>CM018681.1:2071974-2671974 GCA_009363875.1 Mikania micrantha | reverse complement strand
GCAGGACCAAATGTTTGCTATGTTAATGTCGTGAACAACCCTACCAAAAACTAAAGGTGTTAATTTAAGATTTTTTATGAAATGGTTACTTGTATAAGTGTAAACAAATTAAATAGAATTAAAACTGTTTATTAAGATTCAAAGAAAATGTTTTTCGAGCCGTGGGTCTCTTACGAATCAGCCTTTCTATCTCATTACGTGTAAGGATTGTTTTCATCACTTTCTCCAGACTTTACAGAAAGTGTGATTATACTGGGTACGTGTTGTTGTTATAAATATTTATTAAATTCATAAAAACTTAAATTAGCCAACCTTAAACGGTCTCAACCATAATTATCTAGTTATTAAACTCTACATAACTTGTGAGTCTAAAAGAAATTTTTTATATAATTTTATTTAATTAAATAAATGCATATTTATATAAATAATTATTTTAATATGTAAAATTTTTTATATAATTTTATTTAATTAAAATATGTTTTTTTATTTTGTATAAAAAAATAAACATTTTGTTGTTTTGAAATTTTAAAAAACATTTTTTTAAATGGATGAAGAGAGAAGAGATATATGAGAGGAGAAATTTAATATTAATAAATTATTATATATATGGGTGATTTTAAATGAGAGATAAATTATTATATATATGGGTGAGTGGTTAAATACTTTTATACCCTTTTCATATTAATAAATTGAAAAGAAAAAAATGTTGATCTATAGGTTGAGATAGGGTTTAAGGGTTTTCTATTTAAAATTGAGTTTTAACTTGATTTAAATCCTATATATATAGGATATGGTTCAAATAAGAACCCACCATAATTGTGTTAACCAAACAACTCAAATCCAATAGTTTTAAATTTCCAGATTTAATGAGATTTTGTCAAGTGTCACCTAACCTTTTTAAATTAAAAAGGGTATCCAAAGCATTTCACTTAATATAAAAAAGTCAGATTTAATAAGAGAGTGACAAGTGTCACACTCTTAAAAATCTATCCATTTCCCTTTTTTTAAATCAAAGTTTCCCCTTGATTTTTATACACTTATAACTTTTTTATATTATGTTATTTTTTTATAAAAATTACACCATTAAACTCGTTATATTTTTCTCGTTAATTCCATAATAGTCATGCCAATTTTTTTTGAATTTTTTTCAAGCGTTCGTAATTACACCAACGTAACGAACAATAAATACAATAATTTTCTCTCATTTTTTTCAAAATCTTTCCATCTTTAAAATGTTTTACAAATTATTTTGAGCGTTCGTAACTTTCCATCTCGTTACAAATTATTTTTTATTACAAAAATTAGTTCATTAATATTTTAAAAAATTAAGAACACTTTGAAAAAATCATGCTCCTTACATCAGTGTAATTACGAAAATGTTGTAAAAATTCAGCTCGTTACATCAGTGTAATTACATCAGTGTAAAAAAATTCAGCTCGTTACGTCAGTGCAAAACGCCGTTGCATCAGTGTAAAACGTCGCTGCATCAGTGTAAAACGTCGCTGCATCAGTGCAAATTACGAAAATTTTAAAAAAATTTGACAAAATTATATTTGAAATAAAGATAAAAAAGTGACAAATTTAATAGTGAAATTTTATAAAAAAACAATAATGTATATAAAAGTTATGAAGGTTTAAAAAATTGGGGGGTAAACTTTTTTTTAAAAAGGAATCAAGTACACCCCACCAAATGTCAAAATTACCCTTAAACAGATCTCATCAACTTGTTTTTTCAGATTTAATATGGACCACTCATTTTAAAACACATTATTTAAAAAACCAATCAAAATTAGTTAAATGGTTACCACACTTGGAGTGGGTTACCAATGAAACCATCCCCTATATATATATATATATATATATATATATATATATATATATATATAAACAACATCAAAGTATAATTAATTAACTGGATAAATATTGAACAAGTTGAGGTGAACTCAAGCTTGAAAATTTTCTTAAGAGTCGATGTTGAATTTTAAAAATAAAACTTGCCTAAGTTGATCTTGGTTTTGACTTGGCTCGGATCAATTACGCCCTTAGTTTCGAAATAAAGCTAGGTTTTCCAATTTGGATGCAAAGTGATTTTGGGTATAAGTGAATCCTTGCATGACTTCAAGCCGAGATGAGTGAATTTAAAATCTTACTCGTATAAAACCATATAACATTCGGTTTTTTTCTTTTTTTATGTTTATGCATGTAATATATGTTGTTATATGAAAATAAAAAAAGTAAAGAATAAAAAAAGTTATATGTGTTTGTTACACATATGTTACATACTTAATTTTTACTATTACACAATATAAACACATCAATCTGTAACATATGTGTAAAAATTATTTATACTTTTTTTTATAATAAAACATGTTACATAGTTAAATAAAAAAAATCGAATTTTACGCCGGTTTCTCAACTAGGTTAAGTTTCTAAATTATTTTTTCTTGTGTCTACACACATACACACAATGATTTGTAATGTCAATAAATAAGATTTTGATCTTTGTGCCATCTAAAATGTGAGACTATTCATGTTGTTCCATTGAGGTATTGACTCCTTTATCCAAATAGAAATGCTACCTTTTTTGCCTTTCTTGACTTATACATAAACCCACATTGAGAAAGGGTGTGTGCTTTTTATTTTGTGTATATATATATATATATATATATATATATATATATATTAAATATAATTAAAATATTACCTTTCCCCTGATATTGATTATTTAAAAAAATTGTAAATTTAGATTTTAACACAATCATTTTAAAACAATAAAATTATTTGATGGTCTCTACTTTCAAATTAATTAAATACATCCATCTACTATTATTGCAAAGTGTTTCTCTCTAAATTTGACAAGGAAAACATTTAACAAGCTTTTTAGCATGCATACAAAAGAACGTTGCACCAAAAACTATTTTAAATTTAAATATTTGTTAAATGGTTTGTGCTTAAAAATGTGATTGTATATTTGTTTATTTTGGGACCTACTCTCTAGTATGTTTCATGACCATAGTATACACAATGAAGTGTAACATCATATTTAGAACTGCAAATAATGAAAGGTACTTTTCAAAACAATGTTCCTATCACCAATCGACATGTGTAATTTATTATTAGAGAAATTTACAAAAATCATCTTTTATGTCACAAATAGTAGATTTTATTTATTATCTTTAAACTTCAATAATTACATAAGACGTTTTTGTTCACATATTTTATTACAATATGTTCTTTCCACTTAATAAAATTTTCAATTAATTTTTTAAAAAATAACCATTTTGACCTTATTATTTAATAAATATATTCATTCCACTTAATAAACTTTTCAATTAAATTTTTTTTAAAATGACCATTTTGACTTTATTATGAAATGATGTAACATGTAAGTACATATGTAGTAATTAAGAGTAATATTATGAAATATATTTTTTATCAAAGGAAAAAAACCAACGGAAAAAAGTTAATAAAAATTAATTACATAACATGTCATTTAACTACATACATAGTTACGTGTTTACTCATTTCATAATAAGGGCAAAATGCCAATTAAACACTAACGATTTTTTGCTCCAATCATAGTTATGTTTTATGCCAAAACCGTTATAATAGTTAAGTTTGAGGGGCCAGAACTGTTAGTTGTCTAAACTACAAGGGCTGAATTAATAAATTTATTTAAGTCGAAATTGTTAAAACACTTAAATCACATACAACAAAATCGTAATTTACTCTAATGTACTCAAATCAAAGAGAATTAAATGTTCGATTTTATAGTTTAATTTTTTTAATAAAATAATATCATATGAAAAATTATATATGTTCAAAAAACTAAGTTAACTTAAAAAAAAATCAACATATTACCAATTTCACCTTCATATGTAAATACTTTTTTTCTTTTATACATGATTATTTCATTCTTAGATCTAAACTATTAATTTATAATATCAATTACTCACAATTTTTTATATTTTCCACACTAAAAGTCACTTCCATATTGAACTTCTTTCCAATATGTTTATATAACGTGCACAAACCACGTCATTGAATGTGACAAGGTTTTAATAAAATCGTTTTATAGCACTTTTTGTAATATCATATTAATTTATTTTCTTTTAATGACTTTATGTAATTATTTTCGTTGGATGTTTTTATTAGTTGCAAACTCCAAAAAGGAAGAAACGAAAATTATTTTGATTGTAAATGTAATTCCATGATTACTCATACACTCATCATTAATTAAATTTTAATTATAAAGTTTAATGTCGTTTTAATTTCAAATCAAGTAACTTCTGCACGTGTTTTCTTTTATTTCTCATACTTAGAAGTATAGTATGTAATCAACAACTTATAGTCTAATGGTTACTTACTTTCACATTTTTATAAAATGTATTGGGTTACGATTGAAATCATGTCTTAAGATTCATATCAACAAGCCGTTCAAAAAAAAAAAAAGTGTGTCGAAACGATTGCCTTCGTGTTTGGAGTTTAATTCGAATCTAACGTGAATACAAGAATTAAAAACCATACAAACTTAAAAAAAAATGTGAGACAGCATTGACATGAAGTATTCATAGGTTACCCTTTAACTGAACTTTTTTATATATTGCTATTATAAAGAATTAAAGATACACGATTTAATAAAAAGAAACACATATGTTTATAAAAACTAGTGTTGTAAATGAACTGAATGTTTAACGAACAGTTCGTAGACCGTTAAATGAAAAGTTAAATTTGTTCTTTTGTGTTTGTGAATGTTTGGTATTCTATTTGTTTAGGTTCCTTTATCTTCATTTACTGTGTTCAATCGTTGAATGTATTTTATTTTTAACGTCAATTATCATAACATTTAATCCTTCAAAATTTTGTTTATTGCGAAAAACATAATAGTTTGTTTTTAAGGATAGTTATGTTTATGTTTTTCATTTATTAAGTATTTTACTTTAGGGGTAACTTTAAAGAAATGTAACCAACTTTTAGCTTTGTTCCAATTAGGTCACTCATACTTATTTTTGTTCCAATTAAGTCACTCATACTTTTTTTTGTTCCGATTAGGTCACTTTACTTTTAATTTTGTTTCAATTAGATTTTAAAGTAAGTGACCTAATCGGAACAAAAAAAAAGTATGAGTGGCTTAATCGGAACAAAAAAAAAGTATGAGTGGCTTAATCGGAACAAAAAAAAAACATGAGTGACTTAATCGGAACAAAAAAAGTATGAGTGACTTAATCGGAACAAAAAAAATTATGAGTGACTTAATCGGAACAAAAAAAAAGTATGAGTGACCTAAATGGAACAAAGCTGAAAGTTGGTTACATTTGTATGACATTTTTCCTTTACTTTATATTCATGTAAGATGATTATTCTAATATTTGGATTGTGAATATTATTTTTATTTAAATAATATTTTTTGTTACTTCAATGAACAAGTTCAATTTTTTAACAAATGAAAAAATGTATTTCGTTCGGTTGGTGTTTGGGAACCGTTCATGAACAAACTTAGTGTTAAATGAACAAATACGAACAAGTGTTTGTTTGTTTGTGTGTGTTGATAGGCCTAACAAATACAATTATGCTTAAATTATACTAACATGATGTTTTATTTTTAGACTTCAAAGTTTTAGCAAAACATTTCTAATTAAATTAATAAAAATAAGCAAGTCAACTCATGAACATCTTAGGTTTACTTTTTATTATCTTGTATAGGATTCAAATCATATTGAAAATTTACAAATTCTTAGACAACTTTTTCAGGTAATTTTTTATCAGCCATTCCATTATATATTATGCATTTCTCACATGCATATTCTTTTATATTTTGCAACACTTAACATGCCTAAATGAGCTCAAACTTTACATCGTTTTTAGTGTTTTTGCGAGTATGCTGCAACTGAAAGGATCATTGACATAATTTGAAAAAAAGCTCGGAGAGAGTCGAAGGATTTTTGGTAAAAAAACGGAGAGGGTCGAAGGATTTTTAGAAAGAAAATGAAAGGGACCGAAAGATTTTCCGACAAAATACTATTAAATCGATAATTCTTACCAGAGAAAAGGGAGGGGGGGGGGGAGCCCCTTCTTAAGGTCCGTCCCTGCAAAGGATCTCAAAGGCAAAAACAAAACTTAAGAAGTGAAATTTTTTACAAGAACCTCAAAACATTCATTTCAATTTTGTGTATAACTTGATTTCCCTTATATCAAGTCTTGGGTTCGAGTTTTTTTTTTTCAAAAAATTGCTTCTAGATGAGCTGAAGGTTTTTTCAATTTTGCTTTTCTCTTGAATTGTTGAGATATAGATAGTACGTCTGATATGCGAGCTTTCCTTTACAGACATGAGACTCAATCGACTGTTGTCGTTCAAAAAATATTTAATACGTTCGTGTTTAGCTGATGCTAAATGATTAGAAGGCATAAATTTTAATTGGGATATTAGACTTCTATAAAATTTAGGAGTTTGAATTATATTTCTCATCTTATTATTGCTTTTATCTTTATATTTGGTCCCACATTTATATATTTTGGAAGAGAATTATATTTGGAGTCTTCCCCATCCATCATCATCCACAGCCACAAGAAGGAAGCATCAGAGTAGAGGTGGCAATTTTTACCCATATCAAAGGAAATGGGTTGGTTTGGGTAAACAATTGTAGTATAATGGGTTGAAATGGGTAGCATCATACTATTGAATGGGTTGAGATGGGTAACACTTAAACATAATGCGGGTCAAGATGGGTAACCAAAAAACTATGTAAATGTAATGGATTCAAACATTTAAGAATGATTAATAACATATTTGATAGGAAAATCACTAAAAATTATCTAAATGGACTATTTGTTTACTTATAACACATCTTAAGTAAAACTAAATTGATGTTTTTTACGAACAATCCATTTAGACCCGATCTAATTTTGCTTAAAACCCGTCCTGACCCGCACCCATCCTGACCCGAACCCATTCTAACCCGTTACCCAACCCGACCCAACCCGCCCATTTTGCCAGGCATACATCAGAGTGAGGAGTTTTTGGCTTGCAATTTATTAAAAATAAAATGTATATATTTCTTTGGGTTATCATAAGTTTTGAGTTGCTCGGCAAAATTAATTTTAATTTAACACTTAATTGGATTTAATTTCTTGATTTTGATTCAAAAGCTTGCCACGAGGGTTGCGCTCGTTGCGGGACTTAACCCAACATCTTTTCTTCTAAATTTCAAAAATTTGCTTATGTGATATCTTAAACTCAATTTCTAAATCTTTTTTTGAAACATATTAGAATTCAATCGAACGCCCCGAATTGTGCTTGTGATTTTATATTGTAAGTATAATATGTTTAGCTAGAATCCTTATATATGGTTAATAAAAATAATAAATTTATGTAAAAATTCGGTTTAATCGTTTTTGCTCAACAGAATCGCAAGTCGGTTTGATTTTTTCAATTACAGATACAGTTCGATTTTAAACAATTTTTGTTTTTTTAACACATGTTCTCTAATCATTGAACTCCGTTTGGTCTAACAGTTTAATGGAGTGGACTTTGCAATGATTCAATATCTACTATAGATACATCATAGTTGTTAATAATCATAAGTTGAAAGAAATCAATAAATTACTTTAGTGTTAGAATTTATTTTTTAAATATGTGAATACATTTAAATTTTGTTAATGTTTTTATTACTAACTTCTTAAAATTAAACCCTTAATCTACGCATATCAGTTTAGTTAAACTTCCATACTTGAATATTTTTGGTATAACTACAAATTTACAAAATAATAATTATTATATATGTATTATAAGACAAGTGACGGAAATAGTATCGTTTTACCTCATTCAAATTTGGCCCCCTAAGTTTATTGAATCGTAAGTTTGACACAAAACATCTTTTAAGGCCATTGGAATAGCATCTGAAGAAGCCAAAATCATACTATGAGCGGTAAGGGACTCGAACTGCATCGTGAAAAGGTGTAATCCTCCGGCTTAGATCCGTATATTGTCATTGTCATCATAGCCCCTCGTGCATGTGTGTGTAAACAATGCAGTGGATTTTGTTAAAAGAGTTTTTGGTGTGTGAATAAAAGTTAAAGATGTATTTCATTGAGAGAGTTAATCCTTACAGAGAAAATCCGTCCTCCCCTTTTAGTGAGAAGGCTCATTACTTATAAAAAGGTTTTGACCCTTTTCTGATAGGCTTGATGGAATTGGGCTTATCTCACTTAAGAGGTTAGCCCAACATGATTCCATACTTTTGCCGGGCAATCCCGACATATTTGATACTTATTAAACTAGACCTCATGAACAAACTTGGTTGAATTACTTTTGCTCTAAATGAGACTACCTAAAGAGTATTAATCAATCTTACAAAATGACTATGACACCACCTTCACCTTTAAGTTTGACACTCACATCCTTTAAAGCCATTGGTATGAGATCCTATACTTCTCTCGGCAGTGGTGGAGCTTGGTCGACTTGAGATGGGGGCGGAAATTTTTGAAACCCATAATACATGTTAATTTTTTGAAGTGAGGGAGATGAAACCCCTATTTTTAAATAAAAATAACATTTCGGCTGAAAAAATAACACTACGGACGAAAAAAGAGGGGGGCGACCCAATCCCAAAGAAGCTACGCCCCTGTCTCTCGAGCATACCCGCCATATCTGATACTGATTAAACTAGACGCCATGAACAAACTTGACAAAATGTTTTTGCTCTAAATGACTATCTAAACAGGATTAATCAGTCTTGCAAAATGACTGTTTTGACAACACCTTCACATTTTTACAAGAATTACAAACAAACCATCAGGCAAATGCTCAAAAACACAAATTGTTTTCTTATTTTAAAATGAAATTAATGTACATTTATAAAACACTTATTTTTAAATATTTTAGGGGCCGGCAATGATCTCCACTTTTTTAGTAGTTGAAGGTGGTTACCATATGACAATTAATGTTTGTTGACTGTCAACAAAATGGATGTTTTGTGATGCAAATTTGGTAACATGTTTTTGGCCGTTTATAATGAGAAATATGTGAAGGAATCAAAACACTTTTTTTTTTAATCGATAAAATGATTTGAGTGATAATTTTTATTGTTTTCTAAACAAGTATAATCAGTTTGAAGCCCCCCACAATGCACAATAATTAGACCACTAGTTGGTGCATATGAAAAACACTCAAGAAGGGAATTATTGTTTTATATTGTTCATCACAATTTTCAATTTAATTTTTTATTTATTGCTGAATATTCCCACAAAACAAAACTTATAAATACAGATATTGAAAAGTTATAACACTTACAAAAACATAACTTTTTAATTTTGTCATCAAGTACCACATATGTTTTTTTTATTATTGTTTTTCCAATGATAGTGATAACGTACAAGTTTTTTTTTTATTTTTATAAGTTGGAAAAATTAAATTATATAAGCGAATACGTTTAAAAACAATGTATCATATATAATCCAAAGACACCTATACCCAATGTTTTAAAAACCGGTTCAACCGCTTTCCGGTTGGTAATCCGGTACGAAACCCTCCGGTATTATGCATGTTCTTTCGATCGATCGTGCCGGCGGTTTAATCCGGTTTTTTCAGTTTCAAAAAATCACAAAATTTTGGCTTTTAAGCGATTTTCGGTTTTTAAGCGATCGTGAACTTGATGTGTTTAACATGCCAATGTCATAAATCCTATTATGCACTTTTATTCAAAAAAAATATTATAATTTGAATACTTTTAGATTGTTTTGGATGAATTTGAGTATTTTTTGAATTGATTTTGGATGAATTTGAGTACCTTTTGAATTGATTTTAGATAAATTTGTATACTTTTTGGAAACTTATTTGAGTATAAGTTGTATTTCTATAATTCTATGGTTAGTTAGTGTGTTCGGTTGAACCATCCGGTACAACCCGGTTAAACCATTTTTTAGCCAAATCCGGTACACTTAAAATACCGGTTTTTAAAACATTGCCTATACCAACTTAATTAGTAAATTACCAAGATGGTCCTTCTGGTTTGTTGGTATTTCACTTGTTATTCATAGATTTCATAAATTAACCATATGGTCCCAAATTTTAAACATTTGTAGCATATATAGTTCTTATGTACGTGAGTGTAATTTGTCAAGTAAGTGAGGAAATTTTGATGGCCAAAGACTATATGATAGTGATCATTTTAAGTTTTTTTTTCTAAGTTTTTTTACATTTTAATTAATGAACACACTTTTTTTATCTACATTTAAAATCACCACATACACTTTATAAGTTTAAATCTATAATTATTTATTTCTAAGATACACCTTTATGATCTCACAACTTCTATATCCCTTCAAGCTTGATCTTAATTTAAAAGATTACATACATACATACATACATACATACATACATACATACATACATACATACATACATACATACATACATACATACATACATACATACATACATACATACATGTGTGTATTTAAATGGTTCTTAATTGAACATCCCTATATATATATATATATATATATAAAGAGTACCAAATGTAACTACGAGAAACATATATATATAGAAACGTTGCCAGTCTTCTGAAATTTTATATATCTTAATTTTTTGGGTATTAAAATTTTTGGATATTTCATGTTTGAAGTGTTGGATAGATAGAGTTTAGTTTTGAGTTCACATACTTTAGACCTCTATGTACAAGTGGTCAAACTTTTCATATACAAAAGAGAGAAATTAGGTTGTTTGATTCTTATAAACAAAGAGTAGATGGATGTGTGTTATGGTCCTAGGAAGGCAACCCAAAGAAAGTTTGAAATGTGGTGGAATCAAGCTTTCAAGGAAGGTTGCATACATCATTTAGAAGTGTTATATGGTCATTTGAGGCATCACCAAGCAAGGCTACAAGTGAATTTTGGTCCTACAGAATGATTATGTTGCCAGAAAATATTTAAAATTTTCAAAAGATTAAAAGTGAATAGTGATGTAAACAAGCTGATTTGAACCCGAGCTCGTTAAAGTTCAAGCTTTGTTTGTTTTGATTTAAGAGAGTTTGAGTTCCGTTCGTTAAGAGCTTTATTTCCAAAGCTTAAATTTGACTCGTAAGAACATTTTTCGAGCGTGGCTTGGCTCAGCTTGACTTGTTTATTTTTAATTATTCAATTTATTTATTAATTACGTATATATATACTTATAATTATAATCTTCAAATATAACATAAAATATATGATTTAAAAAATATTTATCATAAATTTATATATAAGAATAGTTAATTATATAAATATACACTTAATAGCACAAATGTTAATTATAGAAATAAAAACTTGTCTAGGATCATGAACCAGATTGAGTTTAATATGTGAAGCTCGAGCTTAGGCTCGAAAATAAACAAGTCATATTTCAAGGCTTGAGCTCGGGCTTAATAACTAAACGCGCCATATTTTAAGGCTTGAGCTCGGGCATAATAACTAAACGCGCCATATTTTTGTACTCAATTTTGGGCTCGAGCTCATTTATGCTTAGTTCGGTCAAGTTATTTATCGATTTAATCTTGCGTGTCTTACAGGCCTACTTGATTCATCTGCATATGATGTAAGAAAGGTTTAAAATTTGTTAGATATATACAATTTGATAATTAGAAAGAATCTGATCATACATATGAATAGACTAAGTTCTTTATGGTGACATTATGTTTGGTACGAAGGAATGGAATGGACGGGGGAATGGAATGGATAAGGGAAATAAATGGATCATTATCATTCAATTGTCTTGTTTGGTTACCTCTAGCAATGAAATGATTCATTATTTCATGTTGTTTGTTACACATGAGAAGAATACGGAATGGAATACAATTTATACGTCCGAGTCGTGGTTTCAATCATTGTTCGAATCATGGGTCGGGTCATGTATCGCGTCATGGTTCGGACCATCAATCTATTTATTGGTCGGTTATAGTTTAGCTCATGGTTCCATCAAGGGTTGTGACATGGGACAGTTAATGGACCGGGTCATGGTTTGGTTCATCGGTCGGGTCATTGGCTGATTATTGTTTAGATCATGGTTCAATCATGGGTTGTGTCATGAGACAGTTAATGGATCGGGTCATGGTTTTTTTTTGTGGGTCGGGTCATGGTTTGGTTCATGTGACGGATCATAGTTAGGATCATGGTTTGGTTCATGGGTCAGGTCATTGTTTGATTTATGGATAGGGTCATGGTTCGAGTAATGGTTTGGATCATGGTTTTGGTTATGGGTCGGTCATAGTTCGAATCATGATTCGCGTCATGATTCAGTTTATGGGTCGAGTCATGGTTTGCATCATGGTTCGGGTTATGAATCAGGTCAAGGATCGGGTCATTGTTTTGGACATTGGTCGGTTCTTTGGTTGGAGAAAAAAACATTCTTATTCCAAGGAATGAAAATCATTAATAGGAAAGGAATCACATTCCATATGGCATTGTACATTACATTCCTATGTGGTAACCAAACATGTTTCTTTTCATTTCAACGTAATGACTCATTCTATTCCACCATTCATTCATGCATACCAAACACTACCTAATAACCTCTTAAAATCCATTAAAACATCATTGAAATTTTTTTACTTTATTTTCCAAAGTAAACTATTGGTGAGTTATGATGTTCAAAAAATAACAATTACAATAATAGCAACAATAACAATAGCAACAACGTTGATACTGTTGCTGATGAGTTATGATTTCTAAAAAAATCAATAGACTTGAACCCGAATAATGATTCTAATAAGAACCAACAAATTATTAAAATTTTAAAAAAAATCACATTTATAGACACAAGAGTTAACGGGCATAAAATTAATTCCTTTTAAGAACATGAGAAGTTACTTTTATGTTATTCAAACTTGTGGCTAAAAAAATGGTTATTTTAATTTTTAACAAATATTAGTTCTTAATTTGAGAAATGTATTTTGAATTATATTTTTATTCTAATAAAATAATAGCTATTTAGGACAGTTGTCATCTACATATGAACCCTATAAAATTTTTTCCCGTCCCTCTCTCCTATTAAGTATTAATAATTAATAATTTTTAAATAACTAAATTATACAATTATATATAAAATATATAGATCTTCTTATCAAAAAAAATAATTAAAACTTAGTAAATCATAAGAAAATTTCATTTATATAATATCTTAAAATATAATTTTATAATTCTTAATCCTTATTTGTAATATGTTATTTTAAGACATTCAATAGTTATTATTTTATAAACAATTAATAATATCAAACTTACAAATATATCTTTATTAAAAAATTGTTGTTTACAACATGTTAGATTTATTAAACCTATGTAATACATGGGTTTCTAACCTAGTATATATATGTGTGTGTGTATATACATATATAAAAGGTTTTAAAACTGATTAATGATGTAATGTAGTTTTGAGTCCTAAGTTCATGATTTGCCTAACGAATAAATAACTAAAAATACACTTTAAACAAGTTTAAAGTTAAAAAAAAGAGTATAAAAGATATGGCATCACATCATGAATATAATCGAGTATTTTATGAAGGAACCAAAAACAAGAGTGATCATATCCACTAATTGATAGTTATGAGTTGTGTGTAATACGTGCAAATGTTGGATAACCTCAACTTTATCATTACACACAATCACTTCATACTAAAACTTATTTCGTTTATCAAATAAAAATTTTAATTAATTTATTTTTTTGCACGATTTAATACGTTATACATACACAAGTTAGCATATATATATTTCGGTTTTGTATAGAGTAACTTGTGACTTTGTGTGTGAAATATTTGAAAAAATCAGAATGGTTGAGTTGTCGTTGTGGTAGATTCAATATATACCGTTGTCGTGACAATTTTTTTTGTGTTTTTAAAATCCGTTTGGGTTTGATTTTTTCAATTTCAATTTTCTTTTTTTTGTTTGGGCTATAATATTATCTAATATTTAAAATTATATATAAAAGTTATAATTTTAATAGGGCTTTTAGTAGCATAAGCTTAAAAAAGTAAATTCGTTTATTTCAGTTTATATTTTTGATTTTTTTTTTAGCTTTACATCGGTTTCTTTTTGGTTTTATAGATACCTCTAATCTAATGCATGCAAAATATGTATATTATAAGTATGAAAGTTGTACACACTTTTATAAATTGTTTTTTGAACAAAAGGCCTACCAATATTCCTTTTTAATTAATTTGATCAAATCAATGTCAATTTTGGAGTAATCAATGTGACACAAAATGATATTCCACTAGGGATTTTGGATGAATCCAAAGGATATCTCACAATGATGCATATGATAATGATATATGTTTTTTTTTGTTTTTTTTTTTATGATATATGGTTCCTTGGGTGTTTTTGGAATTATAGATTCATATGTATAATTTTTGTTTGAATGGACCAAAACAATACAATTTTGGATAAACCAAGACTATATATCCAACTTTCATTTTCATTTTCATTTTTCATTTTTTTTTCTTCTTCTTGTTTTTTAGACAGTTAAGATAGAGGAATGAAACATTAATTAAATTGCTATACAAACATATTATAGTTTTAAATTGCTTAAGAAGATGTAGCAAAATATTTCCTTTGTAAAATTATATTTAAAAATGAAAAAAAAGGAGTTAGTTGCATCAGAATGAATTGAATTTAACATGTATTGTAATTGTGTGGCATGATAAATGTATTGTATTTAAATTTACCAAACTTAATTTTTTTTATGATGAATAATAAAAAGTTAAAAACAATGATAGTCATTTATGTTATCTAATCATATTTTGTAATAGATCTGGTTTTGATTTATATAAAATTTATAATTTCCATATATTGTATACATACTCATACTATAAGTGAAATTTTATGGGTATGATTGATTGACTAAACATTTCAAGTCATGCATATAAGCATATTTACATAGGATAATTTTAATGTGTTGCAAATAACTATTTTAATTTGGTTAAAGTGAAAGTTATACTCCTCAATAACCAAAAAAAAAATAAAAATTCATGAACCGATTTAAAGTTTTTATACATATTGAAATAACATAATTTAACATTGGTGTGACATCAATCCTTAATACTCTAATGAGAAAATTCATAAAGTGTAACACAACTAATTGTTTAACCCGCATGTTCCAATGAACACTCCGCATCGAACAAAATAAAACATCATCTAAACAACATTAAACAGATAAAAAATATTTATTCTGACATAAAACTTTAAAGCATAAAACATTAAAGTTTAAAAGAAATAATAAAAAAACCAACAACGTAACTAAAAAATAAACTAATATAAACATTTGTGTCACGCGTTTGCGAAACTCAAGTTTTGAAAAGAAAAAAAAAACTGAAGCCAAAACCACAATAAAAAAGTTACAAAAAAGTTATATGAGTGAAGCAGTCAAAGTGGTCTCCACTTCAGTTCTTCTTGGGCTACTAAAGCATAATTGGCTCGGGACATAACACTCATGCTTATTGGATCAAGCCCATTAATGTAGCTCAAGCTAGAGCTAGAGGTGAACAAAAAAAACCGGTTTGGGTTTACAAACCGGCCATCAGCGGATCTCAAACCGGTTTTCAAACCTGTCCGAACCATCGGTTTGGCATAGGTTCAGGATTTTGCCTTTAAAACCAGTTTACAAACCGGTCCGAACCGGTTTCAAACCCCTTCAAATCGGTTTCAACCACTTCAAACCTGTTTCAAACCCCCCAAACCGATTCCTATAGGTTTGGCATCCATTTCTCTCAAACCGGTTTTCAAACCGAACTGGTTTTACCCTTATACTACCCAAAGCGGACCGGTTTTTGAACCGAACCGGTTTGATGAAAAAAACCAGTTTGTGCAACTCTAGCTAGAGCCAGAGGTGCACAAATCGGGGTTTTTTTACACCAGTTCTGATTCCAGTCAAGAACCAGTTCCGGTTTTGGGTTTTGACCGGTTCTGAACGGTTTTTTGCCGGTTCCAGCTCGGTTTTTGGCCGGATACAGGTGGAACCAGTTCTAGCTTATTGGATCAAGCCCATTAATGTAGCTCAAGCTAGAGCTAGAGGTGAACAAAAAAACCGGTTTGGGTTTACAAACCGGCCATCAGCGGATCTCAAACCGGTTTTCAAACCTGTCCGAACCATCGGTTTGGCATAGGTTCAGGATTTTGCCTTTAAAACCAGTTTACAAACCGGTCCGAACCGGTTTCAAACCCCTTCAAATCGGTTTCAACCCCTTCAAACCTGTTTCAAACCCCCCAAACCGATTCCTATAGGTTTGGCATCCATTTCTCTCAAACCGGTTTTCAAACCGAACTGGTTTTACCCTTATACTACCCAAAGCGGACCGGTTTTTGAACCGAACCGGTTTGATGAAAAAAACCAGTTTGTGCAACTCTAGCTAGAGCCAGAGGTGCACAAATCGGGGTTTTTTTACACCAGTTCTGATTCCAGTCAAGAACCAGTTCCGGTTTTGGGTTTTGACCGGTTCTGAACGGTTTTTTGCCGGTTCCAGCTCGGTTTTTGGCTGGATACAGGTGGAACCAGTTCTAGCTTATTGGATCAAGCCCATTAATGTAGCTCAAGCTAGAGCTAGAGGTGAACAAAAAAAACCGGTTTGGGTTTACAAACCGGCCATCAGCGGATCTCAAACCGGTTTTCAAACCTGTCCGAACCATCGGTTTGGCATAGGTTCAGGATTTTGCCTTTAAAACCAGTTTACAAACCGGTCCGAACCGGTTTCAAACCCCTTCAAATCGGTTTCAACCCCTTCAAACCTGTTTCAAACCCCCCAAACCGATTCCTATAGGTTTGGCATCCATTTCTCTCAAACCGGTTTTCAAACCGAACTGGTTTTACCCTTATACTACCCAAAGCGGACCGGTTTTTGAACCGAACCGGTTTGATGAAAAAAACCAGTTTGTGCAACTCTAGCTAGAGCCAGAGGTGCACAAATCGGGGTTTTTTTACACCAGTTCTGATTCCAGTCAAGAACCAGTTCCGGTTTTGGGTTTTGACCGGTTCTGAACGGTTTTTTGCCGGTTCCAGCTCGGTTTTTGGCCGGATACAGGTGGAACCAGTTCTAGCTTATTGGATCAAGCCCATTAATGTAGCTCAAGCTAGAGCTAGAGGTGAACAAAAAAACCGGTTTGGGTTTACAAACCGGCCATCAGCGGATCTCAAACCGGTTTTCAAACCTGTCCGAACCATCGGTTTGGCATAGGTTCAGGATTTTGCCTTTAAAACCAGTTTACAAACCGGTCCGAACCGGTTTCAAACCCCTTCAAATCGGTTTCAACCCCTTCAAACCTGTTTCAAACCCCCCAAACCGATTCCTATAGGTTTGGCATCCATTTCTCTCAAACCGGTTTTCAAACCGAACTGGTTTTACCCTTATACTACCCAAAGCGGACCGGTTTTTGAACCGAACCGGTTTGATGAAAAAAACCAGTTTGTGCAACTCTAGCTAGAGCCAGAGGTGCACAAATCGGGGTTTTTTTACACCAGTTCTGATTCCAGTCAAGAACCAGTTCCGGTTTTGGGTTTTGACCGGTTCTGAACGGTTTTTTGCCGGTTCCAGCTCGGTTTTTGGCCGGATACAGGTGGAACCAGTTCTAGCTTATTGGATCAAGCCCATTAATGTAGCTCAAGCTAGAGCTAGAGGTGAACAAAAAAACCGGTTTGGGTTTACAAACCGGCCATCAGCGGATCTCAAACCGGTTTTCAAACCTGTGACACCCCGTAATTTCCAGGTCAGCATCTTATTTATTTAAATGATTATTTAAATGCATTATGTACACGTGGCACTAGAATTAGATTGATTTAGTGTGACACGTGGCACGATAGTACGAACACCAGCACATGACTAGATAATTCGTGGAATTATCGACAAACAGCACACACGTGTCAAAACACACGAACGTTGGTGAACGTCTAACACATTGTGTAGCACAACACTCGAAACTTCACGAAACACTGTCACAAGTCAATTATGGCTAATAATTGACCAATATAGTCCAAACGACGCTCGAATGATGTTTTACAGTCGAGAAACGGGCAAGAATGGGCCAGAACAACAAAACAAGCTTAGTGGGCTTGAAATCCAGGCCAGGCGGTACGCCTGACCCGGGATGCCCGCGACAGGCGATGCGCGCGGGTGAAAATTGATCGCCTCGTCCGTCTGGATCCGCGCGTAACGCACAAAAGGGTTCGCCCACGCCAGGCGATACGCCTGGGGCGCCCCGATCGCCAAACAGCTTTTTAAGCTCCCAATGTCATCATTTTGCCTACACACTCATTGCTACCAAGCTCACACTCAACCACTTCGGCTATTTCTCCTTCCCAAACCTCTGTAACACCCTGATAGACACTTTGGAAGCCATTGAAGACCTTCTTGAAGCTTTGAAAGCTTGGAAGAACCACTAGAAAGCTTGAAGAAAGACGTTGGAAGCTTGACACCACCACCATCACTTCACCATTGCTCGAATCAGAGTTCCAGGAGCCTATAGAAGCTGCTAAGATCAACATCTCTCAATTCTTGAGCTTTAGAGGTAGTTCTTGTGACTAAAACACTCATTTACACATCACTACACACACATGCAATGCATAAATCCCACATGCAAGCACCTATAGTGCACATGCACGAATTTTGTTTCTGGGTTTGGTGATAAACCTACTGTATTTGATGATCTACCATGTTTAGATGATGATCTATGATGATCTATGATGATGGGTATGGGTCTTGTTGCTTAAAATGATGTTTTGTAAAGATATATGGACATGCATGTATGAGCTAAGGTATTCTAGATAGTTTTATTTATGTTGAGATGATCCTTAATGATGTATAAGTGTCCTTGCAAGATTAGATTGTGATTAGGATGGTTAAAATGTGATTTGTAGACAAACTTGCTATTTTTAGTAACTTTTTAGTTACAAATTGATGATTTGGGATATATGATGAACATGCATGTATATAGAATTGTTGCTAGGAGGATAACATGATGATTTGATGTGTTAGAAAGTAGTCTTGATGATGTCTATGATCATATTTAGTGTTATTACTATTTTTAGTAACTTTTAGGGTAAGAATATTGATAGATGATGAAATCGGATATGTTGACATGATTAAATGTTGTTAGATGACATATTATGATGAATGATGATATGAAAAGTTGTTTAGAAATGTTTAAATGGTGATTTGATGCAAAAACTACAAAGTTACTATATTTAGTAACTTTATTTTTATAAAAACCGACTCGAGAACATTTTGTATGACTTGAACATGCTAGATGACTTGTTATGACTTAATATGTTGATTTGATGTTAAGTTAGATGGTTTCCGATGTCACGTATGCTAAAAATGGAAACTTTCCATTTTAGGAAACTTTTGTGCACTAACATGCTATAAACGACGTATATGAACTTGTATGATAATGTGCTATGTGTTAACATGACCCCGTAGGACCATTGAGCATGCTAGAACTCTAACACCGATATGCTTTGTGAACTTTTCATAAATGGAAACTTACTATAAATAGTAAGTTGTCCATAAACGCGATTTGCGCGTTTTGCACACGACAAACACTTACACGATTGCTACACGATTCACAAACCGGCACACGGTTCACCAACGGGTCGTTGATTTGACACGGTCAACTTTGGTCAAACACGGTCAAACACGGTCAATGTGGACCAACACAGTCAAACACGGTCAATATGGACCAACACGAGCAAACACGGTCAATGTGGACCGACACGGACAAACATGAACAACCAAGGGTTGTTGGGCACGAACACGAGCACTAACAATAGCACGGTCACTTACACGAACTCACGTACGGTATACGATATAGGTTGCCGGTGACCGAGGCGTGCTACTTGACGTTCAGGAGCTTACGCTTACACACTACTTCATCACTAAGGTGAGTTTACGGCCCCTCTTTACTCTTTTTCAAACGCTTTTAAATAGGGGGAGAATACTTGTTGCATCGAGTCAAACATCTATTACTGTACAAACATTTTGGTGTATGCTGGTTTATTAGACAAACATTAAGTGTTGTAATCGTAAGAAGTCCTCACAAAGTCTTACCGTTAATGTACAAACAACGAGGCGAGTTTGAATGGATCCGTTTGGGGTGTGACTAACCCCGCGTGGCGAAATATTGACTGGAGGTCATAACACGTGAAAACTTGACCTATCTTGCCATGTTATTACGAGACATGGCGGAGGCAAAGACTAACAAGTCTAGTTCGGTAGTGACGCACTGACACTTTGGGTCAAGGGCTCGGTACTAACATATGATAAACAGCATGACACGCTTTCTTACTATATATGTATATCAAAACCTGTGAACTCACCAACCATTGTGTTGACACTTTTTCAAACTTGTATTCTCAGGTAACTAGCGAGCTATGGATAACAGGAATGCACACTTTAAGGGACGAGCATTAGGATCCGCATGCATTTCTGTCTTATCATTTGGAAACACTCTTATTTATGTTATGAATTAAACAATGTTGCATTTGACAATTTGATTTCCGCTGCATGTATTCAAACATATTTATTTCCGCTGCTATGAAATATTTTTCCGCTGCAAACTATTTTGTTATGTGTATGTGTCAAACTTGGATTTGTAAACGCATATAGAGTCGTTCTATATGACCTTGAGCTGTGATTCTGGACGCGTCACATCCACGTGGACATACACCACGAGTGGGAATTTGGGGGTGTGACAGACTGGTATCAGAGCCTTGGTTATAGAGAACTAGGTTTGCATGTAGTAAACTTAGACTATAGCCATTGCTCAACTTTAGACACTACACTAGTTTCGCACAACTAATTATATGCATAGTTTAGCAATATGCTTTGTGATTTTATTGGATATCTACGAGCATACCATTGGAACCCTTCGCGAGTATACACATCTGACTATGCTTGAGAACTGCGAGATGAGATTAGTGAAAGGACGAACACAAGACTAAAGGAAACTCTTCAATGTTCTGAAGAAGACTACACTAGCACGATCTAACTCAAATCGAACGCTTTTCCCAATCTCCATTCTCGGGCGTAAACCCAGTCACCTGACGTACACTTGTGGACTGGAACCTTAGTGACAGCATGCCGAAGATGAACCTCGAGCACTATTGTGATCACTAGCTTCAGATTGAAGGAACTAGAATGACTATGTAAGATAAATTGACGATTACGGTGGCCAACGTAATCGTGAATTTATAGATACATACGAATTTTAGCAAATTCAAATGACACGCTACACCCACGAGGAGAACTATGTAGTACACCGCTGTTAGTGGAGATTCGAACTCCACTACTATTCACCGAGTAGTTTATTCCCTTATTGTATTTAGTATTGATAGAGTCTAATTGAGCGAGTTGTGCTCATATACATCACATTGGTAATAGTAATCTTCTAAAGCTTATAATTGTACACATGAAGAAAGAGGATATACTACCTCTATATCACACACAGCAAGCTCTAACTGTAAGTGATCCAAAACCTATTGTAGATACATACTTACCAATGGCTGGACAAGGAACGGATGTGCGTACTAACGATCAATCAATCAACTCTGCTACTATCGAGGCCATGATCGAACAACGGGTTAACAAAGCTATAGCGGAATACGAGACAACACGCGTAAACAATGAAACAAACAATGAGACTCACAACAACTTAAGAGGATGCGTATTCAAGACCTTCCTTAGTTATCATCCTCTAACATTCAAGGGGTCGGAAGGAGCAGAGGGACTGCTCCGATGGATCGAGAAGACTGAGACAATCTTCTGCATGTGCGAGTGTTCTGAGGAGAACAAAGTGAAATTCGCTACCGGAACTCTAGAGGAACAGGCCCTTATTTGGTGGAATTCACAAGTCCAAACACTGAGTCTGGAGACCGCTAACTCCATACCATGGGAAAATTTCATTAAGATGTTGAAGGAAGAATACCATCCCCAGAACGAAATCAAGGAACCGGAGGAGTGTTGGAATCACAAAATGGAAGGAGCAGAAATTGAACAATACACCACTCGATTTCACGAATGGTGTAAGCAGTATCCAGAGATGGTGACCCCAGAATACAGAAAGATCGAGCCATACGTTAGGGGATTACCTGAACAAATCCGAAGCCTAATTTCCACGACAGATCCCACTCTCATTCAGTCTACTATTTGCTTGGCTCACAAACTAATCGACCAAGCGGTGGCACAGGGAGAGCTACCCAAGAGGAGTGAGCATACGAAGCCCCAGGAACTCAAAAGGAAGTGGGAAACCAGCAACAACCAAACCCTCTCACCTCAACAACAAACCCAGCATCGCCCAACCCTTGCTAAGGTCTTCACTGCCACTCAGAGCAAAGGAGGATATCAGGGCAAAAGCCCAAAATGCAACAACTGTAACTACCATCACTTTGGCTCGTGCAAAAGGGTCAAATGCACGAACTGCGGCAAAAATGGGCATGTAACCAAGGAGTGCCGAACAAACCCTAACCCCAACACCAAACAGAATACCAATAACCAACACATTCTCAAAGGGTGCTATGAGTGTGGAAAGCCGGGACACATGCGGAGGGACTGTCCACAACTGAAGAAGGCAGAAGAAGGCACAGCAAAGGATGGTGCATTTGTGAGTGGCTCAGGAGAAGACGAGGATGACTCAAACATCGCGACCGGTACGTTCTTTTCTTGTTTATGCTAGTATATTACTGGATACCGGTGCCGATAGGAACATTAGATCCATCAAGTTTAGCAAATTACTAGGTATCACCTCAACACCACTAGACTATTAATATACTGTAGAACTAGCCGACGGCAAGTTGATCGAAACGCAGCACATCTTTCGAGGATGCGTTATGGCATTGGCAGATCACGAACTCGAAAATTGATTTGATGCCGGTAACCCTCTGAAGCTTTGATGTGGTCGTTGGAATGGGTTAGCTATCCGCTAACCAAGCCGAGACTGTCTGCAACAAGAAAATCGTACGGGTGACGTTGCAGAACGGTGAACAGATCTCGATTCAGGGGAAAAGACGGGGAGTACCTCTGAACATCATGTCGTGCATGAAAGCAAACGAGTATCCTCAGGAGGGATACACCGCAATACTTGCTCTCATTGCGGAACAACCGAAGAAAGAAAGGAAGAACTGTAGTCCGCGATCTTCCCGATGTGTTTCCGGAGGATCTACCTGGACTACCTCCGAAACGACAAGTCGAGTTTCAGATAGACCTCACACCAGTAGCAGCACCGATTGCTAAAACTCCGTACCGACTCGCACCTACCGAGATGCAAGAACTGTATAATCAGTTGCAGGAATGGTTAGACAAGGGATTTATTAGGCCGAGCTTCTCACCTTGGGAAGCACCGGTCTTAATTGCAAGGAAGAAAGACGGATCATTCCGTATGTGTATCAACTACAGAGAGCTGAACAACGTGACGATCAAGAATCGATACCCATTGCCACGAATAGACGATCTGTTTGATCAATTGTAAGGGTCAAGCTACTATTCCAAGATCGATTTAAGATCGGGTTACTATCAATTGAGGATACAGGGAAATGATATTCCTAAGACTGCCTTCATAACCCGATACGGACACTACAAATTCCTGATTATGCCCTTTGGACTGACTAACGCACCAGCTGTAATCATGAATCTCATGAATAGAGTGTGCAAACCCTAACCTGACAAATTCGTGATAGTGTTCATTGACGACATCCTAACCTACTCCAAGACTCAAGAAGAACATACAAAACATCTGAGACTTGTTTTGGAACTACGAAAGACGGAACAATTATATGCAAAGTTTGTAAAGTGCGACTTTTGGATTCGCGAAGTCCAATTTCCTGGACACATGGTCAACGAACAAGGGATACACGTGGACCCAGCTGAGATTGAAGCCATAGAAAACTGGGAAGCACCCAAGACTCCAACTGAGGTGCGGCAATTCCTAGGACTGGCCGGGTACTACAGGAGATTTATTGAAGGATTCTCAAAGATTGCCCAATCGCTGACATCCTTGACACATAAGGATAAGAAGTTCGATTGGGGAGACAAACAGGAAGTTACTTTCAATCTGTTGAAGCAGAAACTATGCACTGCACCTATCCTATCCCTACCTGAAGGATACGATGATTTCGTGGTATATTGTGACGCCTCGAAACAAGGACTTGGTTGCGTGCTCATGCAACGCGAGAAAGTGATAGCCTACGCTTCACGACAACTGAAGGTGCATGAGAAGAACTACACGACTCATGACCTTGAGTTGGGAGCCGTAGTGTTTGCTTTAAAGATCTGGCGACACCACTTGTATGGGACAAAATGCACTAACTTTACCGATCATAAGAGCCTGCAACACATTTTTGATCAGAAAGAGTTGAACATGAGACAACGAAGATGGGTTGAACTCATAGGTGATTACGATTGCGCCATCAAGTATCATTCAGGCAAAGCCAATGTAGTGGCCGACGCGCTGAGTCGGAAGGAGACAACGAAACGCGTGCGTGCCCTGCAGCTCACGATTCATTCTGAATTACCAAATCAGATAAGAATCGCACAACAAGAAGCTCTGAAAACAGAGAATCTCACTCTTGAAGCCGTGCGTGGCATGGATAAACAATTGAAGGTAAAGGATGACGGAGCTTATTATCTGATGGAAAGGATTTGGATTCCACTCTACGGAGGATTGAGAGAGGTAGTGATGGACGAATCACACAAGAGCCGGTATTCCATACAACCGGCCTCTGACAAAATGTATCATGATCTGAAAACAACTTACTGGTGGCCGAACAGGAAAGCCGAAATAGCAACTTACGTGAGTAAGTGTTTAACGTGCTCAAAAGTCAAGGTTGAGTACCAAAAGCCATCAGGGTTACTTCAACAGCCGGAATTACCAATGTGGAAATGGGAGCAGATTTCCATGGACTTCATAACTAAACTGCCCAAAACGGCGAGTGGATGCGATACCATCTGGGTTATCGTAGACCGACTGACAAAGTCCGCACACTTCCTACCTATCAAGGAGACTGACAAGCTAGACAAACTCACACGTATCTATCTGAAGGAAGTGGTTACTCGACATGGAGTGCCAATCTCAATCATATCTGATCGCGACAGCCGATTCACGTCGCATTTCTGGAAGTCCTTGCATAAGGCTTTGGGCATGAGATTGGACATGAGTACCGCTTACCACCCGCAGACGGACGGGCAGAGTGAGCGAACCATACAGACACTGGAGGACATGCTACGGGCATGCGTTATTGACTTTGGAAGTAGCTGGGAATCTCACCTACCGTTAGTTGAGTTCTCATATAACAATAGCTACCACACTAGCATTCAAGCTGCACCATTCGAGGCACTTTACGGATATAAGAGTCGATCACCCATCTGCTGGGCGGAAGTTGGAGACAGCCAACTGACTGGTCCAGAACTGGTGCACGAGACAACTGAGAAGATCGTGCAAATACGCAAACGAATGGCAGCAGCTCGGGACAGACAGAAAAGCTATGCCGACAAGCGACGCAAACCGTTGGAGTTCCAGGTGGGAGACAGAATGTTACTCAAGGTCTCGCCCTGGAAAGGTGTCATTCGGTTTGGCAAACGAGGAAAGTTGAACCCTCGTTACATTGGACCTTTCGAGATTACAAAGCGAATAGGCCCTGTAGCCTACGAACTAAACCTGCCAGTCGAACTGTGTGACAGTTGCATACGAGAATTTACGTCATCAATGATGTGAGCACATTTGATCGTTATAGAAATCCATGTTGATTTAATAATTGTAATTATTACAGGTTGATAGTAGGTGAGAAATTATGAACGTGGGCGAAAACCGTGTTCAAAACGGAGTCCTGGATTGTCCGGAATCGAAAAACGAAGAAAAATACTAAGTGTTGGTCGATTGGACTCATCGCGGTACGCGGAGGTGGGCTTGGAAGTTCTCCGCGGTACGCGATGCACGAAAGAAATCTGAAATCTCCGGATTTCTCCGCGGTACGCGAAGCATTTTTGGGCTTTTGGTCGCGGTACGCGACGGATGTGGCGGTGCAGTGATCAGATCTATTTCATCAGATTTCATGCAAGAAAGAAGTTATTCTTCTTCTTGTTTCTGTTTCGCAAACCAGACGAAAACACACACATATACATCATCTAAATCTATCTTTCAAGCCATCTGAAGCTAAGGATCGCACCAGGGATCATCATAACAAGTTCTGATCGTTATTTTGAAGTCAGAAATCCGTCAGATTAGGTAATGATCCGTTTAAACTTTCTGGTTTGATTTTGATTGATTAGATCTTGATTTTGAACGTAATGATATAGTTAGGATTGTTGATTATTGCCTAAATGATGGCTAGGATTGATTATAAACAAAGAACACGAAGTTCTAACGGTTAAATCCTTGTTTTGATCCGTTGTAATGCCCGGTTTGCATGAAACCATAACTATGATTATAATGGTTTAACCCATTTGATTATGACAATGTAGGTGATTAGTTTGATTAATCTTTGAAATGCAAAGGTTAAATCCAAGTGTTTCAAACTAATCACAATCATTAACATACTCATTGGAACGATTATCTGATGTTTATGATAACAGTCAGATTAGTATGTTAAACCTGGTTATTACACCTATTATGATACTACATTGTGATATCTCATGATATTTGGGTAATCAATAACAAGGATTGATCATTCCTAAGCCATTAAATTATCTAGAAACTGTTTTAGCATTACAATCAACAACATTAACTATCTGATTAATCAGAGATTATTCTGATTAATCTAGAGTGTCATCAGCTTTGTGTTAGGAATCTAATGCAATGTAGGTTCCTACATTATCATACATTGTATGATATGACATTAAATTAATTAATTATATAATTAATATCGAGTTGATGATTTACTAAGCAATGTCTTTGACATTGAACGTTCAGAAGGATCTAATCAGTAAACTAGAACATAAATAACTTATTAAAGATAACTAAATGCAGAATCATCTCTGTACTATCAGTTTGGTGATACACTGCTACCATATTATCATCAGGTGAGTTTCGTACAACCCCTTTTTATTCTTAATCTTTTATAAACATCGGGGTAACACTGCAAACTGTTGACTGAATATATGATATGATTCAATGATATCTGTGTGATTTCATTAGACTTTTGTGGGATTTCATGGGATTTTGCCTGTAGACTGAACCCTATCATGGAACTGAAAGTCCTCATTTTTGAACTGTATCTAGTGAACCCATGTGTGGCCGAGCAGAAAACATTGATAGTACTATTGGTTGACACCCCATTCGCTGGGAGGATTGCATCTCCCCTTGTGTGAATGTTTGTTATCTGTTTCCTGAACTTCTAAATGGTGTGATAGACATTAAGATAATGAGGCACTAAGATATGTACCGACGGGTAATATCTTGAGAACTGAACTAGACGTCCGAAAGGAACTAGATACAGGTCCCATGGTTATCCGGAACTGAACTTTTGAGAACGTGCTTATCATATCATATTGTTTTAATTTAAACTGTCGATCTCACCAGCTTTGTGCTGACGTTTCAAACTCAAACCTTTTTGCAGGTAAACCATAGTAGCCGGTGAGGATGCACTTTTGGAACAGTTGCACTTTAATAATTAGTATTGTAATTAAATAAATGTAGCTTTAATGTGATTATTATTGCGACACCCTTGTAATGTATTTACTTTAAGTTAATCTGTGTGCTTATGATATTGGTTCAAGTAAGTCACCCCTCACCTCGGAGACATCACCACTATGCTTCCGCAACCGGTTCAGTGACGTCAGGCCAGACACGAGGTGACGAGGGGTGGGGGTGTGACAAACTGAGCAGTGTACACAACGTATTCCACATCTCGAACCTCAAGAAGTGCCTATCTGATGAGACGCTTGTTATTCCTCTCGAGGAAATACAAATCGACGAACAATTGAACTTCGTTGAGGAACCGGTGGAAATTATGGACCGGGAAACCAAGAAGCTCAAACTCAGCAAGATACCGATTGTGAAAGTGCGATGGAATTCGCGACGAGGACCGGAATTCACGTGGGAACGTGAAGATCACATGAAACAAAAGTACCCACACCTGTTCGCGGAACAGACAAACACTAGCAACACAAGTTGAATTTCGGGACGAAATTCTTTCTAACATGGGGAGGATGTGACACCCCGTAATTTCCAGGTCAGCATCTTATTTATTTAAATGATTATTTAAATGCATTATGTACACGTGGCACTAGAATTAGATTGATTTAGTGTGACACGTGGCACGATAGTACGAACACCAGCACATGACTAGATAATTCGTGGAATTATCGACAAACAGCACACACGTGTCAAAACACACGAACTGTAATTTGCAACACGTGTGCATTCTAGTTTATTTTAATTCAAGCAGAACCTTAATAACTATAAAGACGAATAGTTGCTCTGAGATAGGAAAAAGCATCATATCATGTTCATATTAAATATTGTTATTTAATATTTATGTCATGATACTGATTAGAAATTTTTTTATTGTACTAGTGATGGCTGATCAAGGAGAACATCATGTTCATCAGCGAGTCCCACATGTGATGAGGGATGATACTCCGAGCTCTAGCTCAGCACCAGATTCAGATCCTTCAGAGGCATCGACTGCAGCCTCACGGGCTCCATCTGTAGTGCCACAGGCACAACCAGCATTACCACATTCACCATTAGAGTCTAGACCAGTTACACCACCACCACCAGCACTTCCTATTATACCTAGTCCACCTCATTTACCTCCGGTTGATCCCGTTGCGGATCGGATGCAGAGTATATCACCTCCTAGGGTACCCGTTTGGGACGGGTTGCGACGTATGCGGGGTCAGGCCCGCAAGACCACAGGATTACCTCCCCGGAAGCAGTTGGCTTTCAGGGATGAGTTTCACGCTGTACATGAGGTAGGAGAGTCCTCACAGCAGGCGGAGTTTAGGGCACAGCTTCGCCAGGTGACCTTAGATCTTCAGGGGACTCGACTAGAGTTACAGGAGTCTCGTGCTATTGGGGAAGATACACGTACCACTGTGTTCGAGTTACTCTCATCTCATCTGTTGTTGATGGAACAGATGAATGCACTGGATGCTGGCTCGCAAGCTTGGCGGGCTATGATCGAGGAGAGGATGAGGAGAACCGTGATTCAGGGGATGATAGCTGCATTTTGGCAGCAAGTGATAGTGATGAGAGGAGTGATGATGGGAGTGCTAGAGGGTATGAGCTTAGAGGCTAGGTTATTATGTGTGGCTATAGGGTTGGTCATTATAGCCATGGTGTTGGACGGATTATGGTATTTTCTGCGGTGAGGGTTGATTGGAGGCGGAACAGTTGTGACTTTATTGTACATATGATGTGATATAGTGTGATCAGTAGTTGTGAGAGCGGGATATTTTGGTATGGACAGATCCTGAGTTGTGAGATGTAGTGTATGATGTTGTTGGTTTAGAGTATTATGACTTTTGGTTGTATCGAAACTTGGTATGTATAAAACTATGGTACTGTAATATATGGGTGTTTTTGTATATCTGTTTGTACAATGAACTTTGTGTGTGAACTATAAACAATTCTGTGTGAAAACATAACAGTATGCGAACGAATTAATATGAGAACATGTCAAACTAATATATATAATTTGCTGAAATACAGTACGGGAACAATACTGTATGCGAATATATTGAACTAATATATATATTTCGCTGAAATACAGTACGGGAACAATACTGTATGCGAATATATTGAACTAAAATATATATTTTGCTGGAATACAGTACGGAGCAATACTGTATGCAAATATATCTGTAACTTAAGTACAGTACGAGAGCCATACTGTACGAGAACATGTCTAAATTGAGAACGTGCCTGAATTGTGAATGTGTCTGGAACTAAAGTACAGTACGAGAGCCATACTGTACGAGAACATATCTATAGTCTGTATGAGAACTTAATGTATGAACTGAGAACATATTAGAGAATTTGTGTGAGAGCATGTCCTAGTCCTGTATGAACATATCTTTAAAAACATGTGTTGCAATGCAATGAACTGGGTAAGACTCTAACATGTTTTTGAAATAACAGGACTAAGTATAACTACGAATAATTGTGTGATCTGTGTGTAATGTGAACATGTCTGGACTAAATTCATGTAGTTATACTGTATTCTTATATCACATGTCAATGCAAATTTTCAGTGTAACTGAATGGGATTGTATTTATGTGATAGAACGGGTTATATCTTTAATGTTCTTGAACTGACCTGAGTTTTGTCTGCTTGTGAGCAGAATAATGGCTCCTAAACGAGGTCGACCAGCTAAGAGAGCTACTCAGAACATTACAAACCCTGAACCGAATCAAATTCCACCTCTGAATGTTGAATCAAATCCGGATCCGCATGTTAATCCGGAAGCGAACGTAGTTCCACCTGGGAACTTGGAAACGCATACTACTCCACCAGTGAGCCCTGGAGCAGGCATTGTTCCACCTGCTGGTACAAGCGGATCTGAAACAAATGAGGCTATGATAGCTCGCATTGTGCGTGAACAACTATCTGCTTGTGGTGTTCTGATACAACACCAACCACATATCACTGCAGGTTCTGGTGGGGATCATGATCATATTGAACGTAATGCTACTGGTGGTCACGTTGAAACTCATACCACTACCGGTACAACTACTATTGTTCCTGATCCACCTCGACAGGGATGTACTTACAAGTATTTTGCTTCCTGTAACCCTCCTACTTTTACTGGCAAAGAAGGAGCGGCTGGTCTAATAAGGTGGATTGAGGAAATGGAAACTAAGCTCAAAATCAGTCAGTGTTTGGAGGAGCATAAGGTGTCTTATGCTGCCTGTTCTTTGAAAGATTCTGCTTTGACCTGGTGGAATACCCAGGCCAAGACTTTGGGTTCAGCCACAGTTGACTCGATGGGCTGGAACGATTTCAAAACTCTGATTAGATCAGAGTACTGCCCAATCACTTAAATTCAAAAACTCCAGGAGGAATTCTGGAATCACTCTATGATCGGTGCTGATTGTCTTGCTTACACCGATCGGTTTCATGAACTCACTTGTCTACTTCCCGATATGTTTCCTACGGAAACCGCTTTAATCGAGAAGTACATTAAGGGTCTGATTCCTCAGATACGAGGAATGATAACTGCTGCTGAACCTACAACCCTGAAACATACGATTCTTTTGACCACTAAGCTTACCAATGAGGCGGTAAGGAGTGGTACTCTGTCTTTGAAACCTCAGACGGTTCATAGTCGTAGTGATGTCGGTACCTCGAATGTGTCAAAAGGTACCAAACGAAAGTGGTTCGGTAAAACCAAGGCGAAGGCTCCGGCTGAGATCACCCAGAGCAAGCCAACTGTGAAAAACTATGGTGCAAATGTTCCTGAGAGGAAAACTTATACTGGGCAGGCGCCCAAATGCAATAAGTGTCCACTACATCACACGGGACCATGTCCTGTTTGTCTGAACTGTAACCGAGTTGGACATTATGCTAAATATTGCAACTTTCCTGCTCAGACACCAAACCAAGCACCACGACAAACCACTCAAACCAACCGGTCATGTTACAAATGTGGAAGTCCTGATCATCTCATACGAAACTGTCCGAACAATAACACCAATCCGGGAACTGAAGCTAGGGGAAGAGCTTTTCAGATTGGTGCGACCGATGCGAGACATGATGCAAATATTGTTACTGGTACGTTTCTTCTTAATAATCTATACGCATCAGTTTTGTTTGACACAGGAGCGGATAAGAGCTTTATCTCTCCTGAATTTGCATCATTAATTTCATTGCCTACGGTAGATCTAGAAACTCCTTATGTCATTGAACTTGCTAATGGCAAGTTAATCAAAACTAACAGTGTTATTCAAGGATGTTCCTTGAATTTGAATGATCATCTTTTCAAAATTGATTTACTTCCTATTGAGCTTGGGAGCTTTGATGTCGTTGTTGGTATGGACTGGCTTTCTAATAACCAAGCGAAAGTTGTCTGTCAAAACAAGGTGATCCGTATTCCATTACCTAACGGTAATACACTGATAGTTCAAGGAGAACGAGCAGGTAGAAAACTTGGTCTTATATCTTGTATGCGAGCTCAGAAATTCTTAAGGAAAGGCTGTTATGCTTTCCTAGCACATGTGACTGAGCACAGTTCTTCACCCAAACAAATCACAGATATCCCAGTAGTCAAGGATTTTCCTGAAGTCTTTCCTGAGGACATATCAGGATTACCCCCAGTGAGACAAGTTGAATTTCGAATCGACTTGATTCCAGGTGCAGCACCTGTTGCTAAAGCCCCGTATCGGCTTGCACCATCCGAAATGCAAGAACTTTCAGGTCAATTGTAAGAACTGTTAGACAAAGGTTTTATCAGACCTAGTTTCTCACCCTGGGGAGCACCTATTCTTTTTGTGAAAAAGAAGGATGGTTCATTCAGAATGTGTATTGACTACAGGGAACTCAATAAACTGACAATCAAGAACCGTTATCCACTACCTCGTATCGATGATCTGTTTGATCAACTACAAGGTGCTACTTATTTTTCAAAAATCGATTTGAGATCTGGATATCATCAGTTACGTATTCATGATGATGACATTCCTAAAACTGCTTTCAGAACTCGATACGGACATTACGAATTTCTAGTAATGCCGTTTGGTTTAACAAATGCACCAGCAGTTTTCATGGATCTGATGAATCGAGTATGTAGACCTTATCTGGATAAATTTGTGATTGTGTTTATTGATGATATTCTTATTTATTCTCGAAATCAACAAGAACATGCTCAACACTTGAAATTAATTTTAGAACTTTTGGCACGTGAAAAATTATATGCCAAGTTCTCCAAGTGTGAGTTCTGGTTACGAGAAGTTCAATTTCTTGGTCATGTAGTAAATCAAAACGGTATTCAAGTGGATCCCAGTAAGATTCAGGCGGTGAAACAATGGGAGACACCACGAACCCCGACTGAAATACGTCAATTCTTGGGGTTGGCAGGTTATTATCGTCGGTTTATCAAGAACTTTTCAAAGATAGCCTTGCCACTGACTACATTGACACAGAAAAATCAACCGTTTATATGGAGTTCTCAACAGGAGGAGGCGTTCCAACTGTTGAAACATAAACTCTGTAATGCACCTATCTTGACACTACCGGAAGGTACTGATAACTTCACAGTGTATTGTGATGCTTCTCGTCAAGGTCTTGGGTGTGTTCTAATGCAGAACGATAAAGTGATTGCTTATGCTTCTCGGCAGTTGAAAGTACACGAGAAGAACTATACTACTCATGATCTAGAACTTGGTGCAGTAGTGTTTGCACTCAAGATTTGGAGACACTATTTGTACGGAACTAGGTGTATTATATACACTGATCACAAAAGCCTCCAACACATTCTAGATCAGAAAATGTTGAACATGCGACAGAGGCGATGGGTTGAACTTTTAAACGACTATGACTGTGAAATTCGTTATCACCCAGGTAAAGCGAATGTCGTAGCTGATGCCTTAAGTCGCAAGGAACGAGTCAAACCTTTACGTGTGAAAGCATTAGGTATGACTGTTCAAACTAGTCTAATTCCTCAAATTAAAGACGCTCAGCAACAAGCTTTACAAGCCATAAACTATTTTGCTGAGGGATTAAGGGGATTAGATAAGAAACTGGACACTAAGGGCGATGGACTGTTGTATTTTAAAGACCGAATGTGGGTCCCTCTATTCGGTAACTCTCGAACAGTTATCTTGGATGAGGCGCACAAATCCAGGTATTCTATTCATCCAGGTGCTGACAAAATGTATAAAGATCTTAAAGACTTTTATTGGTGGCCTGGAATGAAGAAACAAATAGCTGAATACGTGGATCGATGTCTAACATGTCTCAAAGTTAAGGCTGAACATCAACGACCTTCTGGGTTATTGCAACAACCTGAGATTCCCATGTGGAAATGGGATCAGATCTCTATGGATTTCATTACTAAATTACCCAGAACATCACGTAATCATGACTCTATATGGGTTATCGTTGATCGCCTTACTAAATCTGCGCATTTCTTACCCATCCGAGAAGATTATTCTATGGATCGACTCGCTAAACTTTATGTTAATGAGATTGTATCTCGACATGGAGTACCGATCTCTATCATTTCTGACAGAGATAGTCGATTTATGTCACGATTTTGGCAAACTCTTCAGAATGCTTTGGGCACTCAAATCAATATGAGCACTGCTTATCATCCTCAAACAGACGGGCAGACTGAACGAACAAATCAAACTCTTGAGGATATGCTTAGAAGTTGTGTGATTGATTTTGGAGGTAGCTGGGATATTCATCTTCCACTTGTTGAATTCTCATACAATAACAGCTACCATACTAGTATTCAATGCGCTCCATTCGAAGCACTTTATGGACGCAAGTGTAGATCACCTATCTGTTGGTCAGAGGTAGGTGAAAGTCAAATCATAGGCCCAGAACTCATTCAGGAAACAACAGATAAGATCGCACTCATTCAGGAACGAATCAAAACTGCTCGCGATCGTCAAAAGAGTTATGCTGATAATCGCCGTAGACCACTCGAATTCCAAGTAGGTGATCGAGTAATGTTGAAAGTGTCACCTTGGAAAGGCATTTTCAGATTTGGGAAAAGAGGTAAACTTTCACCAAGATTTGTAGGACCATTTAAAATTCTTGAACGAATTGGGTCAGTAGCCTACAGACTTGAATTACCTCCTGAACTCGGTAACATTCACGATGTCTTTCATGTATCCAATCTGAAAAAGTGTTTAATTGATGAATCATTGATCGTACCTCTAGAAGAGATTCATATTGATGAAAAACTTCAGTTCAGTGAAGAACCAGTAGAGGTAATGGATCGAGAAATGAAAGTGTTGAAACGTAGTTGTATACCAATCGTTAAAGTACGATGGAACTCGCAACGTGGACCTGAGTATACGTGGGAACGTGAAGATCAAATGAAGTTAAAATATCCACATCTATTCTCATAAACGATTGTCATAATGTAAGTCTTCACTAAATTTCGGGACGAAATTTCTCTAACAGGAGGAGACTGTGACAGTTGCATACGAGAATTTACGTCATCAATGATGTGAGCACATTTGATCGTTATAGAAATCCATGTTGATTTAATAATTGTAATTATTACAGGTTGATAGTAGGTGAGAAATTATGAACGTGGGCGAAAACCGTGTTCAAAACGGAGTCCTGGATTGTCCGGAATCGAAAAACGAAGAAAAATACTAAGTGTTGGTCGATTGGACTCATCGCGGTACGCGGAGGTGGGCTTGGAAGTTCTCCGCGGTACGCGATGCACGAAAGAAATCTGAAATCTCCGGATTTCTCCGCGGTACGCGAAGCATTTTTGGGCTTTTGGTCGCGGTACGCGACGGATGTGGCGGTGCAGTGATCAGATCTATTTCATCAGATTTCATGCAAGAAAGAAGTTATTCTTCTTCTTGTTTCTGTTTCGCAAACCAGACGAAAACACACACATATACATCATCTAAATCTATCTTTCAAGCCATCTGAAGCTAAGGATCGCACCAGGGATCATCATAACAAGTTCTGATCGTTATTTTGAAGTCAGAAATCCGTCAGATTAGGTAATGATCCGTTTAAACTTTCTGGTTTGATTTTGATTGATTAGATCTTGATTTTGAACGTAATGATATAGTTAGGATTGTTGATTATTGCCTAAATGATGGCTAGGATTGATTATAAACAAAGAACACGAAGTTCTAACGGTTAAATCCTTGTTTTGATCCGTTGTAATGCCCGGTTTGCATGAAACCATAACTATGATTATAATGGTTTAACCCATTTGATTATGACAATGTAGGTGATTAGTTTGATTAATCTTTGAAATGCAAAGGTTAAATCCAAGTGTTTCAAACTAATCACAATCATTAACATACTCATTGGAACGATTATCTGATGTTTATGATAACAGTCAGATTAGTATGTTAAACCTGGTTATTACACCTATTATGATACTACATTGTGATATCTCATGATATTTGGGTAATCAATAACAAGGATTGATCATTCCTAAGCCATTAAATTATCTAGAAACTGTTTTAGCATTACAATCAACAACATTAACTATCTGATTAATCAGAGATTATTCTGATTAATCTAGAGTGTCATCAGCTTTGTGTTAGGAATCTAATGCAATGTAGGTTCCTACATTATCATACATTGTATGATATGACATTAAATTAATTAATTATATAATTAATATCGAGTTGATGATTTACTAAGCAATGTCTTTGACATTGAACGTTCAGAAGGATCTAATCAGTAAACTAGAACATAAATAACTTATTAAAGATAACTAAATGCAGAATCATCTCTGTACTATCAGTTTGGTGATACACTGCTACCATATTATCATCAGGTGAGTTTCGTACAACCCCTTTTTATTCTTAATCTTTTATAAACATCGGGGTAACACTGCAAACTGTTGACTGAATATATGATATGATTCAATGATATCTGTGTGATTTCATTAGACTTTTGTGGGATTTCATGGGATTTTGCCTGTAGACTGAACCCTATCATGGAACTGAAAGTCCTCATTTTTGAACTGTATCTAGTGAACCCATGTGTGGCCGAGCAGAAAACATTGATAGTACTATTGGTTGACACCCCATTCGCTGGGAGGATTGCATCTCCCCTTGTGTGAATGTTTGTTATCTGTTTCCTGAACTTCTAAATGGTGTGATAGACATTAAGATAATGAGGCACTAAGATATGTACCGACGGGTAATATCTTGAGAACTGAACTAGACGTCCGAAAGGAACTAGATACAGGTCCCATGGTTATCCGGAACTGAACTTTTGAGAACGTGCTTATCATATCATATTGTTTTAATTTAAACTGTCGATCTCACCAGCTTTGTGCTGACGTTTCAAACTCAAACCTTTTTGCAGGTAAACCATAGTAGCCGGTGAGGATGCACTTTTGGAACAGTTGCACTTTAATAATTAGTATTGTAATTAAATAAATGTAGCTTTAATGTGATTATTATTGCGACACCCTTGTAATGTATTTACTTTAAGTTAATCTGTGTGCTTATGATATTGGTTCAAGTAAGTCACCCCTCACCTCGGAGACATCACCACTATGCTTCCGCAACCGGTTCAGTGACGTCAGGCCAGACACGAGGTGACGAGGGGTGGGGGTGTGACAAACTGAGCAGTGTACACAACGTATTCCACATCTCGAACCTCAAGAAGTGCCTATCTGATGAGACGCTTGTTATTCCTCTCGAGGAAATACAAATCGACGAACAATTGAACTTCGTTGAGGAACCGGTGGAAATTATGGACCGGGAAACCAAGAAGCTCAAACTCAGCAAGATACCGATTGTGAAAGTGCGATGGAATTCGCGACGAGGACCGGAATTCACGTGGGAACGTGAAGATCACATGAAACAAAAGTACCCACACCTGTTCGCGGAACAGACAAACACTAGCAACACAAGTTGAATTTCGGGACGAAATTCTTTCTAACATGGGGAGGATGTGACACCCCGTAATTTCCAGGTCAGCATCTTATTTATTTAAATGATTATTTAAATGCATTATGTACACGTGGCACTAGAATTAGATTGATTTAGTGTGACACGTGGCACGATAGTACGAACACCAGCACATGACTAGATAATTCGTGGAATTATCGACAAACAGCACACACGTGTCAAAACACACGAACGTTGGTGAACGTCTAACACATTGTGTAGCACAACACTCGAAACTTCACGAAACACTGTCACAAGTCAATTATGGCTAATAATTGACCAATATAGTCCAAACGACGCTCGAATGATGTTTTACAGTCGAGAAACGGGCAAGAATGGGCCAGAACAACAAAACAAGCTTAGTGGGCTTGAAATCCAGGCCAGGCGGTACGCCTGACCCGGGATGCCCGCGACAGGCGATGCGCGCGGGTGAAAATTGATCGCCTCGTCCGTCTGGATCCGCGCGTAACGCACAAAAGGGTTCGCCCACGCCAGGCGATACGCCTGGGGCGCCCCGATCGCCAAACAGCTTTTTAAGCTCCCAATGTCATCATTTTGCCTACACACTCATTGCTACCAAGCTCACACTCAACCACTTCGGCTATTTCTCCTTCCCAAACCTCTGTAACACCCTGATAGACACTTTGGAAGCCATTGAAGACCTTCTTGAAGCTTTGAAAGCTTGGAAGAACCACTAGAAAGCTTGAAGAAAGACGTTGGAAGCTTGACACCACCACCATCACTTCACCATTGCTCGAATCAGAGTTCCAGGAGCCTATAGAAGCTGCTAAGATCAACATCTCTCAATTCTTGAGCTTTAGAGGTAGTTCTTGTGACTAAAACACTCATTTACACATCACTACACACACATGCAATGCATAAATCCCACATGCAAGCACCTATAGTGCACATGCACGAATTTTGCTTCTGGGTTTGGTGATAAACCTATTGTATTTGATGATCTACCATGTTTAGATGATGATCTATGATGATCTATGATGATGGGTATGGGTCTTGTTGCTTAAAATGATGTTTTGTAAAGATATATGGACATGCATGTATGAGCTAAGGTATTCTAGATAGTTTTATTTATGTTGAGATGATCCTTAATGATGTATAAGTGTCCTTGCAAGATTAGATTGTGATTAGGATGGTTAAAATGTGATTTGTAGACAAACTTGCTATTTTTAGTAACTTTTTAGTTACAAATTGATGATTTGGGATATATGATGAACATGCATGTATATAGAATTGTTGCTAGGAGGATAACATGATGATTTGATGTGTTAGAAAGTAGTCTTGATGATGTCTATGATCATATTTAGTGTTATTACTATTTTTAGTAACTTTTAGGGTAAGAATATTGATAGATGATGAAATCGGATATGTTGACATGATTAAATGTTGTTAGATGACATATTATGATGAATGATGATATGAAAAGTTGTTTAGAAATGTTTAAATGGTGATTTGATGCAAAAACTACAAAGTTACTATATTTAGTAACTTTATTTTTATAAAAACCGACTCGAGAACATTTTGTATGACTTGAACATGCTAGATGACTTGTTATGACTTAATATGTTGATTTGATGTTAAGTTAGATGGTTTCCGATGTCACGTATGCTAAAAATGGAAACTTTCCATTTTAGGAAACTTTTGTGCACTAACATGCTATAAACGACGTATATGAACTTGTATGATAATGTGCTATGTGTTAACATGACCCCGTAGGACCATTGAGCATGCTAGAACTCTAACACCGATATGCTTTGTGAACTTTCCATAAATGGAAACTTACTATAAATAGTAAGTTGTCCATAAACGCGATTTGCGCGTTTTGCACACGACAAACACTTACACGATTGCTACACGATTCACAAACCGGCACACGGTTCACCAACGGGTCGTTGATTTGACACGGTCAACTTTGGTCAAACACGGTCAAACACGGTCAATGTGGACCAACACAGTCAAACACGGTCAATATGGACCAACACGAGCAAACACGGTCAATGTGGACCGACACGGACAAACATGAACAACCAAGGGTTGTTGGGCACGAACACGAGCACTAACACTAGCACGGTCACTTACACGAACTCACGTACGGTATACGATATAGGTTGCCGGTGACCGAGGCGTGCTACTTGACGTTCCGGATCTTACGCTTACACACTACTTCATCACTAAGGTGAGTTTACGGCCCCTCTTTACTCTTTTTCAAACGCTTTTAAATAGGGGGAGAATACTTGTTGCATCGAGTCAAACATCTATTACTGTACAAACATTTTGGTGTATGCTGGTTTATTAGACAAACATTAAGTGTTGTAATCGTAAGAAGTCCTCACAAAGTCTTACCGTTAATGTACAAACAACGAGGCGAGTTTGAATGGATCCGTTTGGGGTGTGACTAACCCCGCGTGGCGAAATATTGACTGGAGGTCATAACACGTGAAAACTTGACCTATCTTGCCATGTTATTACGAGACATGGCGGAGGCAAAGACTAACAAGTCTAGTTCGGTAGTGACGCACTGACACTTTGGGCCAAGGGCTCGGTACTAACATATGATAAACAGCATGACACGCTTTCTTACTATATATGTATATCAAAACCTGTGAACTCACCAACCATTGTGTTGACACTTTTTCAAACTTGTATTCTCAGGTAACTAGCGAGCTATGGATAACAGGAATGCACACTTTAAGGGACGAGCATTAGGATCCGCATGCATTTCTGTCTTATCATTTGGAAACACTCTTATTTATGTTATGAATTAAACAATGTTGCATTTGACAATTTGATTTCCGCTGCATGTATTCAAACATATTTATTTCCGCTGCTATGAAATATTTTTCCGCTGCAAACTATTTTGTTATGTGTATGTGTCAAACTTGGATTTGTAAACGCATATAGAGTCGTTCTATATGACCTTGAGCTGTGATTCTGGACGCGTCACATCCACGTGGACATACACCACGAGTGGGAATTTGGGGGTGTGACAAAACCTGTCCGAACCATCGGTTTGGCATAGGTTCAGGATTTTGCCTTTAAAACCAGTTTACAAACCGGTCCGAACCGGTTTCAAACCCCTTCAAATCGGTTTCAACCCCTTCAAACCTGTTTCAAACCCCCCAAACCGATTCCTATAGGTTTGGCATCCATTTCTCTCAAACCGGTTTTCAAACCGAACTGGTTTTACCCTTATACTACCCAAAGCGGACCGGTTTTTGAACCGAACCGGTTTGATGAAAAAAACCAGTTTGTGCAACTCTAGCTAGAGCCAGAGGTGCACAAATCGGGGTTTTTTTACACCAGTTCTGATTCCAGTCAAGAACCAGTTCCGGTTTTGGGTTTTGACCGGTTCTGAACGGTTTTCTGCCGGTTCCAGCTCGGTTTTTGGCCGGATACAGGTGGAACCAGTTCCGGTTTTACCGTTCTGATTCTAATTTGTCTGAAAAACTAGATCCGTTTGTACCCACCGGTTCGGGTTGTCGGTTCCGGTTCCGGGTTTTTGCCCACCTCTACTCCACACAATGTTATTGACAATGCGACAAAGAATTTAAAGATTTAAGAGAATCAAATTTTAACAATGGGGTTATAATTGTTGGGTTAATTGATTGTTAATCGGGTTCGTTCACGAGTCAGTGAGTCAGACGAGTCATGGGCTTTGGGTTTCAAATATGGGTCAGATTTGGATCCTAACTTGCAGCAAGAGTTGGCAAGCTATTAACTCGGTAAAAGGCATGACCGGGTTTGCTGCGAACATGGAGGAGATTACGTTGTGGGTACGGAAGAAAGCCACGTTTGTGTTTCCACGTTGTTTTCATTAGTTTGTTTTATTCAATTGGTTTTATTATTTATAAGAGTAGTTTTGCTTTTGTATGTGTACTTATCAATTCAATTAATCAGAAAGAACGTAAGTTTGTGTGTGTTCAATCTGGGCCTGATTCCAACAATAATGATATACCGACTTTCAAAAACTGGACATAAGGTCGTGGTCGCTAATATGGGTTATATTGGGTTTTACATCTTGTATTGGCACCTGACATTGACACACTAATAATATAACCTGTATAGATCAATACGAGTCGTATAGTCTGGTATTGCTCGTATAGTTGTATATTGTTTATGAATTCAAAAATATTTGTGATGATACATAATTAGAGTGAACACATGAAATTTATTCATGTATTTCATGACATTATAAGTATGTCTAGGGTTATAAATGAATCGAACGTTGAAGAAAAAATTTTGTGAATCGTTAACTAGGAAGTTTGCTTGTGTTTGTAAATATTCTATAACTAGGTTAGTATCCCGTGTATTACACGGGTTCAATAAAAATTAATAAGTATTACATAATATAAATTTAAAAATTGCAAATGAAGTTTTCATTTAATATACGATCATTACATAGAAAATAAAATAATAATACTGTATTTTAAAAAATTTCTTTTCCAAAGTTTGGTTTTTAAACATTTCATTTTAAACAGTTGTTTTTAAAAATGACATTTTTTACAAAATTATAGGATGTTAGTTGTTATTACACAAGTTGATAAAGAAAAAAATACATAGTTAATAATAATGACTTATAAATTATAAAAAATTTTATGAGTTATAAATTATTGGAAATTTTTTGTATTTTATAATAAGTTGATTTCTTAAATGTGTGCTTTTTAATATTTTTATTATATTAAGAAATCCTTTTGAATTATAAAAGGTATATATAATATAATTAGTATTTAATATTATTATGTAATATATTTTTTTAATATGACGAACTTTTTATAATTAAAAATGGTATAAAGAATAGATAATTGTATAATTAGTATTTATTAAAGTTGTGTATTTATTAGGAGAGAGAAGCGGGAAAATCAGTGTGAGGATGATCTAGATTTATGACATGTGTCCTCCAATTATTTTGATTTATTAAATATAATAGATGTGTTCGTTTATGCTTGTTTTTTAATGGTAATTTGAAACTTTTAAGCATTATTTTAGAGTAATTTCAATAATAATTGTTATCTCTATCTTTTTTGTTTGTTTTAAGATAATTATAGCTATGATTTTTCATGTTAAGGGCTTAACTTTATATTTGTTGAAGATGATTCTGTTTAATATTTGAGGTTAAAAATAATAAAAAAATTTTAATAACATATGTTCGTTTTGTATTCGTGAATTGTTTATGAACAAATTCATTTTTTTTAATAAATGAACATGAGTAAGATTTTTTGTTTGGTTTGAATTTATTAACAAGTTGATGTTCGAACAAACACGAACAATAGAGATTAGAAGTAACATCTTAACAAACATTAAAGCCAGGGTACACAAATTGATTTAAAAATATTTAGTTTCCTATTTTTTCATGAATCAAGTTGTTAAAAAATTTAAAATAATTTACAAAAATACTTAAGCTCAAATTCGAAACTCAGAAATTGCTAAGGCAATAGACAAAGAAAAATTAACCCTTGAACGATAAATACTCATGATTCTAGACTTGTCAAATTTGACCAAATTCTGTTACTTTATTACGTTTGCCAAACCCCACCAAAAAGTTAAGTCAAAGTAATTGAATCATGACACAACTTTTATTCTTTTCCTATTCCAAATGATGTTCATTTTAATGGAAAATTTATTTAATTTTTGCATATAAACTATTTTAAACAAATCTATATTATTTTAAACAAAACTGGAACCAAACCGTTGATAACAGTTTGATTTATATGTTTAACGGTTTGATTTTGGTTTTAATTATTCAAAAGACGTTATTAATGGTTTAGTTTTTGTTTTCACCTTATCTATAAGTATTAAAAAACTATAAAATTGTTTTGTCTCATTTCGGTTGTTGACTAAAGATAAGGGGTGTTCACGGTCCGATATTTACATTTTTTAGGTGAAAACAAAAACCAAACCGTTAATAACGTCTTTTGAATAATTTAAACCAAAATCGAACCGTTAAATACAAAAACTAAACCAAACCGTTATCTATGTTTTGGTTCCAATTTTGTTTTATGGTTTGGGCTTAAGCTTTTAAGCCCGTTAAAAATAAAAACCGAATCAAAGCTTTTTATTTTTATTAATAGTTTGGTTTTATTTTTAATGGTTCAGTTTAGATTTAAATTATACGAAAAACTTTATTAACAGTTTGGTTTATGAGTTTATGGTTTTACCTAAAAACCGCAAAGACCGGAACGTGAACACCCCCAATTTTTAGTTAACCAAAATTATACAAAATAATTTTACATTTTTTATTACTTATTGATAATAAATCACATGTAAAAAATTTTATAATAAATTAATAAATTAATTTGTGAGAAGTATAATGATAAATAGAAAAAAAACTAATAAATAAACTAAACAAGCAAAAAAATATTTATAAACAAAAACATAAAAATAAAATGATTACTAATTTATAAATTTATAAAATATAATATTAAATGGAAAAATCTAAGATAAAAAGTAAGAAAAGATATAAAAGAAAATAACAAAAATTAAAAATGTGGTAAGTACAAAAATCGTCCTTTAACTTTATATATAATTTCATATTTCATCCTTTAGTCATAAAGGTAAAATTTTCATTTTAAAAAAATTAATAAAAAACTTAATTTTGGTTATGGAAAATGATTTAATTGTTACAAAACACTAAGATAAAGGATGTTTAATGTATTTATTAAAGTTTAAGGATGAAATTTGAAATTTGATATATACATAAAAGTTTTTTTTGCGTAATTTACTCTAAAATTAATTTAACTTTTCGTACAACGCCCAAGTTAGCTTTATTTTTAATGTAAAACCTTACAGAAAAAATTTTAATAAACAATTTAATTAGTCAACTAGTGAACTCGTCAGGTTGACCCAGGCATTATTAGTTTAGTCTATCCTTTTTTATCAAGGATTTAACAAATAGTGGCTCACACTCGTTTATATTGAATTCAAACTATAGATTCTTGTTTTGTAAAAAAATAAATAAATAAATTCCCTAATTTTACCACATCAAAACAAGGTAATTTATTAAGTTCTACAATCTCCAAATTGATTCCCAAATTTCCCAATTTCCACTCCAAAATTATATATATATTAAAAAACCATGGCCTAATGAATAGTATCCTTTTGGTTTATGAAATTTGACCACTTAATTTTTCTCAACTAATATCTTTTGTGGCCACACATATACAGAGAGCGAGAGAAAGCGGGAGATGGAGAGCCACCATCGGCCATGACATTCCATATGCAGTCCGTCCACGAGGTTTGGCGGATGCACTCTTCAACAAGCGCCAGTGAAGAGGCCATTCTCCAATGACCACCTGTGAAGAGGACTGAGGCGTCTTGCGGTTCTGACCGTTGAGTCTCGTCGCTGTCAAGTCCTCACCGTTGCCTCCCGCAGCCTGTCACTGTGAGGTCCTCGGTGATGTGGTGGGTGTTCATTCTTCTTCGATCCCCTACCTCCGGTAGACGGGGTTTTCTGGTTGGCTTACACAAAGGCCTAGGTAAGGGTTTTCAAATCTTTTTCCTCCGATTTTGTGTCAACGTAACCTTGATTCTTGGCTAGGCAACTCAAAACGAGTTGCAGCCATGGTCGATTACGGCTTGCTTTGGCCGATTTAAATGTTTCACAGACGAAAATAAAAGAGCATGAGCCGAAGTGTAGACCTAATTTTGATTTTCTGGTTATTCAAGACCATCTGAAGTTTTGAGATATATTTAGAATCACATATTTAAAAGAGATTTTATGCATCTAACTATACTCAACACGACAAAAAACCTAAAAGGATATAGTGTTACTTTCATAATTAATTTTTTAGTGATGTTTTTTTTGTTTGATTGATGAAGGGAGGAGTTCAGAAAGAAATTCAAAGAAGAGAACCCTGAAAACAAATCAGAAGATAAAACCGTTCACTGTTTTGCTTCATTGATATGGTTTTGATTTTTGTTTAGGTTTTGTTGCATTTTTTTATAACAGGTTGGTAAGCCAGGTGGCGCAAAATGAAAGTCTATGCCTGTTGCTGTAAGTATGATTTCTTGAACATAAACGATTTTGTAGCTGTCAAATTGATAATTTTGTAAAGAAAATATCAATTGCTATTTTTGTAATATGTTTAGGCAACATGGCTGATTATGTGTTTGTTGTATTGAAATAGGCTGCAGGTGTTAAGATTTTGTTTCGGTGATTATGTGTTTGTTGCATTGAAAGAAGCTACAAGTGGTCATAATAAGGATGATTAACAAAAATCTAAGTCCGAGGTCAATAAAGATAAAGAGGACAGTAAAGAGGTATGATGTTTAAACTTTATAACCCCATGTCCCATTTGATTAGTAAAATATATTTAAGCAATCTGTTTTAACCTTCAAATCTACCATATTTGTTCATGTGGTTGTGAATGAGTTTTAATTTATGAATCAATAAGCTGTAGACAAAAATTTAGAGATATGGCACAAACAACGTTAAGAAACATTGGGGATCTTATGCGATCCATACACTCACAGACATGGAATAATTTATAATTACGTTTTATTTATTAAAACAAGGTAATCATTTGCTTTGAAATTTGAATCCTTTACCTTTGGACCACATTGATGATTCTATGATTATGAAATGGCTTTGTGGATGGAAAACATCTACTTTTAAGTGTTTGTATTTGTAAAATGTGTTAATTTTCTGCCTTGATAGTTGGTATTTCCTTTTTTGCAAGCTATACCTAAATAATAAGAGATTTTGGATCTGAATTAGTTTTTCTTTCTCATCTTTCAATTACGCTTCTCAGCAAGCTCTTGCTTTCTCTGCTTCAGGATGCTTTTCTCATGTTCTTTTCAGTGAAAATTGCAAGTGTGATTCTTATGCTCTTGGCTTAATGTTTGTGGAATGTATTACATTTTTTTGGTTCCCTTTGATAAATAATTAAACTTTCACAAGCACATTAGAAGTAGATTATTAGTCAATATAAATTTATGAAACCCATCCTACGTATGTATGCATGGTTGCAGGAAATATGGTGGTAATTCCAAAGAGGGGGTCAACAACATGTTAATGGACAAATCAATTTGAAACAAAGCCTATTGAGTTGGAAGCCGGAAACAAGTCACTTTATGGATCTGTGCATGATGGCTTCAAAATTGGCTTATGAGATGCTACTACTGTTATCAGCGATGTTGTGAATTTACATTGGAAGGTATGCATGCTTTCCGTCTCTGTCATCTTGATTTATTTATTTTTTGTTGATCGGTATGCTAACTATTTGCTTAACAAGTTTTCAGATTCATTATTTTTAAAACACTTTTTTAGTAAAATAGACAAAAAGCATGGTTGTAAAAATCCCCGACTAGGCCGATTAATCGGCCGATTAATAAGTGTTTCCTGTCAAAGCTATCAGCCTGTTTGAAACCACACCAAACAATCAACAGTTTAACTCTAACCTGTTTGACCCAGTACCTAACCTCATTCTTCTGCTACTACTAATTGTTAATGAAAAAGTAAAGAAATATTGTGGCCAATTGCTTCTTTTGATTTACGTAATTTATTTTACTTTGTAGTGCTATGATAAATACCTAAGAAAGTGTCTTGAGAAAGCTGCAGAAACCAGAGGACACTCATTTTGGGGTAGACCACCTGATAAAACGGCCTCTTATAAATCCCAACCTCCTAGGATACGAATTTTTTTTGTGATGGTGGTGATTACTATAGCGTGTATGGCAGATTTTTTTCTAAATTGGTATTCTTAGTTTCTCATTGATCATGGCGACAGGGTACTAACGATGACCAATTTGGCCTTTGAAAGTATTCCTATTTCTGTAAAGGTGAGTCAATTAATCAACACTGGTCAAAGCATAGCCAACTGAGATAATTCATGTTAAAGTTTTTATGGATGATCATCTCATCAGGTATTCATTGATGGTGCAAAACTGCTAGCCATGCAGCTGAACTAATTGTTGGATTTTACAATCAGGCCAGCAGTGATGCCATGCTCCAATTGCTCGCAGGTTAGTTTAGTGTTGCTTGATTAAAATCTCAAAATATGTATTTCAAGAGATAACTTTTTGGCAGATCTAAATTTAGCAGAATGACTTTTGCTACAAATGACTATCTAAACATGATTAATAAATCGTGCATTATAATGATTATTCTGACATCACCTCCACATTTTCGCAAGAATTACTGTAAATGTTCATGAACCCAATAATTTTCCGCCGCAACGCGCGGCTGGAATAACACTAGTTAGTATTAATCTTCCATATAGAAATGACAATACTTCTACTTTAATTTGTACCTTGTGTAATCATGTTTATGATATGTAGCTTTGAATCTTTGATTTATCTCTTCAATGAAAATACCTAATTTCACATCACCTCAAAAAATTGGTTCATGTTGCAGAGGAAAGGCCGTCGACCCGGGTGCTTGCGCCCGCAGTTTACTCGTTCCCCTCGGTTAATCGGGTATTGAAGGGGCCCCGGCATTTAACATGCAAGTGGGTTCTCTGGTCATAAAAAAAGTAACTAAGTTACGTGTCAAACATCATTTATTGAATTTAATAAAACTTTAATTGATTTAGCGAGACATGTGATATAATGATTTGAAAACCATGACATGGGAGCACAATTGGCCTAGTGGGCTGCATCAAATATATAGTGAAAAATAATAGAGTATAATAAAAAGATGATTCCAAGTTTATATATAAAAAGGTACTGTTAATGATGAAACTTTAAAAAGACTTTGAGGAGACTGAAAATTTTTTAGAAAAAAACGGAGGAGATCGTTGCCAATACTTATTAAATTTTCCAACGAAAAACTATTAAATCAATTATTTTGAGCGGGAAAACGACGGAGGTAAGGGCCCTATCGGATCATTCAAAAGCTTCATCACTGGTACAGTAAACTTGTTTGGTTAATGCCCAGGTCATTCGAAAGCTTTATCCCTGGTAGAGTAAACTTGTTTGGTTTCTGTTTAATTTAACTCGGCTCGAATCAAGTTTCTAGTTCGTTCTATATGTTTTATTTTCCCGGTTTCGACGTCAGTATTTTCGGTTCCGTTTACTCTTGGATGTGATCGATGCAGGAGCTACGAAAAGCTTAATATCAAGTATTGTTATAGTATTCATTTTGTTTTATTTTGTTTTAGTATGTATTTTTATTTGGTTTATCTTTATTTTATGTTTTTTCTATGAGGTTTCAAGTTCTCTACTTATTTTGTTTGACCAATGAACTTAAGGCTTACAATACATGTTTTTGAAGATTAAAATTTGTTATCAAGAAACCTTTGGATTTAAGAACGATATTTCATTCATTTGATTTCTTCTTTAACCGCGTTAATTAGTAACAGAGTTTTAGTTCTCAAATGGCTTGACGTGAAGGTAAATACTTGTTTGCTCATAGAATTGCCGACAAAGGCAATAACACGAGTGTTTATATTCATGTGCTCGCGCCAAAGATCTCATTGGTCCCAACCTGTGAGATCTAAAGATCAAAAGACTCCGTCAACAAATTCGCAATTTTGAAACGCAACATTGTGCCAATCTATCTAGACTCTAGAGGATGTCTAGGAAGAAGAACATGGGTTTGATGCGAATGGGATGTACCCTATTGAAGAGGATTATTATGGGGCAATAAGGTGTTAACAAAGTTCTATGAGCTCAGGTGTACGCCCCAGAGCGTCAAATTCGAGGGGACGGTTGAAATCTCGTCTCGGGTGTCGTCGTACCAGGTCGTTCAAAAAAAAAAAACAAAGTTCTATGAGCAATTAGACATGTTACAATTGAAGACGTTGGATCACCTTCTTGTTTCTCCATGTGAACAAATTCAAATTGTAGCATCTTTATCAGAAAGCAAAAGGGATTTCACAAAAATATTTTCTCTAAATTGTGATACAAATTAGTATGTTGGTGATATGATCTCAAAGCTGAGCATGACGAACCATGAAGTTAGAACTATTTTAGCATGTCAAATTTAATTGAATATATTTACAATATGTGCTATGATTATTTATCTGATCGATCAATTACTTAATTATTCTTATAAGATAGGTAATTATTTAATGGACGTAATTTAATATTCTAATTACGGTTTCTTTTTGAGTGTATATAAAGAAGATTAAGACACTTAATTTAGGTTACACATAACATCACATAAACAAATTCCTAACTCTAGAATTCGTGAACAGCCTCTCCACCTAATTTCATCCTCCTCATACACCTTAAACGGGAACCCTATTGGATCTGGTGTTGTTAAGAGCCATGTCAAGAGTCAACATTGTGATTACTGAATTCAAACGTTTCATCTAATCTATCAATTTAATATCTTGTTTTCGTAAACGTGTTTGTATTCTAATATAGGAAACAATCAACAGAAAAGACCTGATGTGACCCTCCGCTAAGGTGGTTAGACCAAAGGCAAACCATAATTTTTATTTAAGACGAAGGGTATGATTCAGGACTAAAGATAATATGGTGGAGAGTTATGATATGATTAATTTCAAACAATCCCATTACATCAAGACCTTTTCAATGTTTATCAAAAGCCATTTAAACTATAGGTTTATGTAGGGGTTGCACAAACGCATGCCCCCACTACTACAAATTATGACATAGGCTCCAGGGCCGGCTTAAGAAATGTTGAGGCCCAAAGCAAAAAACATTATGAGGCCCTTTTGATAATAATAATAATAAAAAAAAGCTAACCTGCAGGCTGCAGCCATTTTAACTGCAATGAGCAGTCAAAACTAAATCAAAATTTAGTTAGTTTAAACCTATTGTTTTAAATCAACCTATATAGTTAGTTTAAAGTTTAGCCAAAACTTAATCAAAATTATTCAGCCCCAATTCCTAAAATCAAATCAAAATTATTCAATCCCTAAATCTTATCAAATCAAATTCAAAGTAGACTGACCTAATTCAAAATTACAACCCTTCCACAAATGACAAATCAAGCAACAAGTTGAACGAATCAAATAACCCTTCCACAAATTATAACCGAAACTATTAACTGCAAGGCCTAATTCAAAATCAAATCATCAGCCCAAATAGCAGACTTCTAGAGTTAGTGAGTTACCAATAGACCGGCCGAGTGACTAGCAATTGAGCTCAACAATACACTGTACACCAAGTCACCAACCCACGAATCGAATTCAACAAACCAGGGCCAATACTTCAATCACCAATTGTCCAATCTAAACAGTTAACAGTCGAGGGTGAGAAATCGAGATGCAAGAATCGAGGATGAGAAATCGAGATGCAAGAATGATAACATATAAACTAATAACCAGTTAGCAGTCACTTACCAATGATTACCACATCGTCGACCGTCGAGGCTCCGCCTCGTTTCCCTCAGACTCAGTCTCATTTAGACTGCCGCTCACAGCTCAACGACATCAAGAAGACGCCTCGACTTCTTCTATTCTCGAATTCGCCAGTCGTTATTCGCCATTCGCCACCTCCTTTGCCGACTTACTGTTTGCGTTTTGCCCTAAAATGAGCCCCAATAAAAGTGGAAAGCCAGTTACCTTTTTTTTTTTTTTGACCCGCGTGTTTTTTGTGAGTGACCGTGGCTGCTCTGGGCCAGCTAAAAATACATTAGCCCACTTTTATTCTGAAGCCCAATCATGTATATAAAAGCCCAAAAACGAATGATAAATGGAGGCCCTATTATTTATGTGGCCCTAAGCCCTAGATTGGGCTGCTTGGCCCATTGGGCCGGCCCTGATAGGCTCGACCACTTGGGCCGACCTTAGGCACGCACCCCTTCAAAGTGCAATGAAGGTCACTAACCTAGGCCATGAACATTCTTGATCATTCATTGACCCCATCCAGGTAAGTGAGTAATTCATTAGTCTCCATCCTTATTTATACACCACCATTCCCTAGCTATTTTCTTTTTCCAGCAATGTGAGATCATCTCTAATCAGCTATTCAACTTTAGCAATTATATAAAGAATTATGTTAAAAATACACTAAAACACATCATTTGATACCCTTTACATGACTTGTATATATAGTGTATACGAGTCATATATATACCTAATCAACAAAAATGTCACTTATCACATCATATATTTGTATGTTATAAATTGAATGTTCGAATTGTTTTTTCAACTTTTATTGTGGACATGTACAACTTTTTGCATGCTATAGAATTTTAAATACCATTCACGAAAAATAAATTTAAAATATAGAATTTTTAATAACTTCGATTTGTAGATTAAAGAAAAGGCTATCATAAAGTGCACACGAGATATGCAAAGAAAATGATACAAAAAACCAGTTTAAAACATAAATATATATATAAAAAAAGAAATATTATTTTCTAGATTTAAAAATAAAGTTTGTTGAAAAAAAAAGACCGGTTGATTTCCGTTTAATAAAACTCTAAAACATAAAACTAGATCTATTCCAATCAATTTTTACAGCCTCTTATTATTTACCTTTTTGCCTAAAAATGAATTTGTTTTTTTTTTTATTTCAAACAGATTTTTCACTATCACGCAAAATACGTTAAACAGAAGAAATTGTAGTTATAATTGACCTCTACACATAAGTTTCTAAGTTGCATCATGTCTATACTTATTCATCTAAATTTCTAATTCAAGTTTTGCTTTCAAGTATAAAATAAACTTAACGCTAATCCCAATTAAACTCACCCTGTCATACGAACCAATAATGATCAAACAAACCCAGTCAACTAGCCGAACCAACCTAGTCTGAAACAATAGCATACTCTTACAGTTAAACCGCCACTATAGGTTGGACAAGGGTTGATCCGAACAAGAAACAGCACAATGTGATAGATTATTTAGAACCCCACACACACCCTCTAAAAGGTGCAGTACTTGACTTCTTTAATGACTACAAGAAAACATCTCTTCGGCTAAGTTACAAGGTGCATATATACTTATTTCTTAAACCCTTTATTTTATTAAGATTTTCACAAGAGGTGCTTCGAGTCAATACGGAAAAAAAAACTTAATAAAATATTTGACAAAGATATTTTATCCTCAGATACAAGTCCGTATGTTGGTGATACACGTCCAAAGCTGAGAAAGATGAACTATAGAGTTGAACTATTTTAAATGGGTCAAATCGATAGTAAACAAGAAAAGACCTAATGTTTCTTTCGACCCATGAAGTTTGGTCTAGAGGCAAAACTCGAGGACGAGGTTTTTTTTAAAAAAAAAAAAAACAAAGGGTATGATGGAGAAAGGATGCTAAAATGGTTAAAGATTAATTTCAAGTATTTCTTTAGTATTTATATATTATTTGCTTTTCAAAAAAAAATTATTTTCTTTTAGTTTCTTTCCTTTATTTTGTCTTTACTTTAAGTTTCAATTTTTTTGTTTATTTTCTGACTACGTAATTAAGATTTAGAATACATGTTATTCAAGATGGGTTAGTTAAGTATTTATTTATTTGTTAACTTTATTTTCTTGACTTCATGAGTATGTGTGTCTCTATATAATAATATAAACATCAACACCATTGTTCTGCGAAACATCAATTGTTTAGAAAACCCAATAAGAGAAAGCAATTCAATCTAACAACTGTTAGTTATCAAAAGATGAAGGTTAATAAACAGTTTCAAACTAAAGTATTATGTAGGAGCTGCGCGAACGCATTCCCCCACTACCACAGATTATGACGTAGGCTCGACCACTTGGGCCGACCTTAGGCACACACCCCTTCAAAGTGCAATGAAGGTCACAAACCTAGGCCATGAACCTTTATGATAACTCATTAACCCCGTCCAGGTAAGTGAGTAATTCAATAGTTTCAATCCTTATTTATGCACCACCTTTTACTCTTTGTTTTCTTTTTCTAGCAATGTGGGATCACCTCTAACCAGCTCATTCAACATTAGCAATTATATAAGAAGTTATGTTAAAAATAAAATATAGCACATCATTTGATACCATTTGCATGACTTGTGTATACGAATCATATACATTAATATAATCAATAAAATGTCACATATCACATCATATATTTTTATTTTATAATTTGAATTTTTGTATTGTTTGTATGCCTGTGGATTTCCAAAGATGCATCACATAAAGAAATTCCTCAAAAGTTTAGACAAAACATCACAATGTAGTTTAAGGTGAGCTTTCAAGTAAAAAATAAACTTAACACTAATTAATCCCAAGTAAATTAACCGTGTCATATGAACCAACAATGGTCGTCAACAAGCCAAACCAACCTAGTCTGGAACAATAGCATACTTTTACAGTTAAATCGTCACTAGCTTGGATAAGGGTTGATCCGAATTAGACACGTCACAATGGTATAGATTATTTATAACCCTACACACACCCTTGGTGTAATAGTCATCTCATTACCATTGTTAAATTTATAACCACAAGACACTTTCGGCTAAGTTAGAAGGTGCATATATGCGTCTTACAATATAATACTTTGTAAATGTATTTTACATCAATCTTTTTATTAAAATTTTCTTAAGAGGTGCTTTGAGTCAAATAAATTATAAAAAAACTGAATAATGTTTGACAAAGATATTCAATATTCAGATATAAATCAATATGTTGGTGATACGAGTCCAAAACTGAGTAAGACGAACTATGGAGTTGAACTATTTTAAATGGGTCAAATCGACAATTAACAAAAGACCAAATGTTTCTTTCGACCCAAGAAGTATGGTCCAAAGGCAAAATTGGAAGACGGGTATGACGCAGAAGTGATGCTAAAATGATTTACACATAATATACTTCAAATACTATATATCATTATCAATATCATAAGTCTAAATCTTTGATATTATGAGTAGTGAGTCACTACTCACTACTCAATACCGGTGTAACGAACCATCAATGGTTTCCACAAATTATGACGTAGGCTCGACCGCTTGGGCCGACCTTAGGCATGCACCCCTTCAAAGTGCAATGAAGGTCACTAACCCAGGCCATGAACCTTCTTGATCATTCATTGACCCCGTCCAGGTAAGTGAGTTTTACAATACTCTCCATCCTTATTTATACACCATCACTCTTTTTCTAGTTTTTTTCCCGGCGATGTGGGATCATCTCTAACCTCCTCATTCAACATTCGCAATGATATAAAGAGGATTGTTAAAAATACACTAGAACACATCATTTGATATCCTTTACATGACTTGTATATAGAGGTATACGAGTCATATGCATATATTTAATCGACAAAAATGTCACCCATCACATCATAATATGTTATAAATTGAATTTTTGTGTTGTATGCATGAGGAAGACCAAAGATGCATATCTAAAGTAAGTCTCTCAAAAGTTTAGACAAAATATCATAGTTCTACTACATAACAAATGTTTTTTTTTTGACTTTCATTGTGAACATGTACAGTTTCTTGCATGTTGGCTATTTTGTGTATTGCTTATATGTATATGTATATATAGAGAGAGAGCATGGTTCCTTTGAAACCATCATTTTAAAGAAAATAAGAAAAGTAATCATAATCATTACCAATTGATTTTTTTTTCATTTTTTCTTGCTTATCGCATATTATTATAAGGTAACAAATGTACAAAAAAAAAAGAAAAAATTAAAAAAAATGTATTTTGTGTTATTATATATATGTTAACTTTATGTTACACATACTAGTTATATATATATGTAACTTTATGAGTTACATATACATAATTTCGTTATTCATATATTTACTAAATTTTTATTTTTCATTATAACATTTTTAATCTTATAATAAAAAATACGAAAAACTTTTTTTACAGTTTTTCGGATGTAAGAGTCACAGTTTTTCGAGTTGTTTGAGTCGGATAATATATTTTGAGTGTCGGATCAGGTTTCGGATAGATCAAAAAAGTTTCAAACCCGAATTACTCGTTATCTAATCCGATGAACACCACTATGTTGTTCAAAAGAGAACGAGGCCTCATGCTTTATTTAATTTTGATTTGATAATCTTCGATCAGGTAATTTAGTTTATAGGATGTTTAGTTAATTAAAAAAATATATGATATTGTTTAACAGAAATAACCCAAATAGTTTTATGTACATTTTAGTTTCATCATGTCAATTAAACTCTAAAGAGCAAATGTAAAAGAAATAACCAAGAGCATATATAACCAATTGACATCTCTTAAAAAAATTACATTTTTTTAAAATCAAATATAAATTATGTACCTATAAAAAATAGTTTATATCATGTTTCACATGATATAAAATTTTTTCAAGGAGCTAGAATCCAGCCTTTAACAAAAATCGGGTACCTGCCCGTACTCAAAAATCCAGCCGGAAATTACCAAAAAACCAAGACCATACTATGTATTGTGTCCGGTTCTCGGTCTCGATTATTAGCCAAAATTAGTATCGCTGGGTAATGTTGAATCGGGTCGGGTAACCGATTTTGCATAGGCATACAACTTTGTAGGTCATAAAGTTTATAAATATTTTACTTTTTGCATAAAGAGAAAACAAATTATTTTATCCAGCATCTAACTATCTATTGCTACATTTAGGCTTAGATGTGCTTGCATCGATTTTTGCATGCTCCGTCGGCAGATAATTATTCAAGAAATGACATGGAAACAATAGCTCAAATTCTTAGTTTTCAGTCTCGATCTTTTGCTAACATAAACGATACTCGAGATACCTCAAAGCCAAGTCCCCGATTTTGCACAGGCCTAGTTAGAGGTGGCTGGGTTTTTTTTGGAATCGGAACCGGTTCCGATCAACAAAGTCAAGAACCGGTTCCGGTTGTTGACCGGTTCCAACCGGTTTTTTGCCGGTTCCGGTTTGACCAGTTTAAGGGTGGAACCGGTTACGGTCCAATTTATCTGAAAAACCGGAACCGCCCGTACCCACCGTTTAGGGTATGACCGATTCGGTTCCTCAATTCCGGGTACGTTGGCCATCTCTAGGCTTAGTTGGCGGTTTTATTGTATATAGATTTGTTTGGCTATAAACATTAAAACATCAGAATTCTAACAATCGGGTTGGGCCATACACTAACTTTCAAATTATAATGAGTAAAAAACACGTTTTTTAAAACATAAATCTTATATACTTTCTGATGATGTAGGATACCTCAAATTCTTAGTTTTCGGGTAGTATTGTTACATACATCAGAATACCATTGTGACACAAATCTTTTAATGAGTACGAAATATTTATTCCTTAGGGTTGTTGTGTTCTCAAGCATATGGATGAGGTCGGTACCATACCAGTACCATACTGATATCGATACCAAAAGTACCGGTACGGAATTTTTGAAAAAGTAGGTACCGAATCGATTGGTACGTTACCGGTATGGTTTCGGTTCGGTACCAGTATTTGTTACAAAATAATCATCTTAAATTGGTATTGGTAACGGTACCGAATTTATGAAATAGTGGGTACCGTATACCATACCAAATCTATCGGTTTGATATCAGTTTGGTATGGTACGGGTTTTATTGTATATAGATTTGTTTGGCTATAAACATTAAAACATCAAAATTCTAACAATCGGGTTGGGCCATACACACGAACTTTCAAATTATAATAAGTAAAAAACACTTACCTCATTATCCACATCATAACCCAAACTCTTAGCTTCTCGAGTAGGTGAACACCGTACACGCACACACACATATCATAATACCATTGACTTGTAAGTTGTAACACAAACTATTTAATGAGTAGGAAATATTTAATCCTTGGGTTGTGATTTAATGTATTGGATCAACTAAACACCAGCATACGAATGATATTAAAGTCTAGCGGTATCTTGCTAACAGGATAAGACTTATGAACTAAATGGTATTGAGTTTGAATCCCACAAGGGGGTTTCTAAAAAATATTTAGTTTCACCAGAACTGGTGACTTGGTGGTCTATATGATCGGATAAGACTTATGAACTAAATGGTCTTGGATTTGAATCCCACAAGGTGGTTTCTCAAAAATGTTGAGTTTCCACCAGAACTGGTAACTTGATGGTCTATATGATCGAATGGTATTTCTGGTGGTATAATAATATTCAAATGATCCTTCAGTAAACCAAATACTAGACGTTAAAAAAAACCTGAACACCAACATGCATGTACTAAACATCTCAAGCAACAATGGTTTAGCCAACCCAACTCATTAGTCTCACCCTCTACACCAACATTGCTCCAGAGAAATAGCAATCCAACCTCACAAATAACATTATACAATATCAACTCCAACTTGTTGATAGTTAGAATGAAGGTTTATAAACATTTTCTAAACTAAATTATTATGTAGGGGCTGCGCGAACGCATTCCCCCACTACCACAAATTATGACATAGACTCGACCACTTGGGCTGACCTTAGGCACGCACCCCTTCAAAGTGCAATGAAGGTCACTAACCTAGACCATGAACCTTCTTGATCATTAATTGACCCCGTCCAGGTAAGTGGGTACTTTAATAGTCTTCATCCTTATTTATACACCACCACTCCCTTTCTGTTTTATTTTTCAGCAATGTGGGATCACCTCTAATCTGCTTATTCAACATCAGCAATGATATAAGGAGTTATGTTAAAAATACACAAGAACACATTACATGACTTGTATATAGAGGCTATACGAGTCATATGCATAAATTTCAAACATCTTACCTATCACATTATATTTTTATGTTATAAATTTAATTTTCGTATTGTTTTTCAACTTTCAATGTAAACATATACAGTTTTTTTGCCTGTTGGCAATTTTGTGTGTAGTTGTTTTTAAATTTAGAAGGATTGATGATATTTATAGACAGATAAAGTGTTTTGTAAGATTTAAACCATGAATTCACATGGCTACCAAATAGCATCATAACAATGACCTTTTGGCATGTGTTCCAAATGAGAACGAGGCCTCATGATTTGTTTATTTTGACTTTACTAATTTTTGGTCAGGTAATTTAATTATAGGATGTTTAGTTAACTTAAAAAAAGTATGATATTGTTTAACAGAAATAACCGAAATAGTTTTTTGTACATTTTAGTTTTATCATGGCAGTTAAACTCTAAAGGGCAAATGTAGAAAGAAATAACAAGAGAATATATAACAAATTGACATCATTAAAAAATGACATTTTTTTAAAATCAAATATAAACTATGTACTATTAAAAAGAGTATGTGGATGACAAAATGAGAGCAAAGTATACCAGTGTCTCACAGGATATATATAGAGATCGTTTTCAAAGAAAGTCGGTACTACAATGATAAAAAAAACTCTTTCTTTTTCTTTTTCTTTTTCTTTTTCTTTTTCTTTAATACACATAGTGTAAAAAACTCATTGGTAGCATAAATTATATATTAAAAACAGACAATTTTAAATAACTTGGTTTTGAGGAGTTTAGAATTCCATAGTCATTCTATCTCAATCATCAAATCCGTGAAATCGTTATTTTTATAAAAAATAAATATTATTTTTAAGCAATGAAAAGTGATGACTGCAAAACCAGTATGAAATCACAAATATAAAAAAGAAATATTATTTTTATAATGAGCAGGATACGTAGAAAACCATAAAATGATTGCTATAATTGGGCCCCTGCACATAATTTTCAAAAATACATCACTCCATATCTCCAATACTATTCCTTAAAATTTATACTTGTGTTTCTAGTATAATCAAAATACTTGTAATTAATATTTATTATACATGTTATTGAAAAGTGGAAATTTATTTATCAAGAAACCTTTAAATTTGAGAGTTTTTTAGTCATTTGATTGTTTTTTTTACCCATGGGTTTGTCAAGGGTTTATCTATTTTATTACTTATATTTTTTACGACTGTGGGAAACTACTTACGTGGTAACCCCTAGCTCCCTCCAATTTCCGACTGATCAAGAGGAACAGGTAAAGCGTGACGCAAGTAATCAGGTCGGTGGACTTTAAGGAAAATTGCTTTAAGTGAGGATTAAACTTGAAACATTTAGGTTGTCTCTCTTTCACTTTAACCATTACGCCATTTCCTTGGTGGTTTTATTGTATATAGATTTGTTTTGCTATAAACATTGAAACACCAAAATTCTAACAATCGGGTTGGGCCTTACACGCGAACTTTCAAATTATGAGTAAAAACATATTTTTTTTAGAAATATAAATCTAATATACTTTAAATATTACATCATTATCTGCATCATAACCCGACCTCACCCAAAACATTATACAATATCAACCTGTAAATCCTAACAAAGTTCGTTCCAAACAATGACTAAAGGCAGATGAATCCAAACCAATGAGTTGATAACTTGTTGATAGTTAGAATTAGAGGTGGGCAGACCTAGTTTATTTTTAACCAGTTCCGGTACCAGACAACAAAGTCAATCCGTTTTCGGTTCCGGTTTTTGGCCGGTTCCAACTAGGTTGTAGTCGGTTCTAATACAGGTTATGTCAAGTAAAGGTAGAACCAATATAGCTTTTTTCGTTGTTTTGCCCACCTCTACTTGCAAGTTGCAACAAAGGTTTATGAATATTTTTAAACTAAAGTATTATTATGTAGGGGCTGCGCGAACGCATTCCCCCACTACCACAAATTATGACGTAGGCTCGACCACTTGGGCCGACCTTAGGCATGCACCCCTTCAAAGTGCGATGAAGGTCACTAACCTAGGCCATGAACATTCTTGATCATTCATTGACCCCGTCCAGGTAAGTAAGTTTTACGATAGTCTCCATCCTTATTTATACACCATCACTCTTTTACTAGTTTTTTTCCCCAGCGATGTGGGATCACCTCTAACTTGCTCATTCAACATTCGCAATGATGTAAAGAGGTATGTTAAAAATACATTAGAACACATGATATCCTTTACATGACTCATATATAGAGGTATACGAGTCATATGCATATATTTAATCGACAAAAATGTCCCCCATCACATCATATATTTGTGTCTTATAAATTGAATTATTGTGTTGTTTGTATGCATGTGGATGACCAAAGATGCATATCTAAAGCAAGTCCGTCAAAAGTTTAGACAAAATATCATAGTTCTACTACATAACAAATGTTTTTTTGACTTTCATTGTGAACATGTACAGTTTTTTGCATGTTGGCTATTTTGTGTATTATTTATATGTATTTGTATATATAGAGAGCATGGTTTCTTTGGAACCATCATTTTAGAGAAAAATAAGAAAACTAATCATAATCATTACCAATTGATTTTTTTTTATTTTTTCTTGCTTATCACCTATTATTATAAGGTAACAAATGCACACAAAAAAAAAAGAAAAAAATTAAAAAAAAATTATTTTGTGTTATTACATATATGTAACTTGTATGTTACACATATTAGTTACATATATGTAACTTTATGAGTTACATATACTGATTTACATATCTTTATTAAAATTTTATTTCTTATTATAACATTTTTTAATCTTATAATAAAAAAATACGGAAAAAAAATTTTAAAAATTATTCACAGTTTTTCACGTTTTTCGGATGTAAGAGTCACAGTTTTTCGAGTTGTTTAGGTCAAATAATATATTTTGAGTGTCGATTCAGGTTTTGGATAGATCAAAAAAGTTTCAAACCCGAATAACTCGTTATCTGACCCGATGAAGACCCCTATGTGGTTCAAAAGAGAACAAGGCCTCATGCTTTATTTAATTTTGATTAGTTAATCTTCGATCAGGTAATTTAGTTAGAGGATGTTTAGTTAATTAAAAAATAAGTATGATATTGTTTAACAGAAATAACCCAAATAGTTTTATGTGCATTTTAGTTTTATCAATGTCAGTTAAACTCTAAAGAGCAAATGTAAAAGAAATAACCAAAAGCATATATAACCAATTGACATCCCTTAAAAAATTACATTTTTTTAAAATCAAGAAATAAACTTTGTACAAAAATTGTATTTGGATGACGAAATGAGAGCAAAATATATCGTGTTTCACATGATATAAATTTTTTTCAAGGAGCTAGAATCCAGCCTGTAGCAAAAAAACAGGTACCCGCCCGTACTCAAAAATCCAGCCGGAAATTACCAGAAAACCAAGACCATACTATGTATTGGGTCAGGTTCTCGGTCTCGATTATTAGCCAAAATTAGTCTCGGTCTCCGTCCAGGCAATGTTGAATCGGGTCGGGTAGCCGATTTTGCGTAAGTCTAACAATTTTGTAGGTCATAAAGTTTATAAATATTCACTTTTTGCATAAATAAAGATAGAAAACAAATTATTTTATCTAGCATCTAACTATCTGCTGCTACATTTAGGCCAAGATGTGCTTGCATAGATTTTTGCATGCTCCATCGGCAGAGAATTATTCAAGAAATGGCATGGAAACAATAGCTCAAATTCTAAGTTTTCGGTCTCGATCTTTTGCTAACATAACTGATACTCGAGATACCTCAATACCCGATGCCCGCCAATGTCCTCCGGTTCGGGTAGTATTTAATCAAGCCAAGACCCCGATTTTGCACAGGCCTATTTGGCGGTTTTATTGTATATAGATTTGTTTGGCTATAAACTTTAAACCTTCAGAATTCTAACAATCGGGTTGGGCCATACACACGAACTCTCAAATTATAATGAGTAAAAAACACTTCAGAATCCTAACAATCGGGTTGGGCCATAAACATTTTTAAACTAACATATTATGCAGAGGCTGCGCGAACGCAAGCCTCCACTACCACAAATTATGACGTAGGCTCGACCACTTGGGCCGACCTTAGGCATGCACCCCTTCAAAGTGCAATGAAGGTCACCAACCTAGGCCATGAACCTTCTTGATCATTCATTGACCCCGTCCAGGTAAGTGAGTATTTCATTAGTCTCCATCCTTATTTATACACCACCACTCCCATTCTATTTTCTTTTTCCAGCAATGTGGGATGACCTATAGCATTCTCATTCAACATTTCAACATATTTAACAATGATACAAGGAGTTATGTTAAAAATACACTAGAGCATATCATTTGATACCCTTTAGATGACTCATATGTCATATATAAAGTGTATACGAATCATATAAATATATTTAATCGGCAAAAATGTCCCCTATCACATCATATCTTTTATAAATTGAATTTTCGCATTGTTTTTCAACTTTCGTTCATGTACCGCTTTATGCATGCGGGCTATCTTGTCTCGTATTGTTTATAAATTTTGAAGGGAGACCAGAGTTATAGACAAATAAATTGTTTTGTTAAACATAAATCATGAACTCACCGGGCTTTAATGATCTTTTGGCATGTGGTCTGAAAGAGAACAAGGCCTCATGCTTTGTTTATTTTGATTTGTTAATCTTAAATCAGGATAAAAAAAAATATTGTTTAACAGAAATGACCCAAATAGTTTTATGTACATATCAGTTTCATCATGTCATTTAAACTCTAAAGGGCAAATGTAGAAAGAAATAACTAGAACATATATAACCAATTGCCTATCTAAAAAAATTACATTTTTTTAAAATAAAAAAATAAACTGTGTACGTATAAAACAAAATAAAAAAAGATTTTATAACACTTGTAAATGTATTTTACCGCTATTTTTTATTAAGATTTTCTCAAAGGTGATTCGGATTAAAAAAAACGTAAAGTTTGTTATGATTGGTGCAAATCAATCCTTGATTAATCAAGTATAAAAGAAGTTGGTTAAGGTGGGATTGGAAGAATGAAAAGCCCACTAATGACAAACTGAGTTCTCATACAGGGTTCATAAAAGCCTAAAAAGTACCATATAAAAGGGAACGGAAAAAGAGAAAAAAACATTATGTCTCTAACTAGATGTGCCCAAATCGATTTTTTTGGAACTGGTTCCGATTCTAGGTTTTGACCGGTCACAACCGGTTTTTGATTGGTTCTGGTTCGGGTTTTGGCCGGGTACATGTGGAACCAGTTTCGGCTTTTCTGGTTCCGGTTCTAATTTGTCTGAAAAATCGGACCCGTTTGTACCCACCGGTTCGGCTATGACCGGTTCCAGTACGGGTTGTCAGTTCCGAACCTGGTTTTTTTGCCCACCTCTATCCCTAATCTCAAGAAAAATAGTACTTTTAACACACGCACACGCTGAAAAAGAGCATAGTCCTTGACGCAGAGGTTGTAATGTGATTTTGCCAATCTCACTCAGGACGGTGACATAAATATTGGATAATCAGACCTTGACAGTTGAAAGTTTTGGTCATTGCATCTTCAGAATTAATAGAGTGTAAAGCATATCATGCTACAATTGTAATGTAACTAGTGGGATTTCCCACACGTTGCGGTGGGAATTCGGCCACAATTTTGAATGTTCAGACATGATCATGTATATCAAAATACAATTATAAAAACATGTAACAACAATTGTCACTCTTTTTTTGGCTCATTGGGATATGGATATGCAAAAAATAAATTTTGCGTCATTTGTGGATCAAAATGCGGATATGAAAACATGTCACAATGGTTGTTACTTCGAAATAAAACCCTAAAGTGTACTTGTTGTAAGTGTGACCGTCAAACTAACAAAAGAGTCGTGTTTATTCATAAAATCTATCATTAAAAAACACAAACATAGGGTCAAAAATGAATAGTTATTATTTATTAAATAATATCAGTGTTTATTTATAAACATTCAGTAATAGAAAAAAAATAAAAAGACCTAAATATGTCGCACACAATGTTACCCAGTTAAAAACCTTAAGTTATATTGTTTTGTCGATATGAGTGCCATGTTACGATAACATTAACAATACCACAAATATGAAAACATTGACCCAAAAACAGACTGTAATACTGCAATAACTTTTAGTCTGTCCTAAAAATAACAAACCAATCATGAAAGAATGTGTTACTCGCAAAGAATATGGACGCTAACTTAAACACACTATGCTAAAAAAATATAGAACAAAAATAATAAAAAAAACATATGTATTCGTAAAATATAGCATAGAAAAATACGAAACTATAGTTATTATTTAATTAATATCATTATTTAATTATTAATAAAGTGAAGGAAAAGAAAAAAATAAAAACTCGATATAGCAAGTAATCGAACTTCCGGCCTTATGGCACAAACTCATGCAAACTCTAATCGCTAAGCCAGTGAGACGTATATTTATTCTTGAGAAGCTTAGATATTTATTTAATAATTATTATTAAATATTGTTAATCAATTAATTTTGCTTGACTTTTCTGTATTGTATTGTATAATATATATAAAAAAATTATAAATTAGGGCCTATCAGCTGAAGACGGCCAAGGATGCATCATAAAGTATGTTGGGTTGATTAATGTATTGGGCCCAAGCAAGGCAACTTGAAGCCCAAGTAACACAAACCCAATTGAACAAATCGGTTTTTATGGGATTCTTGTGGAAGAAATTGGGTCTCCTAATATGATTAAAGTTGTAACAACTTGATGATTAGGTTAGTTTCCTCAATGCATACCAAACCAAGTTTAGGGTCATGACATGAGTTTTTATCGTAATCGGATTTAGCTATTATCTTAACTAAGTTTGGAGTTACTTATTATTAGGTGTTGTTTACGCTTTGATATTTATTATTGAAAGTAAGACGTCAAAAGTTTAAAGTGTCTTGGTTGACTAAGTTAAAGCAGTTTGAGTCTTATATGTAAATGTTTTTACTTTTTAGCATTCTTTTTTGTGAAAAATGTTTTTGACTGCTAGTTCTTGTGTCTATTTATTTACAAATTTAGAAGGCATCAAGAGAACTCTTGAAAAAGTGTTTTGTTGTGTATAAGTCACAAACACACCAGTCTTATGTGATCTTCTAGCATGTGTGTGAGGGTTAATTCGGATATTTAACCAAGTTATAGCTTAATAGATCGTTTTATGTAAATAGTGTAAAGTTGTGTTTCATTTATGTAATTTATAATTGTATAAGGGTATTGTGTCAAAATGTAAATTTTAAAAGTGTAATTAGGGCTATAAAAACCAATGTGGATGCATGTATCATATATCTATCTCAAATCAATTTGTGTAGTTGGATGTTGTGGTAGTACTATGAATAATAATTTTATCGAAATTTTAATAAGCAAAAGTTCGTTATAAAACTCATAGTTGGACTTAATTTTTAAAAGATATGAATGATTATATCTTACTACTATATATAATATATATTGGTAAGAGAGTGGTTCATTGTCTTAAAATTAAGAAATGTACATCTGGGTTAGCTTGTGGTACCACACTTTAATGCAGCATTCGTTTAATACATCTTTGAATACCATATATCGAATACACAACTGGTTACCTACTTTCCCATCTCCTTCAACATTCTTTTCCTTATTTGTCTTCAACTGCCCAAACCAAGAAATCATCAGGTGCGCTTTTTCAACCACAGGGCTCCTCTATGAATTTCTTTCCTTATTTTGAATTTTTCTCAACCAGATTCGATTTTTCCACCCGTGAAGATCTCTGATGCTTGAAGACGAAAACAGGTAGCCTGTAATGTTTTGGATTCTTCATTTCAAAGCACTGCATACACGATAAAGGGAGAAATGGCTCCACATTCAAATTTCAAAAATTTGGATTTCACCAATAAAGAAGGTTGTTTCTACTCAATTTTTCCTCAACCGATCCTCCTGCTTCTCTTGCGTTTGCATATCCCTACCTCAGAAAATTGGTATGTTTCTTTTGCATTTTAACCTAATTGATATGTAGTTCTGTATGTGTTGGGTATGTTCGTGTGTATTTCAAAACGCTGAATCATGAATCTTCTGAATTCATATTTAATATATTAATTAGTTCTGAAATTTAAATATAAGAAAAAAAATTTGACTGGTAAATCGTATTTGAATTCTGGATTCTTTCCACATGATGGATCATAGCAATATTTCTCAAATGTTTGATGCTTGTGCAAGCTGGTGGACTCAGGGCCCTAATGCTCCTTTACAGGTAGATTTTGTTTATCTTTGTTCTTTTCTTAATTTAGGAGCATTTTTGTTTCTCGCTTTATATCTAATTATATATGGTTGGTTTGGACAGCACTGTAAGTATTTCTTAATGGTGCTTACGTGTTTAGATGGGTTCATATTAAGGTGGCATGGGAAATGGGTTATACGACTGCAGATATGGGCATGTGATGTTCCCTGAGATTGTTCATTAGCCTGCTTTTATATATGCAGAGCTTTTGCTTGAAGGTATAGGAAAAGGTTAGTTTTATAAACTAAAATGACTGCAATATTAAATTTTTTGTAGGAGTGGCAAAACGGGTCGGGTTTGGTAATAGGGTTAGTCATTTTTAGTACAAGTTGAAACCATATGGTTGACCCAAAAATATGTCCAGATTTTTTAATTTGCTACAATCATTTAGTTTGTCAAATTCGTATAAAAAGTTGTATAACTTTAGTAATAATGTTTAAAAAGTTATATAATTTTAATAATAATGTGACAATTTTTATTGTTATTTATGTGGTGATTTTACTTTTCATCAAGGATGGGATTCTAGAGTACATTTTACATATAATGGATCAACATCAATATAAATTGCTCTAAAGATGGCATTTAGGATATTCCTTGCTAACAATAAATTGTTTTTGAACCTTTCCCAGCATAACACTAATGAAAGTAGTATTGAGCTCAAGGTATCTCTACGTTCATCATATTTAACTTTTTATTGCAAAAATGTTCGTTAACATAGATGATAGGTTTAAATTCTTGTCCTATCTTATCCATAAACATGTATATTTCTTTTGACATATTGTACTGGACCTGCTCTATAGGTCCCTTTTGTAGCATTGCACATGAGTTTATTAATCAAGATAAGTGACAAAATAACCAAAAAATCTGGATCTTACTCTAAGTCAGGCCGCATAAGGGTGCCAATATGGTGTTTGAAGCTATATATTTGAAGGTTTAAGCGATGGCACAGACCTTGGATACGACATTTATTGGTTTTGTTTCTAGGGTTTGAAGACACTATGGGTAACAGATGATTGTTTCCCTTTCTTTTCTATTGTTTTGTTCTAAGTGGTACTAGGTCTCTTGAACAAGGGTTAACTGATTGTGGGTACTTTATTTTGTGCAGGTGTGTGTGGCTATGTTTGGGATCTAGAAACTATGCATCAACATTATTCATTACAACAACAAAAGTTAATATATTGGATATAGCTTAATCAGAAATAATTGATTTTGTTTCAACTCCTACCAATGCATCAACATTTTCACAATTTATGAAAGATTTAGCAGGACCAACATATATCACAGTGAAAAACATTAATGAATCCTATGCTCAAGCTAAATTTCCAAATGTCACAAAAAAACTTCTTAGGTATGATGATAAAGTGGTGTAGTTCTTTTGTTAGTTTTGTTTGTTTTATTGATCAATTTCAATTATATAAATGATATCAGCCTCTTTTATATATTTTTCATGTGAATTGTAATTTGTTTCAATTGTTTTGGGTGTTAACAAATGAGTTTGACATGTTGATATGATTTCTAACATATTTTCAAATTTGATCGTCGCACATCAAAAAGAAATCAAAGCAAAGTTGTTTTCAATATAGTTATTATAAGTATAGTTTTGACTTTAAAAGGTCATAACATCATAAACTATGTTCTTGTACATTTTTAATTATAATGCTTTCCATGTCCCTATTTTTCATAATACCACAAATTAGTTTTTGTATTAGATCTTGCATGTACAGTAGTGGTTTGAAGTTTCTTGGTTCCTTTAAAGTTTTGTGTTAATCTCAATAAAATTTTCATCAAATTGGGTCAGGTGCTTTAAATGATGTAAGATTATGTAGACCAAGCTTTTGGGCCACACACTTTATTATATTTTTACAATAGGACATGAGTACAGGACATCAAATGCTGGGAGAAGAATATTGTGATATCACCCAAGTGTGTCAAGATTATAGTTTCTAATCTATATACTCCTCAATGTATTTATGATGATAAATTGTATTTGATAAATATGTGTTAGATGCATCCATTTGAACATATGAGTGTTCCCTATAATCATACTATAGATACACCCTTTATACTTAAACTCATACATTTCTGGTGTTACAGGAACTCGAAGAATAAATTGATCTGATGGTAAGTACAAGTTTATTGGAAATTAACGTATTTGGCAGGTGCAAAATTATCGTGAATATAAAACTCAAATGCAGGTAAGTTCACATCTGCAAATTCTAAATTAACAGGAAGGATGAGTTTCTTTGTTTCAATGAATATAGGTTTATTGTGAGATGAGATTGATTACCTCCCTAATTTGGACATGATATAAATTGATCAATACCACATATATGTACCAATACTTAATGAATTTTGGGATCAAATAGGTTATTTATTTTGCAAACACATTTCAACTTATGGTAGTATTTGTCTGACCAAATATGTGTTCTTTATTTTTTTTTGTTGTATCTTTGTTCATTGGTTTTAATTTATCCTTTATCTTACAAGTAAATTGTTATTTTTTAATTATGGAGCATTTTATCAAAACAAGTTGGTCCAACAGAGAAAGTAAATTGACACTTCATATTTTTACATGGGGTTGGAGTACCGCTTTATTATTTAATGAGCTCGGAGATCTTACAAAATGAGGCCTTGAGAATTGCTACTGTAGTGCAGCTTATTTGAGTTAATTTAGTATCATAATATATAATCATATTGTTGTAATAGGGTTGGATATAGACATATAGTTGTGGGAGCAGTTGGTCGTGTTAAGTTGCCAAGTTTTCTTACAGAAATTAGCATCACCAACAACTAAGGGTTCTAATTCATAAAATCTCATTTTTAGGAATTTTAAGTGGTTAAAAGTGATGTAATGATGTATTATTGACATTTTATCATGTTATTACGAGTAATCATAATAACAAATTAAAACATTTGTCAACTGATAGTGATACAGCAGGGGTAGTTAAACTAACCTGGTGGGTACAGGTTGTAGTTCCCATTGTTGGCCCCTAATATCATATTTGAACCTGAAGATGAGAAATTTAGACAATAACATGCTAGCAGAGGAGAGTCAAAAACCTTTGTCTGATTCGAATTGTAAAGAAACAACAAGGTTATTGTCACTGATTCATGAACTTGGGTATTTTGCCCCTCAACATTTGTTTGTTTGAAATGTTGACATTATGAGTATTGTTTTCACTGCAGGAGTTTGTACATGATGTACCATGGAAAAAAATACATGTAAGGGAAGTTGATGATGAAAGGCTGACGCTTGGAATCACCACCATGTATTCTAGAGAGGTCAATGATGGTCAAAGTGTCAGACGTCAATATTACTCAAAGTAAGATTATTTATGAAACTAAAAATTTATCATATGGACTCTTTCTCTGGTCAACTTGAACTAAACCCACCAGGTTATCATAGATTTTATGGATCAAAGTGGCCATGTTAATTTCATGGTTTTTTCATTCTACTTAAGTTTGGTTAATATCAATGATATATAATCTATTTCTTGGGTTTACAGCAATTTCTTTTTGGGATCTTATCGTCGTTTATTTTCAGGTGCTTGATGATTAAAAGCAATAAAAACCCAATTGATCTAATATGAAAGCCATTTTATGACAACGTTTATTTTTTGTACATACAAAGATATAAAATATTAATAGCAATATAAATATATGAACTATAAATTGGGATAGTTTTTTCATTGTAGCTATGAGTTTTTCTATCAAGAATTTTGAAAAATTTATGTTTACATTTTGTTTTGTTTTTCTGCTTTAGCATAATGCATTTTAAAAGTGGTTGTGTGATATTGAATAATCAAAATTAGATGGTTAATTTTGATAAAGTTGTATTGCATTTTGTATGAAGCTGATTATTATTTATCCTGTAAACAATCTTAGGTAGAATATGCTTATTCAAACAATCAAGACTGGTTATAGCAATTTTAGGTCACACTAATTATATAATTAAGTTCTAAAATACAAGTCTGAACTCCACCTTTCATATATATTCTTTTTTTGATGTGCTTTATTCATATTATATTCTTTGATTTTCTGAAGATTTCTTCTCTAGCTGAAAATACCATCTCGGGAGTTGTTTTTAATGAATTATTGACTGTTGGAGCAAGAGATATTGTCACTAAGGACATACTTAGAATGACAGGTGGTTGGCCAATACAAGATTCATTTTATGTGGGCTTGCATTGATGTTGAAACTAGAACTAGAATGCCTATATATTCCTTCATTTTTCAATGAAATCAATCATTCAACAAGGATAAAGTATACTTGTTTTTCCAGTGTATAGGTTTTTTCACTACACGACGAGCTTTCATCATTGTTTCTAGAACACTTGATATGAGCTCTAAGCCACACTTTTGTGCCAAAAGCTGAAACAAGAAAAAGTGACCTTTCAGTGAATTCTCTTTCGGGCTGTGCCGAAAATGAGATCCTTCAAGCTACTATTGTTGCTCTGATTGCGTTCTTTAGGTTTTTTTCTTATGCATGAACTTAATTTGAGTACATGTACTGATGTACTTAAAATTCGATATACAAAAGTGAATCAAATTGAAATTTGACTTAAAATATGTGTGTTGTAATTGTAATCGTATTGATTTTACATATTAACGTTGATCATGAGAATGGGATTGAAGACTACCTGAATAACCAATGAGTATAATCTTTTTATCTAAAACTTGTTCTTGTGCAAGTTAACATTCATATAATCATAGTTTGATTTATGGATTTCCTAGAAATTTGTTCTTATGCTTGATTTTTGTGGTTTCCTATATGGATAACCAGATTTTTTGTCACCAAATCTTTTTTATTGGTGTATAATAGATATATAACCACTGCTCTATACTAGGTCTTCTAATTTAGGTATCTAAGGGTTGCCTATGAGATTTTGCATCTTTTATCTAAAGGTTGCCCGTGATTCAAATGTTAATTGAAGGATTTTGCAGTTGCTATAAACAGAGCAACAAATTAATATGTCGAAGAATAGGTTAGTTCTCACGATTATACTCAAGTGTTTTATCTTTAGTTAATGGTAAAAACTACTAAATTTTTGTGTTGGAATTAGAAGTGTATAATAATTAATAAGATATATTATTAGGTTTGATTTTTGACTTAAACAAGGTATTCTAAAATTTGATTAACCATGAATCGGAAATGCGTGACACCGTATTGTAAATTATAATCGTCGCCGCCGCATCGCGCGGGTTTCCGACTAGTATATATATATATATATATATATATATATATGTGTATTAAAAAGTGGATTTAAAAATATGGGTATATAGTTTACGAGTTTCATATGTAGCATTTAAATTAATTCAATGTTCAAAAGTACATGTCAGATTGTCTTTTGGAATATCCTGATATGTCAGCTCACTGGTTTACACTTCGGCCTGCCAAATGGTAGGTCGAGGCCATTGCTGTGCATGGAAGGATATCCAAGCCAGATGACGATCCTGATACATTGTCCAGGTTTCTCGATGGCGGGCGATGGTTTACCCATTCCATGGGGTTCTAGCGCATCTGGGACAACAATTTCTGGTGGGCCCGATTAAGATAACACACATGAAATTCGCTGTTCAAAAAAAAGATTGTCTTTTGGAATATGCAGATTTGGAAGGCAAATACATCATATAAAATTAACTAGGTAAAATCCCGTGTGTTACACGGGTTGAATATAAAAAATGTAATATACTTTTTAATTAAATGGTTATGTTTATAAAAAAAATAAGAATTACACTTAATCATAATTATACATATTGTATTTTAACATTCAAATTATCTTATCAAGTTAAATATTTTAAGATATCTAAAAGTAACTCATTGAAAACAATTGCTTTCATCGTCGTCGTCGTCGTTGTTGTTGTTGTTATTGTTACTACTACTATTGTTGTTGTTGTTGTTGAGTATTTCAATTAAAATAATTTGAAGTTAATGACAGTTAGATACCTAATAAAAGCTTAGATAAGAAAATAAGTAAAAATATTTATCTACTAACATTTAATAATGTTACTACACATAAAATGAAGTAAATTTAATGAATTATAATTATACATGTAAAATATATAAATAAGTCCTTAGTTTATGTAACTTACATAAGAAATGACATGATTTAAAAGTTTTATAATGTTTAATGATAATAGTAAGTTAAAATATAAAAATATATGAATATACATGAAATAATTTAAGTTTTTAAGATCCTCATTATTAATAAAATGATTATATATTTGTATAGTTTACGATTTGTCTTATAATATATCTATTTTATTTTGTTTAGTTGTTTACCTTTTTGAATATATAGTCTAAACATATTATTAAATTTTTGCGTTGAAAGTGTAAAATATTCATGACTTGATTATTTATTTGTATATATAATTTTTAAAATTTAGGAAAATAAGTTAAAATAATAAATTGTCATATTAATTAATTATCACTATTAATAGATAATTGGTAATAAATGATTTAATGCTTTAAATTTTGGGGAGAAACAAAAATAAAACATGCTCCGTTGCATGACAAGTGACACATAAAAATCTTGATTTATTATATAAGATAGATTATATGTTTCTCCTTTTTAAGTTTTTTGAACCCCAATTGTTTTATGAAACGGGTTTTTTTATTACAAAGCATTCATTCGGTAATTATCATGGCAATATTGATCGTTCCTCATTAGTACATATATTAAAAACCAAAAAACTTACATGAGAGGATTGTACTATTCAATTAGTTACAAATTCTTATGCAAATTGTACAAGCCAAGTCTTCTCTTTTTCCCCAAATTCATCATTTACTATAAGAAAGCATATCTTCAACAGATTCAAGCACTACTTTAGGAGAACATCACCCAATATGTTCACTTAATATCTATGGTAACCTCTTCGAAGTTTCTCGAAAGTATGTCCCTCCGATCCATTGTGTTGGTAGGGGAGCTTCCGCCATTGATTGGTATGAATTATGAAACGAAATTCGCTTTTGTTCGTTGTTTATAAAATTGATTAGGTATTTGTTTGTGCTTAGAGATAGGATTGATTAGTTTTGCAGTTTTAGGAGTTTGATAAAGGAAACTAAATTTGTAAAAATAAATAAATGACACCGTAGTTTACTTTTGCAGTGAATTTGATCGATGTATGGTTGTATGGGGATGCTGTTTTTATCTATTGAATGTAGCTTTACTATTTGTAAAAAAATTAATTTGACTCTTGAAAGTCAAAATCAATATGTTCTGTACGATAGTTAACTTGCTTTCTTATTTTACAAACAGAAGTTGTATATTAGATGTCAGAATTTGGAGAGTGTCACCTAAAGGAATTGATTGCTGCATAATATTATTGATTTGGAAAATACTATTGGTCTATATATATATATATATATATATATATATATATATATATATATATATATATATATATATATGGGTGTTATAGATGATGGGTTTCATTCCCTGTCATTTTTTTTCAAGAAAGAGGAATTGTGTTTTCCTTTATGAACTATAAATTAGATTGCAATTTATTTTTGTTTTTGCTTTTGTTGAAATATCCTCGGATGGTGACTGCAATTATGCAAGGGAATGTATGATTTGTTTGTTCTATAACTATTGCTCAAATTTGTAAGTAAAGATTTTCCCATGTTCATATTTTTTACAATGACTTTTGTCTCTTTCAGGTTTTGATCTAGATTTTATGGAAGCCTAAAAGCTATGTTGTATTTGTCTTATTTGTCTTCACCTAACAAAGTCCTAGGTAATTTGTTTCCTCCTTTTTATTTCTTACTTATGCTTAATAGGTATATTTATAAGATCTGGATTTGTACAACTTGCATACAAGATTAATCCTTGAATAAAAATCGAATGAACAGATGTTGAATAAAAGATTTAACTCCACATCAACACTGTCACTAAGTCTTGAATTGGCTCCGAGTCCTGTTTCTTAGGTAACGACCTATAAATTTTTTTTAAGGATCTAGCAAGCTATTATGCACATCAATACATGATCCTAAGTTAGTGTGTTACCTCAAATTGGTAATAACGTGGGTTGCTGGTTGAAGTTAGTTTAAAACCATTTAAAAGTACTTGATGTAATGTTGGTTCGTCCATATATGTTTCCCTTTTTTTGTATGGATCCTTTTTTTATTTACTTTTTGTGTGGTTTATTTGGCAAAGTATATGCATTATTTAGCTTCGTATAGATTGCCTTTGTTAGCTTTTGAAGTGTTAATTGAAATTTGTAGCATGTATTATGTTGCTGAAACATAGTTTATGTGATCAGTGAATTCGTTGTGTTTTGTATGTTAATGGATTTGTGTTGGTACCGATTGAGAGTGTAGGTTACTCTCATTTTTATTTTAGGTGAATACCTTAAATTGATTTGATCATCATCAACTTCTTTGAGCAATAATATATATGTTTAAACTTTGACTTGAAACTGCAAGCACTTAAGTGAGTTGTTTTGAGTCCCGCACCATTTTTTTTTTGTTTGAAGACGTTTCTGACATTCTCTTTGTTAGTTTTGTGATATGTTTCACAGGTTTCTTGATAGCCTTCTGGATTTTGATTTCAAGTAAATAATTGTTCACTCATGTCGTATGTAGGTAACTTTATATATGGAAATGAACATGAAATTACATTTTATGAGTTGTTTAGTTTTTTTGTGAGTTTAATAGAAAATGGTTTCTTGCATCTGCTGATCATTTCATTTTTAGTTTTGGAATTCTACAAGAGCTGGTGACTTGCATTAAACATAATAAAGAAAAATACAAGTGTGGTTTAAAATTTTCCTTTTTTGTTGTATTTCCGTACTTAGAGTTTACCTGCGATTATATTGTAAATTATTGAAATTAGTGTAGATTCTGAAGGTAGCAAGTTAGTTTTTGCGTTTATCTTGGACATTGTGCTATAGAATGGGTAAATTTTACTTTTGTACCTTCAAGTTAGTAGAATTGATCGTTAATCGTTAATTTACTTTTTGTCGTGTTTTTGTTTTGTGTATTGCACTTGAAAATTTATTAGCTATCGGTACGTTTGCATAGTAACTTTTTGGTAAATTATAATTGTTATATGGACTTACTTGGAGTTTGCTATCTTAGATATAGTTAGGCTAAAGAATTTGAAACCGAGAACGATTGGCCTTCTATCTTTTGGAAAGTGTTTTGCTTTTAGTTGCAACAATATTCACATGATTACCTATCAACGTGCCAAACATTTGACATGAGATTTCCGTTATTGTTAATGTCTTTGCAATAAAACAGGGGTTTACATTGAAATATATCGGTTTAGTATATCGGACCCGGGTCAACGCGCGGGTCCTAAATCCTAGTTCGATTCAAACCGAAAAGAGTCCTTCACTATAAAAAAATGGATATACTTACCTTGTCTTCCACATATTCATGAAAACATATACAATTCTTTTTGATATTCTTGAGCAACAAAATAAAGATCTTTTGGAGCTAGCACATGCGACGAAGAAGAACAAGGTTTAACGAGTTTGCACGTTTTTTTTTTTAATGACCGGCCGGGGAACCCACTTGCGTGGTAAACCCCGGGCCCCCTCAATACCCGACTAACTGAGGGGAACGGGTAAACCGCGGGCGAAGCACCCGGATCGGTGGCCTTGTGGAGAAATTGTCACCCCCATGAGTAGAACCCATGACCTCAAGCTTCAAGCCTCAAGCCTCAACACTTTTACCACTAGGCTATCTCCACAAGGTTGAGTTTGCACGCTTAATCTCATGTTGCTTGGCTTCAACGGTGATGATTATAAAATTCGATAAAAACATTATTACGTGTACGGGCTTGCGTTTTGGTAACAATGTTTTGATTTATGAACTCAAAACCGGCTATGCCTCTGAAAACGGTTTTTTTTTTTGTGTGTGTTTTTATCATTTTAACAGCCTACAATTAATCTAAAATTTTCTAAATTAATTTAGAAATTCTAAATTCACATTCTATACAATCTGTAAATTATTTTAAATTTCAAAAAATCATTTTTCTTTTATTTAAAGGGAAATTGTCAATTTAAAAACTATATTTACGTATGTATAAAAGGATTTAAAAAAACATATATTTTTGGAAAATGTAAATTATAATCATATTATACTTTATGAATAATATGCTTATGTATACTTATAAATAAACCAATAATTATTTCTATGAAACTCCTTTCAATTTAAAAATATTTTTTAATTCGTTGGAAACCAAATTATTTTCTCTGCCTTGTTTAAATAATTAAGTTTATAACACATCAATACCTTCAATTTTAAATGTAAAATAAATAACGAAGGAATAAATTGGATGATTATTAAATTTGGTTATTATTAAAGTTAAATATAAACCTCATATAAACATTCTTACTGATATTTGTTAAGTTAAAAAATAATAAAATAAATACATATAGAATATTTGATATTAATATCATTTTTACAAACTTACATAGATGTTAGTTTAAATTATAAATACTTTCAAGTTATGATTGAACAATTCAAATATGATGTTCTTATGTGAATGACAATCATTCTATGAACTTGGATACAATACTTGAAGTCCAGGCAACAACTAAGTTGACTTGTGCTTATCTAACATCATATATTGCGTTGTGAATTGGAAAGCAAGCAAAGACAGTGAGTTTTCTTATACTCATTCTTTATATTTTTGTAATTTTTGGGATGTTACACATGTCTTGTCAAACATGTTATTCTTGAGTTATAAACAAATATAAGGATGAAATACTTTAGTTTAAGATATAATTAGATTTGAATGCTATGTGTTGGCTACTTGTTTGTATATCTATGTGTTATTATTATTGAGATAATTGTTTAGAATACATTAGTACTAGTAGCCTTTGATTAATATGACTTATGTCATTGTTTATATTGAAGGTGAAATTGCCAAAAACATTTAGTATTACTAGTTCCTTTATTTAGACTTTATGCATTATGTTAGAAAAGGTGAAATTGTCAAATTCATATCATCAAACATTGTGTAATACATATATATTTAGATCAATTCTTATTAGACTATTGTTGCATCTTATTTATTTATATATCTATATATCAAATTGTATGAGATTCTCACTAACTATGCAAATAGTTGATCAAACCTTATTTTACATGAGTAACAAGTTAGATTGCTTGGATGAAGACTCACTTAGGCTATCTTGGACCTAGATTAAACAATGTTATTTGTATTAAATTTTGTTATGTAATGTCTCGATAGTTTGTCGTAATCATATGTATGATAAATGAAATGAATGTTTTGATTTAAATTTGATCATTAAATATTGAAACTTACAAGTAGCACCATGAATTATAAACAATCACAATCATGCCCCGACGTATTCCGCTGTCGGTCGAGGTGTGACACAACGTGCACCAAAGACTTTATCAAGTTGATGAACTTGAAGCATCTACATGAAGCAATTGTGGTTGTGGTCTTGCTTACTTGCCCAATCCCAATTGCGAAACCAAGCTCAACCCGATCTATCCTTGTCATTAAATAACTTACCTCGTTTCTCACCCTTTGGAGAAAACATGCCCAAATAAGACAAACCTTTTACAGTTTACTCAATTATGTTTAAACTTTTACTTATTATAGGATTACCTGAATTATACATGAAGAATGAAAAAAGTATGATAATAGAAAAAGACTCAAAACCAATCCACAAACACACACTCCAAACCCTAAGGCAAAACATGTCACAACCAACCTAAAAAACTCGACACATGATAAACATTCAAAGGATATCAAAATCCTCACATACGCTTTGTATAAGGGGTGTGCATCTGTCACACCCCAAGCCGGCGGGGTTGGATCGGAGTCCCTGTCGGGCGGAAGGTTCCCGGGGCGCGATATCGTGAGTGATAATCGGAATGATCAGATTGTTACATTGTACATGATACATAAATGAGAAACTTGCTAAAATAAAATAGAATTACAAAGTTAAATTACATCAGTTAAGTTTATAATTTAACAATGTAAATCTACTATCACATCATAAATCTTCTATCTTGTATCTGCACAAGATATACAAAATAAACTGTATAATGATGCTTCAAAATATGCAGGTCCAAAAAGCTAGGTCCTCTATCAGATAACCTAGTCCAAAGAATTAACTATTCAGTTGACATGTTCGTCACCTGAGAAGTCATGCAAAAATAAAACACATGGTTGGTGAGTTCATATAGTTTAGTAATTGAAAATGATTTGTAAACCTTTTTCGGTAAAGACCCTAACCTCGTTAACATCACATGTAATATCCACATCGGTATGCTTATATATAGGGCATACCCCTGAGTCGAGCCTACAACCCGCCCAGACGCCGTCCCACCACATACTAATATGCATATAACATTGTTGTTAATGATAATTAAACATTTTTACCTACCACACACTTCCATTCATAATAGTTCAAATGTACACTCAAAATCTTTGTTAAACCTTTGAGTAACAACCTTAATCTCATTAACATCACATGTATCATCCAGATCGGTATGTTTATATATAGGGCATACCCCTGAGTCGAGCCTACAACCCGCCCAGACGCCGTCCCACCACATACTAATCCACATGGGACATTGATGTTAATGAAAATTAAGCATTTTACCCCTACCTTTAATCCAATGATTCTTTAGTTCTTTGTTCCTGTAAATACAATAATTTGGAATGTATGTTGATTCCTTAAGTTCATCATAGTTACATGATTTCCCAAAAGCAATTATAGAAATATAATGTTAAATGTTTAATAACCTTTGGGTTCGTTTTTGATTCAATTCGACTAATTAATTACACCATAACGTATGTAAACGGTTAGTAATCATCAAGGTGATGATTATAACAGATTAAATTCGATTTTTACTGCCTAATGATTCGAATTCCACTTCAATTTGATAATCCCATTCGAATTTTGACTTTTATAGTCAAAATTGATAATTAAAACATTACTTCTTATAATTTAAGTGTTCAAGATCATATCTCACTTGATTCTAATCTCTTAGAATTGATTTTTCTCGCTTACATAACCTCTCGGTTTATTCTAAAGTTAATGGGGTTAATCCGAATTGCCGAATTGTCACTAATTGGATCACTTAGAACATTGTTGGGCTAAATTAACCCAATTGGGCCTCTTAAATACAACTGGGCCTATCCTGGGCTCATTGGGCCTACCTTGGCCTTATTGGGCCTACCATGGGCCTACTTTGTTTTCATTGGGCCTCACTTGACCTTATTGGGCCTTACTTGTCCTTACTGGGCCTTACATGTCTTATTGGGCCTGTGATCTAACCATTTTCAGTTAACAAAGTTAATCCGAAAAGTCGGACTGTCACAATGTCTTAGTTGTATTTAAATGTTTATTTATTTAATTAAACATTTAACATTATATTTCTATAATTGCTTTTGGGAAATCATGTAACTATGATGAACTTAAGGAATCAACATACATTCCAAATTATTGTATTTACAGGAACAAAGAACTAAAGAATCATTGGATTAAAGGTAGGGGTAAAATGCTTAATTTTCATTAACATCAATGTCCCATGTGGATTAGTATGTGGTGGGACGGCGTCTGGGCGGGTTGTAGGCTCGACTCAGGGGTATGCCCTATATATAAGCATACCGATCTGGATGTAAGGCCCAGTAAGGCCAAGTAAGGCCCAATAAGGTCAAGTGAGGCCCAATGAAAACAAAGTAGGCCCATGGTAGGCCAATAAGGCCAAGGTAGGCCCAATGAGCCCAGGATAGGCCCAGTTGTATTTAAGAGGCCCAATTGGGTTAATTTAGCCCAACAATGTTCTAAGTGATCCAATTAGTGACAATTCGGCAATTCGGATTAACCTCATTAACTTTAGAATAAACCGAGAGGTTATGTAAGCGAGAAAAATCAATTCTAAGATATTAGAATCAAGTGAGATATGATCTTGAACACTTAAATTATAAGAAGTAATGTTTTAATTATCAATTTTGACTATAAAAGTCAAAATTCGAATGGGATTATCAAATTGAAGTGGAATTCGAATCATTAGGCAGTAAAAATCGAATTTAATCTGTTATAATCATCACCTTGATGATTACTAACCGTTTACATACGTTATGGTGTAATTAATTAGTCGAATTGAATCAAAAACGAACCCAAAGGTTGTAACCGTCAATGTTATGCATACAAGTTACACAATTCGACTAATATTACCACAATTACACTAGCAGAGCTAATAATCGGCCCCATTAGAATTCATTCCACACAACAATTCGAAGTAGTTAGCATCAGGAAGAAGATTTCGATCGTGGTGAGGCCGAAGATCAAGCTTCTAGTTGTCCACATCAATTCGAGGTCCAACCAGGTAAAAATCGGCACACACACACTCTAATATGGCCGACTACTCTGAATCATATAACAATTTCTAGCAAAAACATCGATTTGTTAGAGTTCGATTAACTAGGGTTCATATCAAGATCAATTTGGGGATTTCAAAACAAATGAGTTTTATATTCAAATTAATATGTCTAAATAGTTTCAGAAACCTCCGAATGTGCTAAATGATATGCCAATTTTATGATGCAAACACGAATTTAATGATTTCAATTCTAGGGTTTATAGAACAAAACGGTTTTGGGGGTTTTTGATCAAATGAGTTTAAGAATTAAATTAAATAGCATGGTAAGTTTCAGAATGTGCCGAATAAGCTAATACCTACGAGTATTTCGTGTTTAAACATCGAATTGATTGAATTCTATAATTAGGGTTCATACTTAAAAACGAGGTTGGGGATTTCTAAGCAAAAGAGTTTAAAAATCTAATTAATCTCTACAGATAGTTTCGAAAACCCTTACTCAATGAAAACCCTATGAGTTGGTGGACTTACATTATCGAATTGAACGATTTTAAGTTGAGGATTGAACTAAGGTTCGAACTATCGGGTTTTTAACCAAAAACTATACATTTTTGATGGAACTATGTAATTAAAATCATTCTGGAACTCTATTAGAAACTATAAGCAAAACCCCTATGGTTTTGGGGTCGATCAGATTCGAATCGTGGGTCAATTGAGGCTAGTTGGTTCGGCTAAGGAATAACAAAGGGGGAACCGGCCCAGTGATGTTTAAAAACATTTTGAATCGAATAGGTTAACAAAAGATAGGCTAGATCAGATGGTATGCACTTGTGTGTGTGTGTGGAAGGTCCCGGGTTCGAAACCGGGGGTTGCCATGTTTTTGATATTTAAACCAAACTTTGGTTTTTTTAGCCGTAACTTCTTCGTTCTAACTCCGATTCGACTCGTTCGAATTGCGTTAGAACCAGAATTCAATTCCGAATACAATTGTATAAGAAAATTCATATTTTAACTCGAAAACGTAATCGCGTATAATTACGTTTGATTAAATAAAATCATAGACGACTAGATGATTTTATTTAAACGAGTTCAAAGGCACGTGTATTTTCGCATGCACACTTCTAACACTCTAACATACGTGTGTTGACACATATGTGATTCCAAGCACAAAACGACATTCCGAATAATTGTAGGTTATTGTTTAATCACAGATTCTTCGTAGGAGGAATTTCTACACGAATTTAAGTGTGCTTGATCATTCTACAACAATCAAAGGTGCGTACACGGCCCCTTTCTTATTTTAAACTGTTTTGGGGGAGAAAACATGTGCAACAAACTCTTTTTGGATACATATCACTTGCATGAGTTAGCTGTTTACATTATGTGGCAACATAGCATTCAAAAGTCCTTACACACCTCGAACCGTTTAGTTTGCCGTAGCGCAAAGCGTGGTAGTTGGAAATAGATCTATTAGGTTTGACAAACCTCACCTGGTAGATGGGATATACGCAGGTGTTTGACTGACCAAACAACACATTAATATTGTTCGTGCTAGACAATAGTGGCAAGACAAAAACATGCTATAGCATGGCAATCGTCAGCTTCGGTGTCGAACACTTATGTAAATAGTACAAATGACTAGCTATCATGACTATGCATGTGTGATTATGTTATCTGCAAACTTGATATTCAAACTGTTGTTTTGAACATTGTGAATACTTAAAACCTGTGTTATGCACCAACCATTGTGTTGACTTGATTTACATGTTTTCTCAGGACGCTAAGGTGCGCAACAAAGCTGGCATGGACTAAGAGATAGAGTCGCATGCATGTTTTACATTTATTGTTTAAATTACACATTTGAGGATTTTGTTTTGTAATTTACATTTTACAACTGTTACTGGTTTTATAACGCTTCCGCAAGTTTTGAAAAATCTGATGTTATGTTTTTTAGACCAAAGAATGTTTTGAAATTCATATAGAGGTATTCGTTATGTCTAATGATCTGAGATCCTGGTTTGTCACGTTCCCAAACGGTATGATTCCGTTAGTTGAAAATTGGGGGTGTGACAGACATGATGATTGGGCCTTATTTGACTCAATCAATTAGACTTAGTTGTTGGTGGTTGTCCAAGTTGTACCCTCTCACACGTGACCCATATCAGGCATAACTCACAAGGAGTATACCTGAGCATGCCGGGATTTTAATGATGCCCATATCAGCTTGACCCAATAGTCTACTGTACATGCCGGGACTTTACGGATATCCTTTGATTCTTGATCTCTTTGATTCTCTTGAATTTGATTTTGATTTCATTTGATAGTTCACGTTATTGCCCATATAGCTTGACTACAAGAGTCTACTATTTATGCCGGGACTTTATGTGTGTTACACGTGGTCTTGATTTCTATACAACTGACATCCACCTTAACTCAGGTATTAATGATTTCATTAGATCTTAATGATTTCATTATTTCAATGATTCACAGACATTTATGATTTCTGATTTCTTGAGTCTCTTGATTTGATCTTTAGAATTCCCATGATTTCACAATGATAATTGATTCTTAATTAGGATCCTTTGTCTTCAGATTACACACTGAATTTGGTTTCTTTGAACATAATCTTTAGTTCCTTTGATTTCACTTTGAATTTAGGTTCTTGAATTTGAGCTTGATGGACTAAGGGTTTATTTAGAGTTTAGAGTTAAAGTATTACTCATAAGAGTAATTTAATTAATTTGATAATTTGATCTGCATAGTAATTTCCTAGACAGGAGTCTAGGAGTATCAACAAGCATAAAGATATAACATATAATGAATAAAAGCATTTAAGTAAACAATTTAAATAAAACAGTTTACGCATGCTTCTCAGCCCCGCGTTTTAAAACAAAAATGTTTAGAAAAAGGGCAATGAACTCATCTGTGTTGTTATGTAAATGATCTATCATAAAATGCGCGCTCGTTCTGTAGCTTAGGTTTCTTCAGTTCCTGAGTTGTTTTAAAAGAGTTCGAATATGTGACAACCGGAAAATTTTTGTCTTTCAAACACTGTTGCTTCTCAAACACTACCAACAACAACCAAATTTCGGGACGAAATTTCTTTCAACAAGGGGATGATGTGACACCCGGCAATTTCAGGTAAATTGCAACTCTTATATTCTTTACATTTCACATTCATACTTGTTGCATTTCATTTAATTATGTTTAATTAGATGAGTTGAACACAAACATCTACGAAACGATAATCATACATCGCACATTGGTTTTGGAAACCAAGTGTGGCAACCACAACACTAACACCAGACAATAGTTCGGATAATTATTGAATTGTGCACTACACGTTGATTAGGATTAATCAAGCGTGCAAACACTTCGTAGAACACGAACACAAACTATCTTAGATAATTCGAGGAATTATCGAAACACACACACGAGTCTCACAAACGTTGGTGATCAAACTTATATGTTACTATATGATTATGTGCTAAACGTGTATTAGATGCTTTGGATAAACATTAGGAATCGAGTACGAGCGAAATCGTATCATCGAAATCGAAAAACAATGAAGTTGGCCCGTCGCGGTACGCGATACCCCCTTCGGCGAGAAGCTTCGCGATACGCGAAGCAAATCGGGAGTCGAGACTCCCGAATTACATCGCGGTACGCGATGATGATTTTTGATCGGCCTCCGCGGTACGCGAAGGCCATGCAGATCAAAATTTCAATAAAAACCCACCCCTTTCATTTCAGTCGAACTCTTACATCCTTTCTCCGAACTCCCACTTATTTTTGCGACTGAAACCCATCTGAAATCCATCTTCAACCTCTGTTAACACCATTAGAAGCCATCTCTTGGTGATTTGGAGTTATAGGAACATCAAGGAAGATCGAGGAGCTCTCAATCGACGAGGAAATCAAATCCAGCCATCGTAGCAGCCCCATACCTCCTGTTTAACTCGAAATCAGTCGTCTAAGAGCTTCTAAGGTAGTTTTATATGTTTATCTTTATTTAGATCGCACATGCAATGGGTGAAAACCCACATGCAACTCCATGTGACCATTGTGCACGATTTTGTTGGTGATTTGTTGAATAGATGTTATAGATTTACTGGTTTGATAATATTAGAATGTTAGATTTGAGTTTGATTGAGTTATTGGTAGATTTGACGATGATTTGGACAAACTTGCCATAAAAGGAAACTTTTATGTGCAAGTCTTGGATTTGTGATAATCTAGACATGTTAGACATGTCTAGATGTTGTTAAATGTGTATTGAAGTGTTTAGAAACACATTGGGATATTTGATTTTTGTCAAAAACTTGGTTTTGTAGAAACTTGCTAAAAATGGAAACTTTTATAAATCAAAAGAGGGCTTTTGATGTTTTAAAGTGTTTTGATGAACTTGGGATATTGAAATATGTTTAGAAATGATTTCTAAGCATATTGGAAACCTTGATTTGCGAAAACGAGTTTTAAACGGATACTTTCCAAATAAGGAAACTTTATTTGGGCAAAACGGCATAAATGGTGATTTATGCGCAAACGACGTGTTTTAAGAGTTTAAACATGTTTTATAAACATATTGGAAGTTATTAGTTTATGAAATGGGATTTCATAACCACACTTTCCTAAGTTGGAAACTTTCTAAAAATAGCAACTTATGTGATTAGAGTCATAGGATACATTTTGGTGTCTTATGTGCATCAAGGCACATAAACACAACGATCGTGTCACCAACGATTCGTCGAGTCTCACAAGCTAACACACGCACTCGGTTGAGCACACCGACACTTGGAGTTGTATGGGATACAACACAACACATAACACATACTCACACCTATATGGTTATAGGTGCTTACTAGCAGGACTGCTAGCTTTCGCAGACGCGAACACACGAACATACCGGAACTGCTAACCAGGTGAGTTCACGGCCCCTTTTTCTATTTTCTACCTTTGGGGGAGAAAACATTGCAAACAACTGTTTTGAACAACCTACACACTTTTGGTTATTTTTGTACATGCTAATATCGTATATGCATATGTGTGGCATTCATCCACAAAACTGATAAGTCCTCATTAAACACACCTCGAACCGTTAATAGCGCGTAGCGCTCAGCGTGGTAATTCTGAATAGTACTATTTGGGCCTGACAAGCCCCACTGTTGCGAGCCGTATGGCCACCCCGACTGGAGGTCGGAACAGTGCAAAATTGACCAAACAACATTTACCATATCTTGGATGGATATGGCGGGAGGCAGCATGTTAGCTTCGGTTGCGAACCCGCATATGATATAAAACATATTGACTAGCTATCAATTGATATTGCATTGTATTGAAAAATAGACCTGCTAAACATTTACCTTAAACATTTGATGTTTACTGCTGATTACAAACCTGTGTTCTCACCAACCTTTGTGTTGACCTTTTACTCGCATGTTTTCTCAGGTAACTAAGGCACGCGCACAAGGAATAGGATGCTAGGCTGGAGTCGCATGCATCTGTTTAAGTGTCTTAGTCTATTAAACATTGTGTTCATTTGATCATATTACTTATGTATTGTCAAACATCTTTAATCGCTTCCGCAACTATTGTTACCTAACATTTTGAAATCCGTTTTAAATTAACGCTTCCGCTACCTATGAATGTTAAACTGTTTTGTTAACATATATTTTATTGCCGCAACTCTGATTTTACAAACTATTTTATCCAAGTTATTGGACGTATGTATGAAACCAGACATATAGGTCTCGCATGTTGTGTGACCGGAGACTGCGATCCTGACAATCTGCCGCCGCTCGCGCCCCGAAAGGGACGGGATTTCTCGGGGTGCGACAGAATATAATAAGTATACGTATAGTTCGTCGTATCTAAGGTTTGGTCTCGGTGTGCAACTAAGTGTCCTAGATTGCTATTATGTTTCTAAGACTTAGTCTAGCTAATCCAAATTAATTACCCATTTCTGACCCATTTCCCATAATTAGTCACAATAAGTTCTTTATTAATAAGTCTTTCTTTAAATTCATTTTATGTTACATACCCTCTATGAATCCCTTATCTGTTAGTTAATAACAAGTTACTTTTAAATTTTACAAAAATCGGGCAGAGTTTCCTTTGTTTTTAGTCCAAATCCAGACAATTTATATTGTCTATTTTACAACCAAATCCCAATCAATTATAATAAAACTAACTTTCATAACTATATAAACTTTAAACAAAACCAATGACATTTATGAAAATATAACAATTAACTATTAATTAAAGTCATTCTATTTGAATATTCTCAGTTGTTTAACCATGCCATGAATTTGCTATGGGTTGCGTGTTGACAAAATAAGGTCAAACAACCCATACTTAGTTCGTCTCATTGTATTCCCATTGACTTCATAAAACCCATGTTTATATGTTTGAAAAGTGTAAGATATCTTTTATATTGAAAATCCTTGGTATTGATAAGTTGGAAATCGGTTAACACCCCAAATGGTCACTTTGAACCATTATCCGTTTTAACATATTAATCTCATGGTTTTACTTAACAAATTCAAGGGTTATAATACCAATTGGTTATTAAAACATATGTTTATAGATCGGAAAAGTTTAGAAAGCTTTTGTGTTAAAGAAAACTTAGTATTGGTGGCATTCCAAATCGGTTAACACCAATGGAACCCAACTTAAACAAAAATAACTATATGACCATTCAGCTAGGGTGATTCAGGTTCTTGTGGTCATAACTTGATCATAGGAACTCCAAATCGAGCAAACTAAAGCTTCGTGATCAAGTTCGGGATGTTAGCTTTCTATCCATTATTATAGGCTTTCTAATTCGTCCAAATTAGGCTCCAAACAGCTGGTATAAAATCATTGCTCCATTCAGCACCTTCTGAATTAGGACACTGTTTTGACCCATTTAAAGTCCGAACCAATGAAACTTGTCTTGATGAAAGTTGTTCCTAACATATTGAATTAGTAGGCTGGAAAGTTTCGTGAGTTAACTTAAACGTTTGCTATGTAAAAAACACAAAAGAACTGGTTGGCAAAATCTGCCAAGTTAGGCAGCCCCTAGCACAGCCACTTCATGTCTTCGTAATTGATATGCACAGCCCCCAAATCGATCTCCAACCCTTCCCATCTTTAAACACTGATGTTTCATGAGTTCCTAGACAAAATTAGTGCAATTCCTAAGGCGTTAAAAGGTCCTAAACCTGTTGGGAACATGGTTGTTCGTCGGAACAGCAACAGCAACCGAACAACCCATTTTTGAACTCGATTTTTGCCAACTTTCAGCTACAAATCCACTCCCAATTGACCCAAACATGAATATAACATGTTTCTTAGATTCCTAAGTCAATTTGGTGCAAGTTCTAGGGGTTTTGATGCTCAAAAACGGACTGAAAAGCTGATGTGTTCGAGCAGCTTACCCCAAAACAATGCAGCCCCAAAAATCAACTCGTTTGGGCTCGTTTTTGGTTCGTTTTTGATGATTCAAAGCTTCATATCTTTGTTTAATCACGATCTACAAGTTTCTACAGTTGTTATAGTGTTATCCTAACTGATTTGAAGTGATAAAAACGTTTAAAACTCACCTGGTCGGAACAGTGCAGAAAACCCTCAAATTCAGCCTCTTCTTTTATAAACTGCGACCGATAGCACTCGTTTCAGTTCCGATCGCCTGTACTTCTGTGTTCCTCTCGTTCTCACGGTCGTTTCGAGTACTAGAACGTCGAATTTGGTGGAGAAATGAGAAAGTTATGAAGGTTTGAAGTTGGGAGGTGAGGTGGTGACGGGAGAAACGAATTTGGGGAAGAATATGGAGTTCTTGGGTGTAAAAGTGAGGGAAAAGGGAAAAGGGAAAAGTTAAGGGCTTTTATAGCCCGGGTGCGTTCGGATGTGTTCGGTATTACTCGGTTTCGCGTAAACACGTCGTTTCTGGGACTTCGCGAAATGAAACGTAACGTTATAAAATTAGAAATTTTCAAAACATTCTAAGGTTGTAATTCTTAAGAGTATTCTAAATATCTTTTTATCACTTTTAAAATTTTGAAAATTGTTTCATTTAATTGTTTAATCGAATCGTATCGTTTTCGCGCGTATTCGTACGAATCGTCACCCGAACGAACACGACGACAACTTTACTTTCCGACATGGTTTTCTAATTATCAGACATCATTCAGAACGTTAAACTCATAGATATATTCGTGCGAATCGTCACTCACACGAATACTCAGTCAGTTTAATATTCACATAAAGACATCCGTTATTGTTTTTGTTTTGTGCAACCTCACATACGTTTACACATAATAAAATCCTAACTAACATTTTCATAATAGTTCTATGTTGTCAGACATGATTCTGACTGTTAAGCCATGGATTTGAAATATGTTTCGTATTGAACATCAATTGAAAATAATACACATGTAATACACATAGTTTGTACCTGATTTACTGTAAGCGTTACTGTTCTGACTACCGTTCCGGCACTGATGTTACAGCATCTATTGAAACTCAAACTGCTGGACCATAACCGTTAAGTTTGTAAAAACATTATGACACTTTGTATAATGGGTCGATTTGATATATGGGTTGGACCGTACTATTTATTTTCCAAACCGATTTAAATATATATTTAAAGATAAATCAAAAGTAAAGTATAAAATTTAATATAAAGTGAGATGTAAATTTCAAATGTAAAATCATTCACTATTTGAAAACTCAAGAAAATAAGCTTCATGTTTACTTCTCATTGAAATCGACTTACCAAGTACCTCATTCCCCGCTTTTTTTGGAAAAAATGGAAGATTTTCCTATATCCGACCTAATGAAACTTTTTTTTAATATTAGAGATTGGTTGGGTAAGAAACTAGTTTTATATCCGTTAAGTGGCCGTGTATTTTGTTATAATGTTATCAATTTACTAAAGTTGTTTCAAAGAAAAAGCAGTGATGAAAGCTGCTTTGTAATTGCAATGCTTTGTAACTAATGTAAAAAATGAATTTACACGACTGAGATTTAATCTCAGCCATTTTAAACAGTTAGGATTCCTCCTCAGGTAGTTGAATTGACCGAGAACCATATATATATGTATTATGTATATATATATAATACGAGGTTCATAAAACCAACCACTTGTATTTGTATATACTATATAGTGACTTTCAAAAAAATTAACATAGGTAAGACTCACTTATTCAAAACTTATGCCTCAATGAATAAACATCAATCTATATTTGTGAAAATGTCCTTTGTGATTTCTGTATACTAGATCGTGAAAATGCCCTTTGTAATTTTAGTTCACTATATCTTTACATTGGCTAATAGGTCTAAGACTGGTATTTTAATTGTTCTTAAGACCGTGAACCAACCCACGTAATGAATATTTGGGTTGTCCAAAAAGCTCGAAGCTCGGATTCGGCTCGTAGCTCGTTCGGAAAAAACTCGGATAAAGCACTGCTCGAATAAAGCTCGTTTGAAACCGAGCCGAACCGAGCATGCTCGTTTTGTAACCTAGTCGAGTCCGAGCCAGGGCTGGCTCGGCTCGTAGCTCGCTCGTTGCTCGGCTTGTGGTTCGACTCGTTTGTACTACATACTATACTAAAATATAAAATTATAGGGTTACTTTCACTAATAAATAAACTTTAGTGTTATTTTGTAATTATGTTAGAAAATAAAAATAAATAAAATAAAATAAAAGAGGACATAAATACGAAATGAATATCAATTATCACGTGCTTCACTAATTCCTAATTCATAAATCATATTATTAATTACTAGTTCTACTTATTCATGCCTCTTCTCGTATGTAAAAACCGAGCCAAAAATGAACTGAGCCGAGTGAGATGAATGTAATTCAAATATTAAATTTCTTTTGTAAAAACCGAGCCGAGCCATCTCGGTTAAAAACGAGCCGAGTTCGAACCAATATTTCAGGCTCGGTTTAAATCCGAGCCGAGTTCGAGCTGACCCCTGGTTCGGCTCGGTTGGCTCGTGAACACCCCTAATAATAGGCCAGCTTAGTAATTTTTTTTTTCAGTTTAATTGGGTTGGCTTTTTATAATCAAACGACCATTTTAAATAATTTTATTGCAAATAAATATATGGAAAAATAAATTCCTAGTTCATTTTGGACCTTTTGGTGGCTTGATTTTTGACTAGTCTCCAATAGAATAGTATCTCCTTTAGATTCAGTGAACCCACTTCCCTTTCATTTCTCTCCGGTGATAAACGCCGCCGGTGATCGACGCCGCTGGCGATCGCCACCAACATCTCATCCACCTTACTCTGTATCTAAACCCTAACCGCACACACCTCACACACAAAGCCAACTCCAATGGAATCACTCTCCTCCATATCCACTTCAATCGTCTCACCCCACGGCACCGCCTTACGGCACCGCCACCCCTGCCGGATGTTCCGTCTTCGATCATCCTCCGTTTCCACATCATGCCGTCATCCCGATCACCTTTATCCTCCTCGTTCAATTTCATCGTTTGTGATTTCTTCAAACCCTAGGTTAAAACTGTCTGGAAGCAGAATCGATGTTGTAACATGTAAATTGAACGCCGGGGGAAAACGAGGAGGAGATGAAGGAGACGGTGAAGAAGACAATGATGAGGTGGAACGGGCGTTACGATTGGACGGAACGATACCTGGTTCTTCGAATGAGTTTGTGGAGCAAGTTTCGTCTCGTGCTTACGACATGCGTCGTCATCTCCAGCAAACAGTTGATAGCAGCAGTTACGACGGTATAATCATAATCAGCTCTTAATTATGTCCAGTTTCATTGTTTTGATCATTGGTGTTTTTAATTATAAATGCAGCTTTTGATGGTTCATACTTGCTTGTTTTCATTGATATGTCAAGTACTTAGAAATTAGAATAGCTAATCCTTATATTGGTGTTAGGTTAAACACTATAATCATGAAATTGAACAGGTAAGTATTATGTATTTAAGTGTTGTAACTGTTATTCTATGTAATTTTATATAGACAATCTTGGTGATGGTATAAATATTTTGGTATTTTTGAATGGATGAATTGGAATATAGTAGAATTGCTAAGTAGATTGAGTTATTAGAGGGACTTGATTCGGGTTCTAAGACTATCGTCACTAATCATGTTTAGTGGTTGCCAATTTAAGCATGATCCCTTTAATTGTGTCCATTTTGCATCAAATTGTTGGAGTTCCCTTTTATTTGAACCTCACTTTACACTAATCGATCTGTCATCTGTGATATTCAACTGATGTGTTGCCATAGGGCAATATGTAAAATCACAGCTTTTTTGTTTGGCATCAGTTATAGTTTCATATATATTTTTTTATTAAAATCATTCTGGTCTTTTTATCAAATTAGTACAATAATATAAAATCCAAAACAATTAAAAGAAACTAGCTAATAGAACTTTGAAATCCATTTCAGGCTTTGTTTCTCCTTTTGTTTTGGATGACCTTTTTTCTGTGCTTTCTGTTAATTTATTGCCTTTTACTGATTTATTCTTGTATTTGTGGCCTATCTTGTATAACTCCCCCTTTCTTTTCTTTGTATTTTCCACCAGGTGAAGAAATGCATTAATTTTCATCAGTACTATCGTTTTTTTTTTTCTATTAGTTTTTGGATATTATAAATTTACTAAGTATATATTAATTTTAAAGTATTATGGATAAAGCACACAACTATTTTATTTGTATTGGTACCTAGTGATGATTTAATTCTATTTTGTAGCTTTTGTCATGATTAAACATATTATTCCAAATTAAATGTGAATCACCTTCATTTTACTGTTTTTGTTTTTTTCCCCTTTAAATAGCTCATTCTGATGTAGAATGCCACATTTTTTTACTTCTTCCTAGAACATTCTTGCGCCTTCCCTTACCTTAAGTGAAAATGTGTTAAATTTGCATGTGGAGAAGAAATTAAGCAAAGTTCAGACTTGTTAATACAATAATCGTGTTTTAGCATACGTTTGGATATCTAGGTTCTTCAAATTTGTTTCCATAAAAGAATGTGTATAAGTGTCCGTTATCCAAAAAATTAAAAGAAACGCTGTTTGCATATTTCTTTTTATTTTTGTTTGTATTCTTTATCTGCCTTGCATAATTTTTGAAAAAACTTCATTCGTGATAGGCGACTAGGTGGTGGATTGATATATCACATTGAATATTCATTTGTTTTGGTTGCTTACTAAAAAAATCCTAAATTTCTAACTTCTTTTTTTTTGTGTACATTCAATTGTTGCAGTATTGGAAGCCAATCCATGGAGAGAAGACTCAAAAGCTGTCTATGTATTAACCCGCAGAGAAAACCAGCTTTGTACTATGAAAACACGAATGAATCGCAGGTTTGGCTTCTTTATCCTTACTAATCAACCAGGTTAAAATTTAGAACCTAGTGTGTTACACATGGGACGCCCCATTTGTGGTGCACGCATATAATGTATATATGTGTGGGCCATCAAGAGGCTAAAGTAAAATTGCACTAATTTTAACGTTATTTACTTGTTATGTGAAAATAACGTTAAAAGTGTTGGGATGATTAACTTCAAACGACAACTATGAGCCAGGGACTCCTTCGGAGCAGCCTTTCTATCCCAACTGGGATAGGGGTAAGGTTTGTGTCCATCCTTCCCCCCAGACCCTACTAAAAAGTGGGAATACACCGGGTAAGTTTGTTTGTTTGTTTGTTTGTTTGTGTTACACATGGGTTAATAAATGAAATATTAAGTAGTGAATGGTGATATAAGCATAAAATAAAGGGATGAACGTTGCACACTCCCTCTCTTATGGTGTTGAAATAGAATATGAGTGTTGAAATATGAGAAACTCGAGAAACAAATCTCGTGCTATTTTGCTAATAGAATTGTGACACATGGCGTAAGTAGTTATGTATTTTGTGCGTAGTACATTGCACACACTCTCTCTTATGGTGTATATTTTTAATATATAAACTTAGCAAGCACAAGAAAACAGTCTAGAAATTTGGGACTATTTTTTCTTCCTATTTTTTCTTCACAATAAGAAATCAAATAAGAATGCTAAATTATTCATTTCATAATTCTGGTATTCTTTCAAGTTTCATCTAATAATGCCAAGCTGTGTACTTAAAATCTCTCTGTTTTTGTGTAACTGACAATTCAGTAAATTAATTATCTGGTTAAAATTTCAGTCTGTTTCCTTGTAACTAGTTGCTTTGAATTGTGTTTTATATCACACGGGTCAAATAAAATAAAATTCGGTGAAAGGTGTATGAGACTATGAGCCAAACGGTTTAAAAGCGTCTCAAAAGTCTTGTTTACTGCTTACAAGTTACAACTTCCTTAATTGTTCTATTCAAATATATAATCGTAATACTATTTTTTTGTATGAAAATTAATGCATTTGTTATTTCTAATTTTTCCAAACACTTAAAAAATTAACTTAAAACTCTCCTTGACTGGTGACTCAACCCGCAAACCTGCTAACCTACTCACCTCTAAGAACTCCCAAACATTGTTTGACTAACAGTGAAGTTGAAAGAGAACTCGGGATGTTATTTTCCAAAGGACCCAAGCTAAGAAATCAGACTAAAAAACCGAGTGCCACCAAGTTCCAGATGCTTGTTGAAGATGTGAGGGATGGTGTACTTGTAAGTCTTAACGTATCTATTTTCCTTTTAATTCATGATATTTGAAATACTCTTTTAAAACAAACTAATGCATATTGGGGCTAGATCCCATTGGGATAGAGGTAAGGTCTCGACCCTACTGATTAGTAGGACTTCACTGGTAATATTTGTCAAAAACAAATTTTTGTGTAAAAACATCTATTTTTTGTACTTTAATATTAAATTCGGCATAAAAAATAAAATACAGTATAACAAAAGCAAATCTGGTACAAAGTAAATGTTTTTATGTTTTTGGGCAAAATCTTGTTTTTATTTGATCTTATCCCTATGTATATTTGTCACCATGTATTTTGTAATAACATTTTTTTAAAGGTTTTTGAAGATGAAACCGAAGCAGCAAAATACTGTGACTTATTGCAAGGTGGAGGTCAAGGCTGTGAAGGAGTTGCAGAGGTTGAAGCCTCATCGGTACATTACTATATAACAACCTGCTTACTAAATTTAAATGGAGATTTAGTTCTAAATATTAATTTACTTAATAAAAATTAAACAACAATAACTATAACTAGAGGTTTGATTGAAAATCAGTTTACTAGTAAAAAAGGAGGATCCGGGTTATGTTTATTGCTAAACAGTCGAGCACGTCAGATAAAAAGATTTAGATAACTAATTTATTTTTAATGCATGCAATTTTACAAATCTTTGTGTCGTAAAAGTTGGATCTTATTGTTGTAGTATGGTTTTTATGGTCATATTATCGTTTCTACTAAAAAATTAAAAAAAAAAGTTCCTCTTAACCCGTTCTGAATCCATGCCCGTTTTGCCATCTCTAAATTGACAACTTAAGTATTAGGGGGTGTTTGGGATTGCTTATTGAACCGCTTTACCCGTTTGTAGCATTTCATACAAGAATATGTTTTGAGTGAGTGATGACACGCTAAATACTGAAATAATTTTAAGCAGGAAATCATGAATACAATGGGATAGATGAGTAGAGGCGACACCTTATGTATCACAACTAAAACATTAGGCACCCCATATGGACCGTGAACCACAATGGGTGATCGAAATGGATATAAATGTCTTCTTTTTGTATGTTTTCCTTTAAAATTTTAATTACTAATACTTTCATTTTTTTTTACATTTATTTTTGAACCACTAACACACGCCCCTTAAAACCTATTCCTAAAATCTATCTATTGCTCACTTTGTGCGACTCGAACCCGCACCAAGAAGCCATTTGCATATTTTATTTACTCAAGGCTTCAATATTTATCAAATATACAAAATTCACACAAAAGGTATAGTAGTTTTGTATTTTTATCTTAAAGTAGTTATATGTATACACTTTTAATTTTTAAATTATTTATGACATCATCCGGTTCTTAAAACTGGTATGACTGGCGGATCGTTAAGGCAGCCAGTTTGATGACCAGTCTGGTCACGCAGACATACTTGCAATGATCTTTGTATACGTTATCAGGATTCAGGACCTTTCTATGTGTGGTTTAAACATCAGATAAATAAAATAAAATGGATTAAATATTCTGAAAATGCAGGTATTTGATTTGTGCCAGAAGATGAGGGCGCTTGCTGTTTTGTTCAGAAGAGGAAGAACACATCCGCTACCAGAAAGCCTGAAGCTTAATTTAAGTGCTAAAAAGCGCTCCCTTGAAGACCAACAGGATTTTATATAAACAAAAATCCACTCATGCTACAATATGGTAGAGATTACACATAGTTAAATATACAATCTGTATATAACCAATTTAATGTTAAAAAAATTGCATTCATTTAGTAAAACATTGATAATTATACCTGCAATTTCAGAATATCTTTTAAAACAATGGATTCTATCTTGTGATAATTCGATTTTAGAGATATAACCTTTAATCTTTCTATAGTCACTTATTTTTAATCATGACAAGAATACGCATTTTTTAAATCATAATAAAAAAAATAAGTTTAAGATAAAGTAATCAACTTTAATGTGTCTTAATATGCAGCATAAGTTTTTTGTAATGGTTAAAAATGAGTGGCTATGAGAGGGTTAAAAGTTATCTTTTTAAGATTTGGCTATCATATAATACAATATCTAAAATAGGGGTGTTAAAAAAAATCCGTATATGAAAAAATCGGATATCCGGAAGTTCAGATATCCGAAAATTCGGATTCGGATACCTATTTTGAAAATTTTCGGATAGTTCGGATATCCGAAATTTCGGATTCGGATATTGAAACCCACTGTCCGAAATTTTCGGATATCCGAAGATGAATACCTCTACTCTAAAATAAGGGATTGTATCATGTGATAACTTGAGAAAGATAAATCTTAAACCCTGATATAACCACTTATTTTATTCATGACAAAAAATATATGGTACATGTTCGAATAATTTTCCTCACACTTGTGGTTGGGTGTTTGATGACAAATTCTACAATAACTCTTTTACCACCAAGCAAATGTAGAGGTGGCCAAACCGGGTCCGGTTTCAAACGGTTCTGGTCAACAAAGTCAATAGCCGGTTCAGGTTTAGGTTCAGGTTTTTGACCAGTTCCAACATGCGTTTGGCCGGTTCCGATTCGGGTTTTGGTCGGGTAAAGGTTTCCCTGGTTCCGGTTCCGATTTCTCCAAGAATCCGGAACCGCTTGTACCCACCGGTTCGGGTATGACCGGTTCCGGTTCGGGTTGTGTCGGTTCCGGAACCGGTTTTGTTGGCCACCTCTAAACAAATGTAATCCAACTCTAATCGTACCGTCCGGTCATGTCGTTCTTCCATCCTTGGGAACACTAGTTGTCTTTGGTTTGACAAGGCTGACTCGATGTTGTGCGTGTGACTACTAACAACCAAAAATAGCAAATTCACTCATCTGAAAATGCATACATTTTGTAAAAGATTATAAATGTTTAAAAAATATGATGAAATACAAAATTTTTAAAATCTTAGCAGTAACACACATATGACATACCAATTAATTTAGGCTTGAACCACTTAATATGCTCTTTCTAAGCGTTTCACATCAGTCACAATCCAACCAAGTTAAGATCCTTATCCTTTGGTATGCTGGGCATTGCTGGCATGTAATTGGAAAGATAAATTACAACATTATACCCAAAATCTTATATATCCATGATGTTCAAATGTTTGCAAGTTTATTGTCTAACAAGAAGCTCATATTACAAAGTTGAACAAAATGCCATGAAATTCATTTCTTTCGCTGAACAGTTCACAAATTATTTTGCGACTCTATGTATCAATCTCTTGAAAAAACATCCAAAGAATGAAAGTGATCAAGCACGTATACTAAGGTGTTATTTGTTTTTTAAGAGGTAAAATATATAAACCTTTGTTTTTTTGTGTGATACCTTTTTGAAGCATCATATATAAACCTTTTATTCAAGAATGATTTTGTATTTTTAACTCAATCCATTAGGTGGGTTTGGAAAATATACATTTTATGGCCTTATGGGTATCAACTCATTCTTTCAAACCTTGCACTTACAAGAAAAACATACTCAAAACACTATCAAACTCATAGTTTCAAACCAAACACATTCTAGAAACTCTTTCTACAAAGCCAAATGATCTTAGTTTCAGTATTTTGTAATTCTAGATCTCAAACTAGAGTTTTTTTTTTTTTAATCACTTAATGATTCTCATTTCATTAACAAATAGGAAAGATTACAATAAACTGACAGGTAAATGGGCAACTAGTTGCGCCGCTGTAACACCCAAACTTTACACACGATTACACGTGTCCCATTTTTAGGTCCCAAATTAAACTTTATTGAAAATCATGTTCGGAAGCGTGAAATTAACATTTCATAATTTAAACACACTTAATTTCAAATCATTTACGTTTATGATTAATAAAAACTGGTGTGTTTAAGTTTAATACTACCACATACTTTACATAACGTTTGGTTCTGCTTCACAACGTGCCCGATCTGATCGCCTGATGCATATCTATCTTTAACCTGTAACATCACATATAAGGTCACAATTAGTTCGTTAGAACTAAGTAAGTAACCCCTCCCAATTTCCCACAATTCATTCAAACACATCCACATACATATCATATGGATGTTTATCACGTCTAGATTATATATATCATATTTCAACATCAAATTGCACACATCACACATTGTGCAGTTATTTCCCTTAATGGGACATTTTCACAAATATGATTATATTATCTAATCCAACTCTATCACCAGCACCTCTGGCTAAATTAAACACCATATATATATAAATATATTGGCTCAACCAATTACCCACACACCTGTGGTTTCAACACTTTAGTTTCCGGATTAACCGGTTATCCACACATTTGTGGTATCATACGTATATTAAAAATCTCTCACCAGGTAATAATATCATATTACCAATCATCAACTATTGCTCACAATAATTTAATCAAATTTACACTATGGTGTTCACATTCCTGTACTTCCACCATAGTTACTTGTCAGCATCTCTGACTAACCACACATTTGTGGTATCATAAATAATTCAAGTCTTAAGATGTTCACCTACCGGTCCTTCCATCTAAGACAATTGCCAGCACCTCTGGCTATCCACCATTGTGGAGTCATAAATATTAAGTCTAAGATGTTCACCCACCGGTACTTCCATCTAGACAATTGCCAGCACCTCTGGCTATCCACCATTGTGGAGTCATATATCAACAATAACCACAATAACGATAACGGCATGTTCACACCCCCTGTGAATCATGCAGCAACAATAACCGTAATCACGATAACGGCATGTTCACACACCCTGTGAATCATGCAGCAACAATAACCACAATAACGATAACGGCATGTTCACACACTTTATGAATCTATTACATTGAAATTACATGTCTTATGTTCACACACCTTGTGAATCAGCATGCACATTTCCAATCCACCATTTGTTCACACACTTTGTGAATCTATTACATTGGAATTACATGTCTTATGTTCACACACCTTGTGAATCAGCATGCACATTTCCAATCCACCATTTGTTCACACACTTTGTGAATCTATTACATTGGAATTACATGTCTTATGTTCACACACCTTGTGAATCAGCATGCACATTTCCAATCCACCATTTGTTCACACACCTTGTGAATCTATTACATTGGAATTACATGTCTTATGTTCACACACCTTGTGAATCAGCATGCACATTTCCAATCCACCATTTGTTCACACACCTTGTGAATCTATTACATTGGAATTACATGTCTTATGTTCACACACCTTGTGAATCAGCATGCACATTTCCAATCCACCATTTGTTCACACACCTTGTGAATCAATTACATTGGAATTGCAAGTTTTTATGTTCACACACCTTGTGAATCCAAACATGCACATTACCAATTCAACATCTACGCATTCGTAGATCACCACATGTTCACACACACTGTGAATCATGCAACAATAATAACCACAATCATTTATATAAACACCAAAATCATATTGATTAATCTCCGGTTCATCCGGTTATTCCAATGCAAATATATTGCATACACGTTTCTCATAGAAACACCACAACACAAACTAAAGGATTTTTCATCCATTAGTTTCAATCACATATCAGGCACACAAGTAGACTCATTCTACTTCTTATATGTAATGTTACAGTAAGTTGGGTAACTTACCTGGTTCAAACGGTTGTTCACTTCTTACAACCTCCACTTCTGTGAATTGTCACTTGACTTCTATCACCAATACCTAGTTGCATATTCACACATATACAACTATATTCAATACATATAACACATACAATCAAGTTCAACTCACTTGACTGGTTTGACTTTCTCAAAGTCAACTTATCACATAATTGACTCTATCTTACTATATTTAGTAAGTATTAGTCAATTAATCATATCCCATGCCTCTCTTAGGCATTTCATCAAATAATTAATGTTCATTATATTAGTTATGATCTCAATCACTTCTCTTAATCAAAATTCATTTATAATCATAACTGTTAATAATTTTTAACACCAATTCATCAAAATCATCATTTAACCCATGGATCATAATCCATATTTCATTTAAAATCATATCCTACCCATCCTACTAGTTATCACTCCATGATATGGGTTTTATAACAACCGGACATTATCCCGGCTTTAAAACGAAGATTTCACCATCAAAACATCAAATTCTTCGTTTCTAACCATCCCTAGTTATCAACTAGGCGATAATCAATACCCATAATCATAATAATACATTCAAAACTAAATTTAATCCACAGAATATCAAACTAGTAGGAGAGTTCGAATCGTTACCCTTTTCAACGAAGTTCTCGGATGAAAACGACGATCAGAAGTTGTAGAATCGAATCCTAGCTCGATCCGGACGTTCTGGTAGCTTCAAAATACTGATCTAGCAACAAAAAGTTGCTCTGTTCGTCCCCTGGTTCGATTTCAGTCGAGAGAAGAAAAATATATTCTTCTTAATCAAATTCTGATAAGATAAAGAATCTGTCAAACCGCCCTACCCGTCGCGTACCGCGAAGCGGGGCAAAAGAATTCTTCGCGTACCGCGAAGCAATTCGGAGAAATCAGATATTTTGGGCTCTTCGCGTACCGCGAAGGACCCTCAAAACCACCTTCGCGTACCGCGAAGAGTCATTTTCTTTGTTTCGCGATTCCGGACAATCCGTAACTCTGTTTCGCGCACGGTTTTCTCCCACGTTCATGATTTCTCACATACTTTCAAATTTCAACAATCACAATCGTTATTTTAACGATTATTTAAAATTCGTTCAATTATTAAAACCGGTTGTTACAAATCTCCCCTCCTTACAGAGGTTTCGTCCCCGAAACCGCTTATACCTTAAAAGAAATGATAAAATTTCTTCCACTCATCTTCTGACTTCCGCGTGGCATCAGATTCCCTTCTGTATTTCCATTGAACCTTTACCTGGTTCAAGGACTTGTTTCTCAAATGTTTGACCTTTCGGTCTAGTATAGCTACCAACTTTCCACATAGTTCAACTTGTCATCAATTTCCAAGTCTTCTAGTGGCACATAAGCCGATTCATCCGCCAAACATTTTCTCAGATATGACACATGAAAAGTGTCATGTATGCCATTCAATTCCTCCGGTAGCTCAAGACGATAAGCAACACTACCTATCCGAGCTATAATCTTGAATGGTCCAATGAAACACGGTTTAACTTCCCTTGCTTTCTAAAACATATAACACCTTTCCAAGGAAAGACCTTTAACTCTACAAAATCTTCCACTTGGAACTCAATAGTCATCCTATGCTCATCAACATAGGAATTCTGACGGTCTTGTGCCGCCTTCAAATGAACTAGAATCTAATCTATTCGTTCATTTGTTAATTTAACTACCTTTTTATTTGCCAGTTCTCATTGCCCAACTTCTCCTCAACACAGGAGTACGACATTTCCATCCATACAACATTTCATATGGAGGCATTCCAATACTGGAATGATAAACGTTATTGTATGAGAACACTGCTAAAGGTAATTAATCATCCCAACTACCCCCAAAATTAATTATACACGCTCGTAACAAATCCTCCAACGTTTAAATGGTCCTTTCACTTTGACCATCAATCTGAGGATGATACGCCGTGCCTATCAACAATCCTAATTCTTCCTGGAAATTTCTCCAGAAATGAGAAGTAAATCAAGTGTCTCGATTAGAAATAATAGCCACTGGCACACCATGCCTAGACACTACTTCTCTAACACATATAAATGAACGTAATCATTATACATGATTTTACATAATCAATCCACAATTGATTATTTGGTTTGACTTTCCTCATCCAAGCCAAATCATACACTCAAGTGTATTTCTACATACAATAAATATCCTATTTCTTTACAAATAGGCATAACTCTGACTTTTTAAAGCCAAACATCATGTATAACGTATTTAAAATACAACCACAACCGAATGACTTAACATTCGCGTTACTCATTCATTTATATAGATAGACATTCTTATCTACCATTCCTGCTCAACCATTATCACTTAACACAACATATATGTGCGCACACAAATTCCAGTTGTGCATCATATTTCCCAAAAGTCAAACTTCAACAATTTGACTCTTGAAATTAGATGTCTACACTCTTGTAGATCATCTTTTGTTCACCATAACATCTACATTATAATGGTTGTTTACACTCTTGTAAATCAACTCAATCATTATTACTAGTTGAATGTTCACATACCTCGTAAATCATTCAACTATAATAACGACACTAACTATAACCTTTTACATCCGCTTCACTTAAAACAACCAATCACATATATGCTAATTGCACAAACAATTGTAGTGTGGACTTACACAGTCCTATGACTACAAATTCAACAAAACGAGTAACTCATTATCATGTACATATACATGAATTACCCCCAACGCCACAAAATTGTGGACTTACATGACAAACACCAACGCCATTTCATTATGGACTTACCTACAAATATTAATGCCACGCACCAGTGGTCTTACATCAGTTTCACACGAATGTGAATCGTCCCCTATTATCTGTGTCAGTTATTTTAAACATATAACTACACCTTTATTAGTTATGCAATTTATCATAACATTAATCAATTCCACAATCCAAATACCACCCCATGTGGTTTCATATTCATATATTTCCACACAATGTGGATTACCATCAATTTATAGTGTCAACTATAAATTATCATTTAATAACACCTTTCAACTTATGCAATTAGCACATAACATTCATCCAATACTACAAGACATCTATCAAGTAGTTAATTACCACCATCATGTGGTTTCATATCCTCAACATTTCATAACACATATGGTCAATTTACCATTCTTTTTATTATCATTACTACAAGTCAATTACAAGTAGTAACAACAACATAATCACATAACACATAAACACTAATATGTCTTATGGTTGCATATTAGAGAGTATGTAACTCACTTATTCACATTAATCATAACTTTGACTTTTAAAAGTCCATGTTGTTCAACGCATACTCACGTATTGACCAATCCACACGCATGTGGATTCTTTCCAATACCTCACTAAGGAGGACTTGCATGATAACCCAATGCCACTCACCAGTGAAATTACATGATAAACCCAATGCCACTCACCAGTGGACTTACAGGACAATATTAATCATCATTTCCTTGAGACTTCCTTTTTCACCAAGGATTCTCAAGATAGGTAATCACACCACCTGTGATTTACCTAAACTCCATATTTTCTCCATGAGAAAATCACACCACTTGTGAATCGTTCTTATTCCTCCATATCATTTATAAACATAGCAAATGACAATAACTAAGTCATTTAAATACTTATTACATGTTATTGTTAACACCAAGTAATAAAAAAAAAATTGTTAATGGGTTAACTCCACCCAACAATTTTCATCACCACACACACATTAACCTTCATGGTTATTAACTTTAATCTACTCACTAGTAGATAACACGATTGCCACCACAATCCTTTTTGTACACTTATTTGTACATTTAATTCAACACACACATTGTGTTTAATTCACACACTTAATATGCAGCACATATTATTCAAGACATTACTGTCATACTCATGTGACTTACACGCCCATCGTGTATAGATGCCCATATATTTAGTGGGTCAATCCCATAGTAAACACAATTACTATTCAACATTTGTCACTCAAGACATTTACATCACACTTACTGTGATTTACACACTCAATGTGTATTATTGCCCATATCCCCAATGGGTCAATTACGTAGTACACTCAATTACCAACCATCACTCAGAATCAATTTACCTTAATCTCAATATCTAAGTATAAAATGATTTTCATAAAGAACTTGTTCATATAATGTTTGCACTAGTAAGTTGGCCAGACATACTAGTTCACTCATTATATGCCCAATTCCTTACTTCATTTATTTCATACTCAAGACATTGATTTCAGTTTCAAATAATCACATAATCACATTTCATATGTATTGATTCACAATACATTTATCAATTATAACACAGGAAATAGATATGCTAACCTCATACATTCGGCATCATGATCGGGTCTTCGAATCAAACGTTATGTTTTCATATCAAGAGCACACGAGTTTGAGATCAAGACGCACTTGATTCACTCAAACCATTGCTCTGATACCAACTCTGTAACACCCAAACTTTACACACGATTACACGTGTCCCATTTTTAGGTCCCAAATTAAACTTTATTGAAAATCATGTTCGGAAGCGTGAAATTAACATTTCATAATTTAAACACACTTAATTTCAAATCATTTACGTTTATGATTAATAAAAACTGGTGTGTTTAAGTTTAATACTACCACATACTTTACATAACGTTTGGTTCTGCTTCACAACGTGCCCGATCTGATCGCCTGATGCATATCTATCTTTAACCTGTAACATCACATATAAGGTCACAATTAGTTCGTTAGAACTAAGTAAGTAACCCCTCCCAATTTCCCACAATTCATTCAAACACATCCACATACATATCATATGGATGTTTATCACGTCTAGATTATATATATCATATTTCAACATCAAATTGCACACATCACACATTGTGCAGTTATTTCCCTTAATGGGACATTTTCACAAATATGATTATATTATCTAATCCAACTCTATCACCAGCACCTCTGGCTAAATTAAACACCATATATATATAAATATATTGGCTCAACCAATTACCCACACACCTGTGGTTTCAACAATTTAGTTTCCGGATTAACCGGTTATCCACACATTTGTGGTATCATACGTATATTAAAAATCTCTCACCAGGTAATAATATCATATTACCAATCATCAACTATTGCTCACAATAATTTAATCAAATTTACACTATGGTGTTCACATTCCTGTACTTCCACCATAGTTACTTGTCAGCATCTCTGACTAACCACACATTTGTGGTATCATAAATAATTCAAGTCTTAAGATGTTCACCTACCGGTCCTTCCATCTAAGACAATTGCCAGCACCTCTGGCTATCCACCATTGTGGAGTCATAAATATTAAGTCTAAGATGTTCACCCACCGGTACTTCCATCTAGACAATTGCCAGCACCTCTGGCTATCCACCATTGTGGAGTCATATATCAACAATAACCACAATAACGATAACGGCATGTTCACACCCCCTGTGAATCATGCAGCAACAATAACCGTAATCACGATAACGGCATGTTCACACACCCTGTGAATCATGCAGCAACAATAACCACAATAACGATAACGGCATGTTCACACACTTTATGAATCTATTACATTGAAATTACATGTCTTATGTTCACACACCTTGTGAATCAGCATGCACATTTCCAATCCACCATTTGTTCACACACTTTGTGAATCTATTACATTGGAATTACATGTCTTATGTTCACACACCTTGTGAATCAGCATGCACATTTCCAATCCACCATTTGTTCACACACTTTGTGAATCTATTACATTGGAATTACATGTCTTATGTTCACACACCTTGTGAATCAGCATGCACATTTCCAATCCACCATTTGTTCACACACCTTGTGAATCTATTACATTGGAATTACATGTCTTATGTTCACACACCTTGTGAATCAGCATGCACATTTCCAATCCACCATTTGTTCACACACCTTGTGAATCTATTACATTGGAATTACATGTCTTATGTTCACACACCTTGTGAATCAGCATGCACATTTCCAATCCACCATTTGTTCACACACCTTGTGAATCAATTACATTGGAATTGCAAGTTTTTATGTTCACACACCTTGTGAATCCAAACATGCACATTACCAATTCAACATCTACGCATTCGTAGATCACCACATGTTCACACACACTGTGAATCATGCAACAATAATAACCACAATCATTTATATAAACACCAAAATCATATTGATTAATCTCCGGTTCATCCGGTTATTCCAATGCAAATATATTGCATACACGTTTCTCATAGAAACACCACAACACAAACTAAAGGATTTTTCATCCATTAGTTTCAATCACATATCAGGCACACAAGTAGACTCATTCTACTTCTTATATGTAATGTTACAGTAAGTTGGGTAACTTACCTGGTTCAAACGGTTGTTCACTTCTTACAACCTCCACTTCTGTGAATTGTCACTTGACTTCTATCACCAATACCTAGTTGCATATTCACACATATACAACTATATTCAATACATATAACACATACAATCAAGTTCAACTCACTTGACTGGTTTGACTTTCTCAAAGTCAACTTATCACATAATTGACTCTATCTTACTATATTTAGTAAGTATTAGTCAATTAATCATATCCCATGCCTCTCTTAGGCATTTCATCAAATAATTAATGTTCATTATATTAGTTATGATCTCAATCACTTCTCTTAATCAAAATTCATTTATAATCATAACTGTTAATAATTTTTAACACCAATTCATCAAAATCATCATTTAACCCATGGATCATAATCCATATTTCATTTAAAATCATATCCTACCCATCCTACTAGTTATCACTCCATGATATGGGTTTTATAACAACCGGACATTATCCCGGCTTTAAAACGAAGATTTCACCATCAAAACATCAAATTCTTCGTTTCTAACCATCCCTAGTTATCAACTAGGCGATAATCAATACCCATAATCATAATAATACATTCAAAACTAAATTTAATCCACAGAATATCAAACTAGTAGGAGAGTTCGAATCGTTACCCTTTTCAACGAAGTTCTCGGATGAAAACGACGATCAGAAGTTGTAGAATCGAATCCTAGCTCGATCCGGACGTTCTGGTAGCTTCAAAATACTGATCTAGCAACAAAAAGTTGCTCTGTTCGTCCCCTGGTTCGATTTCAGTCGAGAGAAGAAAAATATATTCTTCTTAATCAAATTCTGATAAGATAAAGAATCTGTCAAACCGCCCTACCCGTCGCGTACCGCGAAGCGGGGCAAAAGAATTCTTCGCGTACCGCGAAGCAATTCGGAGAAATCAGATATTTTGGGCTCTTCGCGTACCGCGAAGGACCCTCAAAACCACCTTCGCGTACCGCGAAGAGTCATTTTCTTTGTTTCGCGATTCCGGACAATCCGTAACTCTGTTTCGCGCACGGTTTTCTCCCACGTTCATGATTTCTCACATACTTTCAAATTTCAACAATCACAATCGTTATTTTAACGATTATTTAAAATTCGTTCAATTATTAAAACCGGTTGTTACAGCCGCAACACCCTTTTGAATAATAGAGGTGTTAAATACCAATACAACTTGTTATTGGGTCATGATTTGTTGTGTTTTTATCTCAAATGCCTAAAAGTCAAGAAACTTACATAAAAGGAGAATGAGCCAAATCCGTAAAATATATCAGAAAGCTTCCACAATCTAAAAGGGCGTATATGGTGCTTGACTTACCTTCTATTATGCATAGGGTTTGGGGAGGGCTCCTGGACTGCTATACGATTTGATGCACGCAACATTACCCTACACATTTATGTAAAAAAGCTACTTATCATAACTTGAACCCATGACCTCAATGTCATAAAACAACAATATTACTAGTTGCTTCAAAGCTACACATTTATGTAGAAGCTTCGAAAAATCTAATATAATCAAATATGTAAATACACAACAAACTTTTTAAATCGAGCAAAATTTTTTTGACAGTGATGAAATTTTATAAATAGATAAAACCCAAGTAGATCGACTAGCCAAGACCACGATGAAAAAAGAAATATGGATTAAACCATTTTTCTCATTGCATCATCGTAACAAATAATATTTACGAATCATTCATTAAAGATTCATTTAATTTACATCTTCATAATTAACTAAGTTAGATATTCATGTATTACATATGTTGATGTTGTAAATCGATAATACATATTATAATTTGTATGCTAGATACATAGCATCACAGGGACCCACCGGGGGGGGGGGGGGGCGACCGCTTCTCTCTTTTTTTTCGCCAGCATTGTTAATTTTTAGTCTGTAAGGTTATTTTTTTTAAGTTAGTTTCGCCCCCTCGTTTATGTACACTTTAAAAAGATTTTATAAATCAATATTTTTTATAATTTGTAAAAATTACCCCTCAACAATGACATTTTAAAACTTCCCATTCACGCATCTAAAATCAAAACCCCAAATTTTTTACCCCCTCTCATTTCCCTCCCTTCTTAACCACCACCCCCCACCCCCCGGCCCCTTTTTTTCCCCCAATATTCAAGCCCTAAATCGGTCTGTCCACCCATGCTGCAGTAGGTTACTTGTTATTTTTTGTGCAAAGGTTTCATGTTAATACCTATTTATTTGGTGATGTAATACTTATTTAGTAAATTTAGTTATTTTGGTTGTTTTGGTTATATATTCATTTAGTGATTTTAGTGCAAAGATATATATTTATTTAGTGATTTACTAATTTTGGTTGTTTATCTTATCTAGACACTAGGTTTTTTTACTATGAATTAATGTATCATAAGGAAGGTGAAAATAAGTGATTCATTTTTTAAAAGAAATGTGTTGATGAATTCAAAAGTCTCCAAGGTTGTCGAGCGGAATTGTAATTTTTCTTCCAGGTACTCACTCTTTAAGTTTTTTTACGTATAATGATAATTATTAAACATTTTTACTTTTATTGTTTGACCCAACTTGACCCGAATCATTGATCCGAACATGTAATCCAACTAACCAACACATACCAATCGATTGCAAAAAAATTTTAGGAACACGCAAAAGTTTTCGCCCCTCTTTCAATTAGGTCAAGCTCCCTCACTAGCTAGATACATAACAAAAAAATTGTACACCTCTAGCATTAATATTTTTTTTGAGGCGTGCTATCTCTGTATTGACTAAGGTAAATTTAATTTTTGAAGTTCATAATATTTCGTCATATCAAATAATTTTATTTTGTTATTTGGTTCAATAAAACTATACATGAGTTGAAATAAGAGTGTTTACTTTTATTCTATTTTCATGCGTCTCTCACATGACAAATCCTTTAGTCATAAAGAAAAAAACTATTAATTTACTCATTCATAAGTAAATAAATCGATATAAGCAACTATCCAAACCAAGAAAACCAACTTGATTTTGTGTGTCCAAGTTTAATCAAACCAAAATCATAACCTGTTTTCTTCATATAGAACCTTTCAATACTGTTTTTTTTTAATTGAAGAAAAAAACTGGTTTTGCACGCATCATTTTTCATGGCATATATGGTGTGGTGACACTAGGTAGAGGTGCGTAAATCAGGTTTTTTATGGAACCGGTTCCGGTCAACAAAGTCAAGAACCAGTTCTGATTCCAGGTTTTGACTGGTTCCGACCGAAATTTTTGCCGGTTTTGGTTCCGGTTTTGGCTAGTTCCAGTTCGGTTTTTGGCCGGATACAGTTGAACCAGTTCCAGTTCTAATTTTTCTGAAAATGGGACCCGTTTGTACCCACTGGTTCGGGTATGACCGGTTCCGGTTCGGGTTGTCGGTTGTGGTTCCGTTGTTTTGCCCACCTCTAACACTAGGATGTACAAGCACTTGAAAATGCATATTTATAAATTCCAATTCTTATGATTGAAAGAGCAGTTTGCCAATTTTCAATAGGTGGGACTGGGGGAGTGAAAGATAAAGAAATAGTTCATCCCTCATTGATGATGAAATATAAACAAAGGGAGAGTTAATTCATATAAAAATTAAAAGAGACCATTAGATAGCTCACTTACCTGGACGGGTCAATGAATGATCAAGAAGGTTCATGGCCTAGGTTGGTGACCTTCATTGCACTTGGAAGGGGTGCCACCTAAGGTCGGCCCAAGTAGTCGAGCCTACTGATGGGAAAAACACGCGACCCGGTCACAACGGTAAACAAAAATGCGGAATTATCTTCGTTTGACCAAACTTTCCCAACTCAAATGAACCTATGAGGATGCAAACAAATAGAGAATTCTAAAACAATAAAGAGCACCAAGATTTTAGCGTGGAAAACCTCTCAAAGTGAGAGTAAAAACCACGGGACTACTAGAGCCGCTTCAAATCCACTATCACCAAAATTAGAGCAATACAAAGTCTTCTCTAGGTATACTAGAGGCATACAATAACCATCATACACTTGTAAATACTAACATCAAGCATATGGAAACAAATCAAAGACAAAAGAGAAGAAATAACCACAAAACGTCTGATGTGAACAGGGGCTCGAAAACCCGACCTCCGGACGTTATTAAACAAAACTCACCGTTGGATAAGCTCCCCTAGATGTGACGAAGAAGCTGTCCAAAAATGAAGACGATCCGACGGTTGAAACTCCGGAAAATCAGCAGGAAACGTGGCTAGGTCAAAAGTGACGAAAATTCCTTTTCTTCTCCCCCTTTTCTTTTTCTTGGCTGCCGCTGTACCACACACTCTAAAAAAAACCAGCTGCTGCCCCTTTTTATTTAAACAAACCCTATGTGTTGTGGGCTTTCTCATGGGCCAAACAAAATTAAGCCCAACAAATCTCCCCCTTTGGCCTATGAGGAAGAGTTCGCCATTCCGCGATCGAGCAACACACCTTCAACTTCTCTCTTGCTAAAGCTTTAGTCAACATATCGGAACAGTTATCATCGGTATGAACTTTATCAAGCTCAAACAACTTGTCTTCAAGAGCATCTCTAATACAATGATACCTAACATCAATATGTTTTGTTCTTTTGTGAAAAGTAGAGTTCTTAGCAAGATGGATAGCACTTTGATTGTCACAAAGAACCACGTAGCGATGTTGCATAAAACCAAGCTCTTGCAAAAAACTTTTCAACCACAATAGTTCTTTGCATGCTTCTGTTGCTGCCAAATACTCAGCCTCTGTGGTAGACAAAGCAACACACTTTTGCAATCTAGATTGCCATGACACAGCTCCCCCTGCAAAGGTCATCAAATATCCAGAAGTGGATTTCATGTTGTCTTTATTTCCTGCCATATCAGAATTTGTGTAACCAACAAGCATCGGCTCCCCATCCCCAAATGATAAACCTAATTTGGAGGTACCACGTAGATATCTAAGAATCCACTTAACTGCTTCCCAATGCTTCTTACCCGGATTTGATAGAAACCGACTAACAACACCAACTGCATGAGCAATGTCAGGCCTAGTACACACCACTGCATACATCAAACTTCCAAATGCTGAGGCATATGGAACCCTATCCATTTCTTCAATATCTTTCTCAGAAGAAGGACAATCTTTATCAGTTAGCTTAAAGTTGGGAGTAAGAGGTGAACTCACAACTTTAGCATTGGCCATGTTGAATATGCAAAGCACCCTTTCAATGTATTGCTCTTGTGACATGTGTAGCTTCCTTGAAGCTCTATCTCTAGTAATCCGAATGCCCAGAATCTGTTTTGCTGGCCTCAAGTCTTTCATAGAAAAAGACTTGCTCAATTCTTTCTTCAGCTGTAAAATTCTATCTGCATTCTTGCCAACAATCAACATGTCATCAACATAAAGTAATAAAATGATGAAATCATCATCACCAAACCTCTGAAAGAAAACACAGTGATCTGAAGTAGTCTTCCAGTAGCCTTGCTCCCCCATAACTGACTCAAACTTCTTGTACCACTGTCTAGGTGCTTGCTTCAACCCATAAAGACTTTTCTGAAGCTTACAGACATAGTCTTCTTTGCCCTTAACCTGAAACCCTTCAGGTTGCTCCATGTAGATTTCCTTATCCAAGTCACCGTGAAGGAATGCGGTCTTGACATGCATTTGCTCAACCTCAAGATCAAGGCTAGCAGCCAAACCAAGAATAACCCGAATAGAACTCATCTTCACGACTGGAGAGAAAATCTCATCAAAATCAATACCTTTTCTTTGACTGAACCCTTTGACCACCAATCTAGCCTTGTACCGAGGTCGTGAGGTATGTTCTTCAGTCTTTAATTTGTAGACCCACTTGTTTTTCAAAGCTCTCTTGCCCTTAGGCAACTTTACCAACTCAAAAGTATTGTTCTCATAAGGAATTCATCTCATCTTGCATGGCTTCAACCCACTCTCGTTTGTGTTCATCTTCCATGGCCTCTGCATAACATTCAGGCTCTCCCCCATCAGTGAGTAACACATACTCATCAGCAGAAAAACAGGTGGAAGGATGACGGTCTCGGGTAGACCGCCTAAGTGGGACAAATGTAGTTATATCTGGTATTGGTAACTCTGGATTAACAACATCACCATTTTCATGTTGTTGATCTACTTGAGTCTCATCTCCACTTTGTGGCTCAGAATGTTGTGGAGGAACCGGATCCAAATCAACAAGATCATCACTATATTGAGGAACCATTTGTACCTTCTCAATGTCTTTCAAAGTTTGATCTTCCATAAACACAACATCTCGGCTTCTTACAAGTTTCTTCAAAACTGGATCATATAACCTGTACCCGAACTCGTCTTGGCCATAACCAAGGAATATACATGGCTTAGTCTTCACATCAAGCTTTGATCTTTCATCTTTGGGAATGTGCACAAAAGCTTTGCATCCAAAGACTCTCAGATGATTATAAGAAACATCCTTGCCTCTCCAAACCCTGTCTGGAACATCAAAAGACAAAGGAACACAAGGAGTAAGATTAATAACATGTACAGCTGTATTTAAAGCCTCACCCCAAAAAGAATTAGGCAATCCTGCATGTGAAAGCAAACATCTAACTCTTTCAGCCAATGTTCTTTTCATTCGTTCGGCTAAACCATTCAACTGTAGTGTCTTCGGAGGACTCTTTTGGTGTCGAATACCCTTCTCTCTACAATAAGCATCAAAGGGACCAATGTATTCACCTCCATTATCCGTTCTAATGCACTTAAGCTTCTTCCCAGTTTGTCTTTCCACTAGGGCATGAAACTGCTTAAACACATCAAATACTTGATCTTTAGATTTTAAAGAATAAACCCAAACCTTTCTTGAGTGATCATCGATGAATGTGACAAAGTATGAACAGCCGCCAAGTGATCTAGTCTTCATAGGACCACATACATCGGAATGCACAAAATCAAGTATTCTTTCCTTTCTAGAAGGAGAATGACTCTTAAAGGTAACTCTGTTTTGCTTACCTTCAAGGCAATGAGAACACTTCTTCAAATGAACATCACGCACACCTGACAAGGCATTTCTCTTCAACAATAAAGACATCCCCTTTTCACTCATGTGACCAAGTCTCTTATGCCATAACTTAGTCATATCTGTATTCACCAATGAGTGAACTGAATCTTTAGAGATCTTTGGATGCGTCATGTAGAGCTTTGAAGCTCTTTTACCTCTTGCCACGATCAAAGAACCACGAGTGAGTTTCCAATTACCATCACCAAAGCTACTATGGTAACCATCTTCATCGAGTGTACCTGCAGAGATCAAATTAAGTCTAATATCTGGAACATGTTTTACATTATGTAAAACCAACTCCATCCCAGTGTCAAACTTCAAACAAATATCTCCAACACCAACGATCTTAGATAGCCCACTATTGTCCATCTTAACACTTCTAAAGTCACCGAGTGTGTAAGATGTATAGAAATCCCTTTGTGATGTCACATGACAGGTAGCACCACTGTCAACAACCCAACTCGAATCATCATGTGCAACGTTCACCATATCATAATCACAACAAATAAAGAACTCATCGGTAGTAGTATTTGCTTCTGCACTGTCATTACCACCCTCATCTTTCTTATGGTTGTTGTAATTAGCCTTCTTGTTCTCTCTTTTTAGTTATCTGCAATACCGGACTGTATGCCCTTTTCTGCCACAATGATAGCACTCAAAATCATCATTTTTTCCTCTTGACTTGCTACAATGCTTCCCTTTGTTACTCGGACCTTTACTTTGACTTCTCCCCCTGCTTTCTGTGACTAAGACATCCGAGTGTGAAGAGGAACCTTGTGACTTTCTTCTCATCTCTTCATTTAAAATACTGCCCTTAGCCAATTCCATAGTAATAATACCATTTGCTGCTGAGTTGGACAATGATGTCCTAAAAGTCTCCCAAGAATCCGGTAAAGTACCGAGGAGCCATAAACCTTGTATCTCGTCTTCAAACTTAATACCCATTCCGGCAAGTTGATTAATAACACCTTGAAAAACATTCAAGTGATCAGTATCAGGAGTTCCATCACGATACTTCAAGTTTATCAATTGTTTAATCAAAAACAACTTATTGTTCCCGGTCTTACGAGCATACAATTCCTCAAGCTTGTTCCATAAAGTACGAGCATGAGTCTCCCCGCTAATATGGTTCAAAACATTATCATCAACCCATTGACGAATATACCCACAAACCTTTCTATGTAGAATGCTCCATTCTTCATCTGTTTTGTTGTCAGTTTATCCGTACTAAAGACAGGCAAATAATAATCCTTCACATAAAGAAGGTCTTCCATCTTTCCTTTCCAAACATGACAATTAGAACCATTCAAATTAACCATTCTACTTGTATTAGCATCCATCGTTCAAGTGAGTGTATATAACCAAAATCAAGAACCAATGGCTCTGGTACCACTTTGATGGTGAAAACACGCGACCCGGTCACAACGGTAAACAAAAATGCGGAATTATCTTCGTTTGACCAAACTTTCTAACTCAAATGAACCTATGAGGATGCAAACAAATAGAGAATTCTAAAACAATAAAGAGCACCAAGATTTTAGCGTGGAAAACCTCTCAAAGTGAGAGTAAAAACCACGGGACTACTAGAGCCGCTTCAAATCCACTATCACCAAAATTAGAGCAATACAAAGTCTTCTCTAGGTATACTAGAGGCATACAATAACCATCATACACTTGTAAATACTAACATCAAGCATATGGAAACAAATCAAAGACAAAAGAGAAGAAATAACCACAAAACGTCTGCTGTGAACAGGGGATCGAAAACCCGACCTCCGGATGTTATTAAACAAAACCCACCGTTGGATAAGCTCCCCTAGATGTGACGAAGAAGCTGTCCAAAAATGAAGAAGATCCGACGGTTGAAACTCCGGGAAATCAGCAGGAAACGTGGCTAGGTCAAAAGTGACAAAAATTCCTTTTCTTCTCTCCCTTTTCTTTTTCTTGGCTGCTGCTGTACCACACACTCTAAAAAAAAACCAGTTGCTGCCCCTTTTTATTTAAACAAACCCTATGTGTTGTGGGCTTTCTCATGGGCCAAACAAAATTAAGCCCAACACCTACGTCATAATTTGTGGCAGTGGGGGCTTGCGTTCGCGCAGCCTCTACCCAACTTTATAGTTTGAAATTTGTTTAAAGTGTTAGATTGTGGTCTTCGTCTATTTAATTAGTTAAAGAAATTTTCATCATTTTGCTTGCTATATTTCCTATAAAACTTTGTTTCGTTTGTTTCAAAGAAAAAATATGTATACTTTTTTACTTGTAAATATAAGAATGATGAAGCACCATATATTTTGCTATAAAATTAGATTCTTATCATAAAAAATAATCGATTAAATACATTTGTTATCTAGGTTTTGGCTAGTCGAGTGGTCGATCTACTTGAGTTTTATCCGGGGACACTAGGGGTGTTGCACAACTCATGATAGTGGGTTGGTGGGTCTAGGGGTGTTCACGAGCCGAGCCGAGCCAGGGGTCAGCTTGGACTCGGCTCGGATTTAAACCGAGCCTGGCTCGGCTCGGCTCGTATTGTAAACCGAGCTTGAAATCTTTGCTCGGACTCGGCTCGTTTTTAACCAAACTGGCTCGGATCGGCTCGTTTTTGGCGTAGTTTTTACACAAGAAATTTAATATGTGAATTGTATTCATCTCAACTCGGCTCGGTTCGTTTTTGGCTCAGTTTTTACATAAGAGAAGATGCGTGAATATGTAGAACTAGGAATTAATAATATGATTTATGAAACAGGAATTAGTGGAGCACGTGAGAATTGAGATTTATTTCGTATATCTGTCCTCTTTTATTTTATTTTTATTTTTTAATATAATTACAAAATAACACTAAAGTATATTTATTAGTGAAAGTAATCCTATAGTTTTATATTTTAACATAACATGTTGTACAAACAAGCCGAGCCAGCCCTGGCTCGGACTCGGCTCGGTCACAAAACGAGTTGGCTCGGTTTCAAACGAGCTTTATTCGAGCCGAGCTTTATCCGAGCTTTTTCCGAACGAGCTATGAGCCGAATCCGAACTTCGAGTTTTTTGGACAGCCCTAGGTGGGTCCATGATAAAAACATAAAAATTTAACACGAAAACCAAGTCAATGTGAGTTTTGAAAATACGTCATTGGAACACATAATATTCACAAACTAATGTAAGCAACATTATTCTACACATTTGTTTAAAAATTTGTTTTTCATTACTTGAACCCATGACTTTAATGTCATAAAACGGCAATATTAGTAGTTGCTCCAAAGGCACGTATACGTAAAAGCTTAGAAAATCAAATTAAATCAAATCTGTATAAACAAAACTAACTTTTCGCTTGAGCAATTTTTTTACAATGAAGAAATTTTATAGATAAAAGACAAGTAGATCGACTAGTCGGGACCTAGATACACTAAACACTCCAAGATTTTAGTTGGTCTACGTTCATGAGAAATTAAAATTACATCAATCAGACAACTCTAAGGCTTAAAATTTGGTTCTCTTCTAGAAAAAAAAACCTCACTCAATTTGATCTCTTCGAACATTCTTGAGACATGCATTCTTGTTAAACTCATGTTTTACGTGTGTTAAAAGAATTTAATGTGTAATAAAGCAATAATTTATATGAAAATTTGTATGGATACACAAGAAAAAAATTGTACACCTCTAGTATTAATATTTCTCGAGTTCATGGATATTTATTTCAGGCTTGGTAACTCTGTTCTGAATAAGATAAATATCAGATAACTTTTTATCATAACAAATAATTTCATTTCGTTATTTCGTTCAATAAAATCATATAAGTAAATGAGTTGAAATACTAAACTTTACTTTATCCTATTTTCATGCGGCTCGCGTGACAAACTCTTAGTGATGAAAAAAACACATTAATTTGCTAATTCATATATCATAAGTAAATGGAATGATATAAGGGTGTGTAAACATCTATCCAAACAAACAAACTTACCTAATATACTCTTACTTTTCAGTAGGGTATGAAGGAATAACATATACAAACTTTACCCTATCCCAGTTGGATAAAGAGGCTGCTTAAAAAGAGTTCCCGGCTCAAATTTATCGTTTAAAGTTAATCAATCCGACGCTTTTAACGTTATTTTCAAAAAATAAGTAAAATAACGTTAAAATTTGTTCAATTTTACTTTTAGCCTTGAAGACTCACACATATATACATTATATGCGTGCAACCAAGAAATCCAGAGAAGAGACTTGATTATGTGTATTCAAGTTTTATCAAACCATGACCATACCTGTTTTCTTCATCTATAACCTTTCATTAGACTACCCGCAATGCTAAGACTGCATTTTACTACATGCGTCCTAGTCATCGGTGCCACATCAGCATTTTATTCTTTCTTTTCAAATGCATTCTCTCTCCTCTTTTTAACTCCAACACATCCTTCCCACATGCATTCTCTCTCTTCCACATCACCATTTCATTTTCTATTTTATTTTAAACAAATGCTTTTTTAATTTAAAAAACTATTTAATAAATAAATATAATTAAATAATTAAAAAATAAAAAAAATAAATAAAAATTAAAATGACATTACATAAAAAAATTACATTTTCCTAAAAAATAAAATAAAAATACTTAAAATTATACTACACCTAAAACTTAAAAAAAAAAACTTAAAGAAAACAAGACCGAAAATTAAGTTTTTCTAGAAAATCTACTCTTGATTAGCTTGCCTAAGATTCCAAAGATGTTCCATAAGATCGTTGCGTAGTGCGATATGAGTATCTTTGCTTCGTAAGGATTTAAACCTCTGCAGATAGTTTGCAAATTCAGTCGGTGCACCTTCATTATAACTTGATGGTTCAGGCTCGTGTTCTTCAGGGGACCAATTAGTTATCGCATGACCTTCATCTTCTACAATCATATTATGTAAAATAATACATGCATGCATTATATCACCCAACACTGGTATGCTGGTAGATCTTCCAGGGCCTCGTATCATTGCCCACCTTGCTTGGAGGACACCAAATGCTCGTTCAACATCCTTTCGACAAGACTCATGCCGTCGCTTATAGTATTGCATTTTAAGATTATTGTTTGGAGGATAAACGAAACTCTTTACAAGTGTTGACCATTCTGGGTAAATGCCATCTGCAAGATAGTATCCTTGCGTGTATTCATGGCCGTTCACTGTAAAGTTACATTGTGGGGCATTCCCTTCCAAGATTTGATTGAATACCGGTGATTGATTAAGAACATTGATATCATTGTTTAAACCTGCCACTCCAAAGAATGCATGCCAAATCCAAAGGTCGTGTGATGCCACAGCCTCTAACATGATAGTTGGATAACCATGATCACCTCTAGTATATTGCCCTTTCCAAGCCGTTGGGCAGTTTCTCCAACCCCAATGCATACAATCTATGCTTCCAAGCATTCCAACAAACCCATGTTTTTCAGAGTGCAGCTGTAGCAACCGTTGAATGTCATCTTCGGTAGGCCTTCTAAGATATCGTGGTCCAAAAACCTCAACAATAGACCTACATAACTTGTGTAGACATTCGATGGAAGTGCTTTCACCTATGCGTATGTACTCATCACATTGGTTAGCTGATGCACCATAAGCCAACTGACGAATTGCACTTGTACATTTTTGTCTTGGTGAAAGACCTTTTACACCAATGGCATCATATCGTTGTGTGAAATATTTAAAATGTTGACAGCTTCCTTGTTTAGAGATTTCTTCAACAATGTGATTAAAAAGACGTAGGCTCATCCTGAACCTTCGTCTAAAGAAGCTTTCATCGTACACCGGCTCTGGAGCAAAGTAATCGTTCCACAAACGAGTGTCTCCGTCCTTCCGACCTCTATTTATGTATTTTCGTTTACCCTTCTGTCTAGAAGAACTTCCTTCTTGTGAATCAACATCATCTTCAGCATCAAGTGCAAATAACTGCGTCGTTATTTGTTCAACATCATCGGAAATGAGATTTTGAAAGTGTTCAGCTAAAAGTATCGGGATGTTTTGTGGTACTTGTTCATCATCTGAACTCATTTTGAATTGTATAGAAAGTGTTTGAAGAAAAGGAATTTGTGTGTGTTGAAAATGGATGGTCTAGATAGGTATTTATAGTGGTGGGAAAACTAGCCGTTAAAAACTAGCCGTTGGAAACTAGCCGTTGGAAAACTAGCCGTTGGAAAACTAGCCGTTGTGCTACACTTTCCTAAAAATTAATATTTCATTCCATAAAAATAAATTACATTTTCCTAAAATTAAAAATAAAAATACATAAATCACAATAGACGTAACAATAAATTATTCTAAACACCTTCCTAAAATTAATCATGACGATTGTAGCCGTATTTCTCGCGGATTTGCTCGCACATTGCCTCGTGTTCAGCTCGTAGAAATGGATTCATGTTACTAGTGTCAAGGAAGAGTATTTGCCGCTCTTGCATCTCAATTTTTTTTTGTTTCATCTCGAGCTTCTTTTTCTCAATTTCATAGAATTTTTCGATTCTGTGCTCGAATTTTTCAATAGCTTCACTCTTAGCACGATTGGTTGAAGATATCTCATCAATGAGCTTGAGCTTCCTTAAGTCGTATTCAGACGGTTCTATTCCTGCTTTGCCTTTTAACTTAGCTTTACCTTTGGCTTCTGCTTTGGCCTTGTCCCTCCCAATTGGACGTGTTGTAGTAACCTGCTGAAGTTGAACTTCAAAGTCTTCTTTATCAATATCTTCAAGTGATATTGTGATTTCAGGATTCTCACCAAAGTTGGCATCAGAAGCTGAGCTCGTATACGCCCCCGAGCTGCTAGTTTTTGTTCTTTTAGGGGGTTGAAAGCCATGAATATGAGTAGCAGAGTTATACTTACCATGCTCTTTCACAACATTCCATACATGTTCATATGTGAAAGCAGCAGAATTCTTGTTGGATGGATCGTTAATGTACAACTGTCTAGCCTCTTGGATGTACTGGTCGTCTGACCAACCACTTCTGTAACAAGATTTGACTTGTAAGAACAACTCATTAAACCTATTCAACTTTGATTTAAACATATGCCAATGACTTCTTAGATTATGAGCATCTCTTAGAATTGAAGGTTGACTTTCATTGTAGTATTTTTCAATCTTGCTCCAAAAAGCATCTACATTTTGGTTGTTGCCAGTGATTGGATTCTCAGAAGTTGAAATCATAGCTTGTGCAAGCAACACTTCATCACTTTGCGGCCACTTTTGACGACTCGTCTTAGTTGGTTGCTCGTCATTGTCAGTCACCATCTTAGTTGGTTTCTTCTTCTTTTTTCCGGCATGTTCTTTTGATGGTGATTCCACATGTTTCTGAGTTTGTTGAAATTGAGTTTGTTGCATTTGGGAGGTTTTTTGATATTCTTGCCATTGTAAAAATTGTTGCCATTGTTGAGCATCAAAAGCTGGTTGTGGTTGACAAAACTGTGGCATGACAGGAAATTGGCCAAATTGAGGGAATGAATGTCCTTGTTGGTGAAACTGGGGAAATGGTTGTGGTTGTAAATACTGAGAAAATTGTTGTGTTTGTGAGAACTGAGGGAATGAAGGTTGTGGCGGTGGGTTTTGCTGGACATCATCGTCATCGTTTAAGAATTGAGTGAACGAAAATGGGTTCTTGGATTCATTTTGAGAGTGTGAAAATTGAAAAACTTAGAGAAACTGTATAAAATTTTTGGGTGAAAAATGAGAAACTTTGAGTGGGTATTTATAGGGGAAAAAAAGTAGCCGTTTTTTTTTTAAAAATATAGCTGTTAGAATTTTTAAAAAATTAAAAACTTTTTTTTTTAAATATGACCGTTGTTTTATTTAACAAAAAAAAAAAAAACCTTGTGGCCCACTTATTTTGCTTTTTCAGTGCACGTGATGAAGGGCAAAATATTTCAAAATCTTATTTTTGGTTAACCTCCATTGCGCGCGTCAGAAGGATTTTGATCCACGTAAGCATTAGAAATGCGCAATGGGTGCAGTCTTAGTGTTTTTTTTAATGAAAAAAACTGGTTTTACAGGCATTATTTTTCATGGCATATGTGGTGTGGTGACACTAGGATGTACAAGCACTTGAAAATGCATATTTATAAATTCCAATTCTTATGATTGAAAGAGCAGTTTGCCAATGTTTGGGAGTGAAAGATAGAGAAATAGTTCATCCCACATTGCCTATGAAATAAAAGCAAAGGGAGAGTTGTGACGTATAACAATGAAAGGAGACCAATGGAAAACTTACTTACCTGGACGGGGTCTATGAATGATCAAAAAGGTTCATGGCCTAGGTTGGTGACCTTCATTGCACTTAGATGGGGTGCCGTCTAAGGTCGGCCCATGTGGTCGAGCCTACGTCATAATTTGTGGTAGGAGGGGCTTGCGTTCGCGCAGCCCCTTCCAAACATTGTAGTCTAAACTTTGTTTAAAATGCTAGATAAAAACTGTTGTAATAACAGCTACAATGTTCTAGTTGTATATATTAACAAAACAAGCATACTTAGTTACGTACCACTCAGTAGGGTCCGACCCTATCCCAATGGGTTAAAGAGACTCTTTCTAAAAAGATCCCCAGTTCTAATGTTATAAAGATATACAAAAGCATCCATGTTTTAATTTGTGTATAATCACACAATTTTACTCATCTTCACAATACTAACCACATATATACGTTGTTAGAGACTTTGAAATATTTGAAAAAAGATGGTCAAAGCTTACCAGATTAACATCCTTTTCATGTGTGAAAATACTCATGGCAACATAAACCATATATATGGATGATGCTTATTATATGTTTGGAAGAAATATTATTTTCTAAAAGATGTTGAAATTTTGTAAGGACTAAATGATGATGCTTTGATAAGATAATAACAGATAGTATTTTTTTTGAACGACAAAAGTCAATTAGCTAACATGTTCTCGAATGAAAGCTTGTGCATCAACCACACTAAAAATAACGTTAAAAGTGTTGGGATGATTAACTTCAAACGACAACTATGAGCCGGGGATTTCTTCGGAACATCCTCTCTATCTCAATTCCCAACTAGGATATGGGTAAGGTTTGTGTTCATCCTTCCCTCCAGACCCTACTAAAAAGTGAGAATATACTGGGTAAGTTTGTTTGTTTGTTTATTGTATTAAAACCCCCCAAAACAAGGATTAGAACCTTGAGACCTCAAGAAGTCACATGCTCAATCCCTTATTCTTCATGCCATTTATGATTTAACCATAAACTTCAGGGAGATAACACTTAGTGTTGTATAACCCGTGTAGCGTGATGGCCTGTTAATGATTAATGAACATTCATGTCTATAAACCAAGCACATCCTAGACACTATTTTTGTAAAGTGTAAACTGAATGATATGTACTAGCAAGTGGTGGCTTTTAGTTATGTTTAATCTCAAATGCCTTGAAATGAAATTAAGTCCAAAACTTGTCAAATAGTTTCAAAATTTGTTTGTCAAACTAGCAATTTTCACTTATAACCATGGTTGTAGAAGTCGCTATGCGCTAGTCGGGCGGCGAGGTAACGCCTAAGGATTAATTGGCGCTAGGCGGATTGGAATTTTTATATGTAATTTTACAAATATTTATTATATACACACATTAATATCAATAATATAATATAATACTTCAAATATATTAACAAATAAACTTAAACATACTAAGTCAAGTACTTCAAATTACAAACTTAAACACAAAATTCAGAGTTTATAGATGGATCACGATGTTTGGTGGCAGGGTTCAATGTTTCAGATGTTGGATTTGATGTTTTAGAGACATATTACGTATTTGGGGTTGAGAAATGTCTCGAATAATCATTTATCTGGGTCATTTTTACTCGAAAAAAACCAAAAAAACCAAAAAAAAAAAAGGGGCGCCTAGGCTGACTAGGCCCCTCCTAGGGCAAAAATTACAAGGAAGCTGGGCGCCTAGCGGCCGCCTAGGCCGATTTTTACAACCCTGCTTATAACACAACGATGTGTTCACAAAAATGAATTGTCTTCAATGAAATGCATATTTGCAAATTCCAATTTTTATTATGATTAAAACACATGTTTAGAGTTCATCCCACATTGCTGAGGAAATATAAACAAAGAGAGAATTGTAGTGTTTAAAAATAAAACGAGACCAATGAATTACTCACTTACCTGGACGGGGTCTATGAATTATCAAGAAGGTTCATGGCCTAGGTTGGTGACCTCCATTGCACTTAGGAGGGGTGCTTGCTTAAGGTTGGCCCAAGTGGTCAAGCCTACGTTATAATTTGTGGTTGTGGGGGCTTGCGTTCGCGCAGCCTCTAGACAATACTTTCGTTAAATATTTTTAATACAATTATACAATACACAAAGTTGCATTCGTTTTTGTTTTTAATTTTAATTTTAATTAATGCATGAGATAGTGGTATGCAAATGATATAGCATTTATTGTCTCGTTTATTTGGTTAAAATAAAATAAAAAACTTGATGTTTTGTTCTTGTACTCAACATAGTTTCGGTTGTTTCATCATTCTATATAACTAATCTTCTATAACTGCTATTTGCTAGTGCCAGCATTTTGTTTGATTATTTATTTCTTTCAAAGAGAGAAAAAATAGTTTACTAGAAAAAAGATGAAAAAAAGCTCATCACTCAACATCTTTCAAACCTGTTTTTATTGTAGCAACAAACATTATTGTTTATTTTGATGATGATGATATGATAGATAACGATAATGATGGTGGTGGACGATGATTATGATTATGATGATGACCAAACCCGTAAATAATATAACACACTCATGCACATAAACTCTTCTGCAACAAGCATTACCGTTCATACTAATCTTCGATTTTTGTTGTTATAGATTCATTTTTTTTTCTAGATCATATTTATGACAAATTATTGTTTTTAAGCCTTAGATCTAGCTTTTAGGAACGTTTTTGATTGTTTTGTGTTTGAGTGGTTTGTAACAGTTAAGGATGAATTTTTGAGTTTTACTACACGCCACCTATAAAAAAATTATACATGGCATATGGTTCTTAGGTTAATGATGATGTTGAGTTTCTAAGAACAATGTGTCATATATAACTTTATACGTCACAAATTGTTCTCATTAAAAAGGCGGTGTACATTTGGGTCATCAACTTATAAACTTTATCTTAGCCCTTCTCTACCTTATATGTCACGTAATACTTGATATATAAGGCTAAAAAAGGTAGTATATATTTAGCCTATACACCATCTATTCCTATATGTCACACATAAAGTTATATGTGGTGTATGACTTATTTTCATTTACTTATGTTTTTTCATCATATTTCGATGTCATGGCTTATGTAGGTTTGTCGTACTCTAAGTTGTACTTTTTTTATTTGCATTTTATTATCTATTTACAAACTCATATTATATATTTATCATTTTTATTGTATTTATGTTGTTTACATTATAAGTGTGTGTGTTTATGCTCACTTTTTGTATTATATGTATAAATGCTTGACTTGTTTGGTTGGTTTAGTATTACACGATAATTTAGATTAATTAACAAAGATATTTTTATAGAAGTTGTTACTTTTATAAAAATTGTTTCATTCTTTGGTTTTTATAGTATTTGCTAAATTTTGTTAAAAAAATAACAAAAAGAAAATTATACATGTTGTATTAAGTGTCTTGGGCATTCAAAATCCCCAACGTCAAAAAACATAAGCAATATCGTATTATCGTATACTTTTTATATAGGTCTGACCCCAGATTAAATTGACCGTTAATGTCAGTAAAATTTAAGATTGTTAGTTTGTTACCAATATGACTCACTCATGTTAACCTATATGACACTATAGATTTAAATGTATTGATTTAAAATTTGTGGGTTTGACTCCCATAATAAAACACACAAGCAAAACTTATATAATTGCTAAAAATTATTTATGATTTGATAACAAAAGTATTTAACGATCGAACACCATAATTTTATGATCGTTATCTTGGTCCCGAAACTTGTTGCGACAACGTGTATGAAACCGAGTCCAGGAACACACTCATACTACTACTTTCGGTGGCGGGTGCCATAACACCGCTTGGTGTCTCAACTCCCGTCACCGTCGCAACCATTGATGGCTCGGTGAATCTCCTTCCATAGAACCTTAAAAAGCCTAACAAGTCCAACCGCGGCTCAACCACTGGCAATGTTCCTTCTAGCATCGTAACCACGTTAGCCATTGTGGGTCGCAATGATGGGTTTTCGTGCAAGCAACATAGAGCCACCTTGACTAGCTTCTCGGCTTCATGTTTTGTGACCCGACCAGATAACCTTGGATCCACGAGGTCCAAGTATCTTCCCTCCTCGTGCATCTCCAATGCCTGCAATGGAAAATAGATTGAACGTGCACGAGGAGGGTTTAGTAATCCGGATGAACCGGAGGATGGACACTCAGTGCTAGGAGTCGGGTTTTCGAAGCTTAGGATCGGTGCGTGCCCACAATTCTTTCTACCTTGAATCAATTCTAACAATACCATACCATAGCTATAGACATCAGTTTTATCCGAGATAGCCTCGTTCGTGAGCCATTCGGGCGCTAAGTACCCTCGGGTCCCTCTCATTGTCGTAAACAAGCCCGATTGCTCCGGACTCAATAATTTAGCCAACCCGAAATCCGAAATCTTTACTTGCAGATCATCATTTAGAAGAATGTTCTCAGGCTTAACGTCACAATGTATGATCTTCTGCTCGCACCCGGAGTGCAAGTAAGCAAGACCACGAGCGGTTCCAACGGCAATCTCAAACCGATCTTTCCATTCCAAGGCCGGACCCGTTCCAAAAAGGGTCCGGTCCAACGAACCCCGGCTCATATACTCGTACACCAAGAAGCGGTCTCGCACGTGTGTGCAAAACCCCTTGAGCTTGACCAGATTCACATGATGAATGTTGCCGATGATCGCGATTTCAGTAAAGAATTCCTTCATCCCCTGAGACCCTAATGCGGTGATCTTCTTCACCGCGACCACCGTCTTGTCACGCAAGACGCCTTTGTAAACCTTCCCAAATCCACCCGACCCGATCGGGGTGCTGAAATTCATGGTAGCATGAACAAGATCTTCATGTTTGAACCGAACCGGTAAACCTGCAATCAAGAACTTTTCTGTATCATCCGAATACGAATCGTCAACAAATTTCTTTGGAATCGGCTTCATCTTGTTCTTCTTCCTGTTCTTTTGTGTTCTTATACACATCCAAATCGCAACAATGGAGATTAGCAGAACACCGGAGACCGGAAGTAACACTAACCCGATCACCGGAAAATCAGAAGCTGTCGTACCGTTTTGATTGTTTGATGAAGATGATAAAGATATTGCTTTGATAAACCCTAATTTATCATCTTCTTCTTTGTTGGAGCTCAAAATGATTGACCCCAAATGGTTTCCGATCAAATAACAAGATTCCGATCTATTTCCATAATAAAAACCCAAACATGAACAATTTGAAGAACAAAGAGCTTCACATGTTGATAATCCGACATTGTTTCTTGCCGGATTAGTGAAATAAATCGAAAAATACATCAACCCTTTTCCGATCGGAACGTAAACATAATCCTCCGGTGGTCGGGTTTCATCACCGTTACAAGATTCCGGCAACGAAAGTGAATTGTCCGACAACGAGCATCCGAAATTTGTTTTCGGATCAATATGATATCCCGGAGGACATGAACACCCGCCGGAGGAACACAGTCCGAGTTTCCCACACCGGGATGGACTCCGGCAACGGTCCACCGGCGATGCGAAATCCGTCACCCAGTTATTGTTAGTGTATCTAAGAACAACCAGATAACCGTCGTTTGAAATCTTCAAAATCCGGTAATCAGAATCAGAAACCACCGGCGGCATCAGAACCTTCGTCACGATTTCAGATCCCGATTCTCCAATGAGGTTAAAACCCGACCCGTTTACCATCAGATACGAAACGAATTGGGCTGAATTTTGGATGGATCTGGAATCCATCGATAATTCATAATATGTTAACCCCTGCCACTGAAGCATCCCGGTAGTGGATGTTAACATAAAAGTATACTCTCCGTCGGAATAATCTGACGGAGAACTGTAGGCGATCAGTGATTTCCCGACAAGGAATCTTTGTCCTGACACTATGGTGTCTGTCGGGAAATCAAACGATTGCCACAAAGTTGTGTTAAACCGGTCCAGGAGGATAATATTCCCGGAATCCAGAAGCTGTAGAGAAGCAACCGTTGAGCTGAACTCCGGCGTTGACCAAACGGAGTCTTCAGAATCGTCATGGATTGATATTCCGGTGGCCGAGAGGCGGAATTGGCCGGAGCTTGAAATGGGGGTGTTCCGATTGGCGGTCCAAACAACGGTGTGGGAGGCGGAGTGGTAGACAACGAGGTAGAACGATGACGATGATGGCTGTGGGTTCTTGATTGCCGCTGTGTAATTCCGGTTAACTGATCGGAGGAAGTCGCCGGAGTTTTCAATGAAGAGGAAGTGGGAAGCTGTGAAATTGGGGGAGATGGTGCCGGAGTAGATGGTGGTGGATAAGGTGATCGTTAAGCTGCTGAGAAGGAGGAGTACGGCGGCGACGGCTGCCATCACCAGCGGCCGGAGAAATTTGGTCGGATTTAAAAAATGGCGGGTGAGTTGTCTTGTTGCAAGAAGTTTTAGGGTGGATGTAACCGTTGACTTTTTTAAAATCGTGATTATGGAGCTGCATTTTTAGAAATATTTTATACATTAAAATATTTATACGAATAAATTTAGATGTTATTTTAAATAGTTTAGCACGTCAGCTAATAATTAATAATGCAAAACAAATTAATAATTCATGATTTTTTTGTTTTGAAAATGATAAAGTCAGGACCAAAGATCCAAACTAAAAGCGTATGACAAAATCGTATCTTAGTTGTGAAAATGATAACTTCATAAAAATAGAGGCACAACGGTAACCTCTTAACTTTTTATATAATAAGTCGTTGGTTGCAGTCTCATTTTTATTAATGATTAATTTGGATGTTTAACGGAACATTGTGTGTCATCATGCCATTAGCTTTACCACCTAATCATATCCAACATCAAGTCACAAATTATGGATAAAACTCAATATTTTAGGAAATCCCCCTTGTGGGATTCAAATTTAGGACCTTATAGTTTTTGAGCCTTATTTCATCATTAAGACGTAGCTGTGTTGTAATGCCTTTGGCGGTTAGAGTCTCATTTATAACAAATATTTATCTGGATTGAGCCAGATGATTTTCCAAATTGAGGGTTTTCTCATTAGTTGGTGGATCAGGTGACGTTCTGTTCTTCAAACGAAAGGGTGATTTATTGCCCAGAATGATCCCAGATGACTGTGTTTGTTGTTCAAAAAAAATATATATATAACAACATATAAGTTTGTATGAAATTCATATAGAGGAAGGTTCATAAGAAAACTCTAAATTTTAGAGAAAACTAAGAAAACTCATACTAACCAATAAAATTTTTCATTTTTTTTTCATAATTTTTTATTATAAGGTTACAAATGTTATAATAAAAAAGAAATTTTTGAAAAAAATATATAAATCACGAAGTTACGTATATGTAACTAAAAAAGTTTCGTATATGTTATACCTCAAAAAAGTTACCTCATAATTCAGAATATTTCGGAATATGGAATATTTCAGGATAATTAGGAATATTTGCGTATATAAATTTATGTGATCTGATGACTTTATTGTTACATAATAATAGTATTAATGATATTATTATTATTTAATTCCACATGTATTATTAATATTTGAATCGAGTCAACAGATTGTATAACAAGCGAGCCTATTTTCCTGGAACTAAAAGAAGAAACGTGGGAAACATGTCAACGTTCATGAGGAGTGTTTAATATCTGATTGGAGAATGGACCGGTTTATGAGGAACGACTTTTTGACTGATATTGTATATTTTTGACTATAAATTGAGGCTTATGATCGATTTAAGGGATAACTTGCACACATCTGATCACTTTTTCATTACTCATAATCACATTTACAGAATTACACACTTAGCAATTGATCATTTGTGCTCTTTCTTTGTACTTTCACTTTGTTAGTTTAATATAAACAAGGCAGAGTGACGATTGTCACCTCCCGAGGTTTTTATGCCGGCAATCCTAAGGGATTAAGAGCTTTTCCTCGTATAAATCTCGTGTGTTTGGCTGTTTTTCTATTTTATATTCTGAAATATCCCTAGGGATCCTCAGGGATATTCTTGTTAAACATTACTGTTAAACTGTTTTCTTGATTGTTAAGCACAATACCCCACTAAACTAATTCGGTTTTGCTAAAAGTTACACTTGTTAATTTTTACACGAAACAATTTGGCGCCCACCGTGGGGCAAACTTGTGTTTTTGATAATTAAAACCTTGTTTAAAGGCGTTTCTTCGAAAAAGACAGTAAAAAATGGCTTCACAACCGAGATCATCCTCTTCATTACCTATTGTTTCTGCTTCTACTACTAACGTGTCCTCGCAGATTCCTGTTTTCACGAAGAAACCAGATAATCCTGGAAAGAAGACCACTTTCGTTGCTGCTAGTACTCCATCGACAAAGATGACCACTTCAACTCCCATATTAATTTCTAATGACGATATTTTGAATATGTTTCAAAAGATGCAGCAGCAAATGATCGATCAGCAACGGATGAATCAAAAACTTCTCAGGGAAATGGAGAATTTGAAGGCTGAAAAGAATAAACAGCCAGAGGCTACTACTCCAATAACTCCAAGGATCCTTGATTTTGGGACATCAGGGATATCCGGAAACCACTCTGGAGACTTTATTCCCATGCAGACTAGTCTCGGAGATCCCTCGGGATCCCAAGGGTTAAGGATATCTCGGGATAATACAAATATCCTGGGAACTTCTTATCTAACTCCCATTACTAGCAACACTTATAATTATTCTCCATTTGAAACTACTAATCTTGGTTCCTAGCAGGATTCAGGGATATCTCCTCAAGTGGCCAAGGAAATACAGAAACTCCGGGATATGATCTCAAGTGTACCAGGAATAGTCAAACCTATCCCGGAAGTACCAACAACCACTCACAGGATATCCAGATTCGCTCCACCTATATGTGATGCTGAAATATCCCTAGGGATCCTCAGGGATATTCTTGTTAAACATTACTGTTAAACTGTTTTCTTGATTGTTAAGCACAATACCCCACTAAACTAATTCGATTTTGCTAAAAGTTACACTTGTTAATTTTTACCCGAAACAGTATATAACTTATACAGTTACATATATGTAATCAGTATGTATAACATACAAGTTACATATATGTAATAACTTAAAAGACATTTATTTTTTTATTGTTTTCTTTTTTTACATTTCTTATCTTATAATAAAAGGAAATAAGAAAGAAAAAAATGAATAAAAAGTTTAATTGGTAATGATTGTGGTTAGTATCTTGGTTTTCTTTAAAATGAAGGTTTTCTTAGGAATCCTTCCCAATTCATATATAAGTTTAAATAAAAGCTATTGTATAATTATACTTAACCAATCGGAAAATTGTCAATTCCTTTTCACCCAACTAAATCAAAAGAGTAAAACTAGTTTATTTATTTCTGAATTTAGATTTTTATTCCACTCTTTCTTTTATTAAATAAAGATTTTTTAAAATTCGATAAATAATGTCATTTAATCGTAAATTTTATTTTTTTTAAGTTCTTATAAACGTTTTTAACAAGTTTATGATATATTATTTAAACTAATTATTTATTAAAATAATTATTTAACATGTATAATGCACATATTTTTTAGGGGTGTTCAAAAATTAGTATCCGAACCCTTATACCAAAATATTCGAAAATCAGAAACCGAAATATCTGAAAAATTCGTTTATCCGAAAGTTCGAATTCGGATACTTATTTTGAAAATTTTCAGATAGTTCGGATATCTGATATCCGAAATGGATTTTTTCGTATAATTTTCAGTTATTCAGATATCCAAAATATATTTTTAAATTTTTTTCATAAGGTTCAAATATCCGATTGAATATTCGAATCCGTATCCGAAATTTTAGGATATCCGAAACACCGGATATCCGAAAATAAACTCCCCTAGTGTTTTTAACTTAGTTGGGCATAAAATACAAACAGTAAACTTGTAATAAACATTCAATTCACAAATATTTTATAAAAACTACCTGCAATATGCATTAAATTAAATATTAAACAATCATCAATTATTCCTGTTAATTCAAGAAAATTCTTACTTAGACATCACCGGTCAATACAGTATTTTTTTTAAATCATTAAAAACTATAATTTACTCGTTAATAAGAAGTTCACTCTATTAGTTATAAAAACATCCGAAAGCATGACGTATTAGTTATTATCAATTTATAAAACAACTAAAAAAAACATTTAACAATTCTTATTTGAATACACCCACACACATATGTAGAGGTGCATAGGCATGTTTTTTGGAACCGAAACTAGTTTATGTTTTGGTTAATAAAGTCAAGAACATGTAGAGATAAAACCAGTTTAGATTAAGTTTGGGATTTTGACTGGGTCTGGATTGATATATGAGAAACTAAACCTTTTTGTACCCGCCTGTTACGTTTCGATCGGGTAGGATAGTCGGACTAGACACCTTCTGTACACGTGTGTGTGTATGTATAGGTCTGTATTATTATCTTAAAAACGTAGCCTTGTTCAATAATGACGAACTTTGAAATCAATAATTAATTTAATTAATAACTCAAGCGTGAAAATGGGACACAAGCCTTGTTTCAAGACCAAAACAAAGTTTTGGATGTGATGAAAAGTCAAATAGTGGCCTAGTTGTTGTTTGGTAGGAATACGATTAATGTTATTCTCACACTCATCCTATAAATTATATATGTCTTGTATAAATATATACGAAGCGTATAGAGAAAAATCATTTAAATATTTGCCTTTGTTTTTGAAGTGAAAAAGCTTTTAAATGGTTTTAAAAATTAAATAAAACAATTAATGTCTTTTGAAACAGTTTTAAAAAGCGGTTTTTTTTGCCACTTTGAAGTATTTTTCAGTAGCGGCTTAGATATTAAAAAATATAGCACGATCAAAATTTAGGCCGTCTTTTGCAACGGTTTTAAGACTAAACAACATTTTTTTCAAGCGGTTTGAGAATAAAAATATTTTAATATTTTTTTCGGCGGTTATGGTCAAAGTAAACTGCATTTTTACACGATCATCCAGTTTGTTGCAACGGTTTCAATATTATAGTATCAATAAAGTTCGTATGGAAGCACCAAAACTTTCAAATGTATATATAGTAAAGTAATTACGTATATGATAAAAGTAAAGATGATGAAATTGTATATGCATATTTGCAAGCGTGTATATGTACATTTGTAGGTGTATATAGTCCTCGATTAGGTTTGATTAAAGTTGGTTAATGATATGGTTTAACCAATGTTTTGAAAACCGGACCGACCGGTCCGGTCCGGTTAGGGGTTTTGGGCCGTTTTTGAGCGAACGGGCCAGTCAAACCGGCAAACCAGTGGTCGGACCTATAGTTGAACCGTCTTTTTTTTTATTTTTTTATTTTTTTTTGATTTTTTATATATATATATTTATAAAATGTATAAAAAATCATCCGGTTCTTAAATCCGATTCGACCGGTCGGACATCTGACCAGTAAGGACACCGGTTCGACATCCGGTTCGGTTATGAAAACATTGGGTTTAACCATAGCCAAAACCAAATGACTCAATTAATAGTTTAAAAATTGTTTGGTAACTTCTTAATGGTTATTAAGATGATGTCTCCAAAGTCCTAATGGTCATTAAAAAGTTGCTTCTTAATAGACGTTAAAAGACTATCTTTTAATGTTATTTTTTAATCATTTAAGCTTAAAGTTATCTCTTAATTATTAAGAGTCTATGAACCATTAAAAGATAGTCTCTTAATTAGTATTAAAAGACTACCAAACAAGCCTTGAGGTTAACCAAATTTGTTAGTTAAAGATGATTTTAGTTAAAATCAGGTATGATTCGACTTGGTTATCTTTTATTTTTCAATTATGAATAAACTATGCTCAACCTAATTTTCTCATATTGTAATTATATATTTGGAACAATTTTGTAATAACAAAACTAGTATGAAAAGGGTGTCTATCATTATATTTGAACTTGTTTAATTTGCCCTCGGGATGATCGATAATCTCGATCAACAGCTGGAAACAGGTGCTAATACTCCGTAGCAATGATCAGTAATCTCAATCAACATTTATGTTTCAGTTCCTAATATACAAACATTTTACACATGATCTTCATCTACCACAATCATAACATTATATCAATGGTATCATCTCCAGATCAATTATTGGTGATCCGGCTTTGAAAACCGGACTAATAAACCGGTTTATAAAAAAAATAATGTTATTATTATTATCAAATTTGTTATTGAACCAAGCGCTTAGTCCACTGATCAAATCGCTTTCAAAAACTGAATTACGCCACAATAATTTAAAAAAATATATACACAACTGCTTAATTTTTCTTATTAATTTGTAATTTAATAAAATATAAAACCTGAAATACATAATCTGAAGCATAAAGAATTAAATTAATAATTAAAGAAAAAAATAATAAAAAAGAAACTCAAATCAAGTCTTAATACTTGATCAAATTCGCTTCTTCAACCATTCTTTAATACTAGAGGTGTTCACGGTCCGGTTTTTATGGTTTTTAGGTGAACTGTAAACCATACCGTCAATAACAGTTTTTGAATAATAAAAATCTAAAGCAAAATGTTAGAAATAAAAACCAAACCAAACCGTTATCAAAAAAATGGTGAACGCCACCATTAGACGCCCATCACCGACCGGTCCCACGACCAACATAAAACCGTCATCAAGGTTTGGTTTTACAGTTTGAGCTTCTGGGTTTCGGATTACTAGGCTTGGGTTTTTATGAACTTGTTAAATATAAAACCGAATCAAACCTAAGCATTTTACAATTTGAGATGAGCTAATCACATTGCAAACCCAAAATGTAATTTTTTTATTGAACGTCACATAAATCAACCCTACACACATGTATAAACACACAGTCCGATAAGGTTTTTTACGATCGGTTTTTAGTGAAATCGGTAAACCAAACCGTTGACTACAGTTTCAAACTTTTGAAACCGATTGACCAAATATTTGAAAAAAAAAAGACCGTGAAACAAGAGAGACGTACATGTTCTGTCCAGTTTTGAAACACTATAAAAAGAAACCTAATAAACATTACAAATAAACAAAAAAGATATGAAGTATCATAGGCATCTGATTTTCTCAACTTTGGGAATTTATGGGGCCGAGATGCTACAAATATATAAATTATAATTCATTGATATAACTAAAGATTGATATTAAATTAGTTTCTTTTTCTCAAAGAAAGATTTCAAATGCCAAACCTGCATACCAGCAACAGATAAGCATATAAAAAGTGAAAGAAAACTCAACCAGGCCATTCTTGAATTTGTGACTTTGTTAAGCTCTTGCATCTCTCTTTCCCTATAATAACATCATACAAAATAATGGTTTTTTAATACAATAACTTTCACTAAAATATAAATTATTAGTGTGAAAATGTAAAAGAAAAAGATAATTCTTAAATAGACCATGTGATTATTCAAAATGTTACACTAACATCACCCTAATACCAAAACAACATTGCTTACAACCCTAGTAAAAACTTGAAGTGGATGAAATAGTAGTAAGCAGCTAAGTACATCTAGCAGAGTTCTCAAATTAAAATTCAGGTTCCCACTGGTTTTCTGCCTTTCAACCCTACTTAAAGGCGGTGGCTGACGCAAGCTGCGTTTAATCTAACCGCATTAAGTTAGCAGGGTAGTGGTGGTTCCAATAAGTATCCCAATAACAGCGGTTGGCAAAACAAAATTTGGTTGAGTTATGCCCCTCAAACATTCAAAAGTATATGCTTGATCAACATGTTATGGGTTGAAAAAAATATTTTGTAGAGTAAAACTTATTCCTTGATTAGGGCCATTTTCGTCAGTTTAACATATGCTGCAAGTTTTAAGCTGGAACCGTAAATGATCCCAAATGAATATTTGGGTGGCGGGTAATGCTGTTTTGAAATTTTGCTGGCCTTTAAGATACTTGGGTAGCCTATCTACTATCATATATTAGTTTGAGAAGTTAATCATTTGTTGACTAAATCACATGAAATTGCAAGTTGCGACATTTGACCTTTCAAATATTTTAAAAAACGGCTTACTATTTATAAATTTTACTACAAAAAGCAAAATACCAATGTTTTTTTAGAATGGTAAGCTAAAATTTAAATCCTTAATAGTTTGAACTTTTGAAATGCCAGTATCAGATAATGTATATTTTGCCCCTAAAAGAGGAGTGTGAGTATTTGGTAGTTTATTCACTAACCTTTCTCGAAGATAAAACATTTCCTCATGAATGGAAGTGACGGTATCTGCAAGTTTCTTCAGCTCATATTCCATTGCCTGGAAAATAAGCAAATTTGCCAAAAAAGAAAGGGTTAAATCGAGTTATGTTATATTATTGACAGGCATTTTAATAAAATTAGCTGCAAAGGGAAACGTGCCTCAAATCGCTAAGGGTGTACTTTCTAATACATGACATATTAAATAAAGGTAATCAAGAAATTGGATCAATGTTAAAATAATACATGTACTTGAGACACTCCATGTTTATAAAAAGAATAAAACTTTTAGACAAAAAGCAACTTGAGTCAAGCGATGTGTCACCAAACCTGTGTGACCGACCCATTTAGCAACACTACTATAACACTAATTTACTACAACTCGGCAAATTCTTCATAAAAAATGCATCTACATTCAAATTTAAGCTTTTACAATCAATTGCCGATCATTGATGAAGTTACTTTAATTTAATAACGGGCTATGTTTTGCTCCTTTTCACTATTAATCTTCTATTTTTCTTTCTTAGTGTTTCCATCATTGACAAACTTTTCTGATACAATTAACTACTTTGCTGTTGGCAGTCATTATTACAACATGTTAACATTTGACATCTATATCTTTAACACAATTCTTATACTCTCATAATGGAGACATTCCAGGAAAAAGGTGCTTTCAATCTAGGAATGTGTACCTTTCAAAGTGAGTAATCATACTTTGTAGGTAATAAAATACGTGGAAACTTTAACCCTTTTATATTGTAATGCTAACATGTCAAACTAGAAAATTTTTAAGTGTTAAATAAGAGGAAATTGATAAAAATTTGTTTATATTTGCCCATTCAATAAAGTGATTATGACTTAAATTTCTTTACTACAAAATTATTTCATTCTTAAAATACATAATGTTGGTAATAGTTAAATTACTTGCTCTATGAGATTTAAGGTACAAAAATAAGTGATGGCGGTACATGAATCATTCTGAAGAGCAAAGCGCTCTAAATATTATACATTTCAACCCGTTACTCAACATGTGTGATCTGACCATTTAGACACATGTCATTCATACCAATGCGTAGATATATGCTTATCAGACTTCATGACATCCTTGATGAGTTGTGTATTGCTAATCAATATAAGAAATAAACGAGAACTAACAACTAAGTTAATTTGCTTAACAAGACGCCTTCATGTTGAAATAGGAAGCTAAGATAGATAGACTTACATCTACTGAACCTTTCTTGGCAACATTGGTCCAATCTTTAGCTGCAACACCTGATCTCCAATCAAATTCAATAGGTATTTTGAGTGGTGGTTGGTGTGCAATTGCAAAAAAGCAAACCATATAATCTCCAGCCTCAGCAGCCTGAAAAGAAAATTGACCCGACTGCACGTTCTCAGAAGAGTGATAGCTATTCCCCAAAGCAGAAGTCACCTGCATTACATAAAAACCGCAACCAATGCAACATTTAATTCAACCGCCTGCCATAAGGTAGAAAAACAAAATTACAAGAATACTATACATGTATCAATATGGAATTTCATAAGAATCCAACATAAAGTAACAGCAATGGACCGGGTATGGGACGAGTTTTGGTGATCCTGGTTCCAAACCTGATTATAAAGCCACATCTCATACCCATCAAGTACCCGTTGCTCAATATCTGTTGGATTTGTAGGCAACTAGGCATACCTGTTTATGATCTTATATGGCTAGAAATTACCCATTACAGTTTTAACAATTGTATAACTTAAATAATTTTCTGCTTTCAAAACTTCAACATAATATTTATTATATACTTTTCAAATTATATAGAATATTAGTATTTTTTATAAAACATAACCGGCTAACTGGACATACATCACCAAATCCCATATGGCCATACCTGCCCCAACCCCCAAAAAATTCTAAAACTAACCTCATCCCCTAACACTAGATGTTTCAGGTATTGGGATTTCTTGCCAGAACAGGCTTTTTTTTTTTTGGCTACCTCTACATCAAAGAATGCACATAAATTCATAATTTACAGCAAAATTTACCTAGACCTATTGTAAACATAGGTTTTCATACAAAAATCCTCCTCAAGAACAAAAACATTAGGCAAATTAAAGCTCCCGCTTTTCAACTTATAAGAGCCCCTAAATGTTCAACACTACAATCCAAAGAATTCATGCAGTCCTAAATAAAGTCCACCAACAAATAATTATATAAATAAAGTTCAATAACCAACCAGCACAAACAAATCACATATCACAGAAAAAATTCAGCAAAAACCACACCAGATCAAATCCCCCACAATTTAATTAGAATTACACAACGAACACTTATCATGCAACACAAAATCAACATCGAGCAGCCCCTGGAGTAAACTGATAATTATAACAATGAAATTTGTATTCAAAACGAGTTATTCAATTGACCTGGACGGTGATTTTGTGCGATTCAGGTAACGGTTGTCCTTCATTGGGATTAAAGATGGAGTAATGCCCAACTGTCATCGAATTGCTCTTGATATCTTCTGCTATGCACTTCGAGTGACCTGATTCGAGCTCGAAGCGTAACGATTGAGCGATTGTGAATAAAAGCCCTACGATTGTTATGATACAGACGGCAAATCTTTGAAGATTCATTGTTAACGGAGATCTTGATCGGTGGTAGGTGATTTGAACAGTGATCTACGCTATTTTTTGGGGATCTAGATCTATGGAGATGATTTCGTGATGTTGGGAAGTTTGAAGAATCAAAAACTGAAGTGGACCGATAGTCGATGAGATTTCAATCACGTTTGTTTTTGTTCGATCTTCACGGGTGAACATGAAGGGGTTGAAATGGGTGGAAAGTGAAAGTTTGGTGGCCAAATAAGATCATATCAAAATTTGTTCCAATTTTTTTTATACTGTAGAAAATTTTTATTTGTTCATCTCTTGTTGTCCATAGTCTGACAGGGGTGTTTAAAAAAATCTGTATCCGTATCCAAATCTTAAATATCCGAAAGTTTGGATATCTAAAAATTCGGATTCAAATACCTATTTTAAAATTTTCGGATAGTTCGGATATCCGATAACCGAAATAGTTTTTTTCGCATATTTTTTCGGATATTCGGATACTTTTTTCTGATATCCGAATAATTTTTGAATATTTTTTGGATATTTTTCTGATATCCGAAATATATTTTTTTAAAATTTTTTATTATTTTTTTCTGATTTCAGATATCTGAACTTCGGATTCTGAAATTTCGGATTCGGATACTGAAAACCACTATTCGAAATTTTCGGATATCCGAAAATGAACACCCCTAGTTGTCCCTCTTCAAATCAGTGTTTTCGCAACGGATCAGGAATTCGTGTTAAAACTGATTCAGTTTGATGCGTGTGTAATGTCCCTAAGTTAAATTGGTTAGTTACTGGTCACACTGATTAAACCAGCGAACCATACGGTGGTCAGACTAGTTGTTTTATATAAAATCTAAATAACAAAACATTAATATTAATCATTATATTTTTTAAGTATTATTATGTTTGTTTAAACATTAATAATATTTGTTATTTTTTTTGTATTTCTATAATTTTTAAGCATTTATGATGTCAATCGATTCTTGAATCGAATCTGACCAATTGGACCATTCCAACTAGCAAATTAGTAAGATGTTCAGTCCGGTTACAAAAATATTGCTACAAATAGTATAAAGGTTTATTTATCTCACACAATAAACAAAAAAAAATATAGTTTTATGAATAAAATTATATGGTGTGATATGTATGATTAACCATTTTACTATAATATTAATAATACCAAAACCATCTTATTACAACTTTAAATTGTAGGAATATGTTCAAAACACTCTTATAGTCTCATAATATTAATCTTTTTGAATATAGTTTACAACTTTAAATTGTAGGAACACATTCAGCTTTAAACTTTCTATGCGAAAATTATTTATAATTAGTCCATGGTTATTTCAAAACCATGAATCTATATCCATACATGATATCATAAAAATTATACCTAGCTTGGAGGTATTCAACGTCCGATCCAGTTACCAATAAGACGTCGGATTCAACGTTCGATCTACTTATTAAACATTGGCTTTTTGGAGAGAAACCAACCTGCTTTTAAGCTTCCTTCATTCGTGAAAAATAATATCTTTAATAGGAAGACATTCCTTTTATACGTTTTTGAGGATGTGGTAAAAGAGATGGACTTTAGCATTTGTTTAGAGAAAGTTTTGTTTTCATTTAAAGATTTTGAACCTTTTAATATAGTCTAAAAGACATTTGATGATGACACTTTTTAAAAATATTAGGTATTAGAGAATTGTGTTATAACTTAAAAAAGAGTTAAAGCTTATCTCAAACTATTTTTTAACGCTTGAAACAACGACAACTAATACAGTATTTCAACATTTTCTTTGGATTTGACACTCTTGGTGACTTAGTATTATGGGTGTTCAAAAAAATCCGTATCCGAATCTGAAATATCCGAAAATCTGAATCCGAAATATCCGAAAAAACCGGATATCCGGAAGTTCGGATATCCGAAATTTCAGATTCGGATTCAGATACTTGTTTTGAAAATTTTCGGATAGTTCGGATATTTTTTCGGTTATTCGGCTACTTTTTTCTGATAATTTTTCGGATAACTTTACACTAATGCTAGAATTGCATCGGTGCATTTTTTAGTGGCATTAAAGAGGCTCCCCATGCGGCGGTTGCATCGGAGGCTCCACCCAACACTCTTGATGGGCCAAGTTGGTTGTAGTTAAAGACTCGTCAACCAACCGTTCCAGGGAAAAACCGGGCAGGAAGCTTTACCCTTGCCGCGTAAAACCCTTTTTGGCTCAGACACAAAGCCGGGTGATAGTCCGAGTCGCGCGTCATTGCCATGTCTCACAAAATTTTGACAACAATGAGAAATGAACCCACCATCTTCAATAAAAAGTGTGAGTCTTTTACCACTACACCAAAATCTTCCGGACAACACCGTCTTTAATAGCATTGTAAAACATCATAAACCGTTTGTCTTCGTCAATTATTATTTCTTCAATATTCATTTAATGTACATTTTCATTGTATTTGTTTACGTAATGTACAAGGAAATGAATCACTTTATTGACATTTAAAAAATTTAATACAATTATTATTTAAATATCTAATTTCTCTACGTTGGTTATAAGAATTTAATATCATTAACTACCTCATTTTTTTAATAACATTATGTGTTTCTTATTGATGCTTTCTCACAATTTTAAATAGTGTGCCTTAATATTAGCATGCCTAAGAGGCTAGAGGGTCGGTTGAGCCAGAGTTCTATCTCTCTCTTTCTTTGCTATGCATTTTCATACTAGCTTGAATTCCTTGATCAGGCCTTGGCAAAGGGCCTGGTCCCTAGAACGATCAGAACGGTGCTACCATCTATATTGACTTGAGCGTCGGAGTATTCTTGGAGATAATCTCCTTGAACCATCTAACATAGATCTTCTATATTGTTAACACTACGGATGGAAAAGGTGCCCCTTCATCCTTCACCTCCGTATGTTCATACGTGTATACCGGTATTCGACCCATCTATTGTGTACAAACTGCAAAGTAGAGTAAATAACGTTAATCATTTTCACCATATTAGCCCCCAATATGATGCGGCATTAGTATGTTCCTGAAACATCTTTGAGATTATAAATCTTATGCCAAATGAACTCCTGACAGATTTTACATAAAATCAATTATTATTTTTAAAATATAAAACAATAAAGGCAGGAAGCTTTACAGAGGCCACCTTAGCTTTCTTCTAATCAAAACAGAGATAAACAACACTTTGAAGTTTGTACTAAAACAAGAATTGGTTGGAGCCCTCTCTTGTAAAAGGGACTCTCCAAAAATTGACATATGCCATTATAAGCAACAAACACACGGTATTCTTTAGTAAAAGGCGAAAGAATAGTTCGCTTTGTGCTCATTGCATGGCTGTGTGAATTGCAAAAAAATTGTTGCTTGGTTTATATAATTAATTTTACTCCTTGTGGTTCCTTCAAGCAGGAGATGTGGGATAAAGCCCAATCAGCCTCACATTCCTCTCACTTGAAGTAAATCATAAACAAAGAAAAATTAACCATGAAACCTATGATACATATGAGGTTCGGTTCATGGTTTTAAGGCAATTGACTTAACGGTTATGGCTTGTGTAAGGGAATTATCCGTAACGTACAACATAAAACCTATGAAACCTATTTGACTAAAATCTTTAATTTTTTTAGAGAGTTTACTTATTTACAAATGCAATATTCCTTATTAGTTACCACTATTAAAATAAAACACCTTGAATTGCATTAACCATTTCAAACTGGAAAAACATTATTTTTATATTGTTATTATTTAGGTTTGAAATTAATTCAAACTGGAAAAACATTAATTTTTATTGTTATTATTTAGGTTTAAAATACTGAATTGATTGTTTATTAACACAAAAGCATCCAAGGTTGTGCACAAACTACAAAGCACAGGAGATAACATTAATCATTTTCACCAAATTAGCCCCCATATGTTCCTGACTCATCTTTGAGATTTCAAATCTTAAACCATATGAACTACCAGACAGGTTTTTTATAGAAGTAATGATTTTTAAAATTTGAGCTATAAAAGCAAGAAGCTATACATAAGATGATAAGATTCCACATTTACTTTCTACTATTTGATACCAAGATAAGTAACACTTTGCACTAAAACAAAATTGGTTGGAGCCCTCTCTTTTAAAAGGGACTCTCCAAAAATTGACATATGCCACTATTAGCAACAAACACACGGTATTCTTTAGTAAAAGGCGAAAGAATAGTTCGCTATGTGCTCACTGCATGGCTGTGTGACTTACAAAAGAAATAGTTGCTTGGTTTATATAACCACTTTTGCTCCCTGTGGCTCCTTCAAGCAGGAGATATGGGATAAAGCCCAATCAGCCTCACTTTCCTCTCACTTTAAGCAAATCATAAACCAAGTTTAATTAACCTTGGCTCAAGATGATTTCTCTATTTAATTAACCATGATAGATAAGACGTTCGGTTCATGGTTTCTATGCAATTGGCTTAACGATTACGGATTGGTAAGAGAATTACCCGTTAGGTAAAACTTAAAACCTATGAAAGCTATTTGATTAAAACCTTTAATATTGAGAGAGTTTACTGTATTTACAAATGCGATATTGTTTATTAGTTACCATTATTAAAAGATAAAAAAACATTTCATTGCACTAAGCATTTCAAACCGGAAAAACATTAAATTTTTTTAATGTTATTATTTTGGTTTGAAATATTGAATTCATTGTTTATTAACACAAAAACACCAAACTTGAACACGACAAAAAAGATAAATGTTAATCATCATGGCTCAACTGACATATACTCAACTTCTAACGGCGGAGCTTGAACATTAAGAGGGGTAGAAATTTATGAGAATCGCAATACATGTTAATTTTTTGAGATGAATGAAAACAAACCACAACTTAAAACAAAAAACAACCTTTCGGTCGATAAATTAACACTACGGACGGAAAAAAGCCCCAAATCCTTCGCCTCCTTGTGTTTATACGTGTATACAACACATCTGTTGTGTACAAACTACAAAGTAGGCAGATATCATTAATCATCTTTCGATAAGTAGAAGTCATCATAGTATGTTCCTGAATCATCTTTGAATTTTTCCAATTTTTTTCACCAAAGAGGCTTTGCTCTAGCGGTACCTCCTTGGCTTTCTAAATGGAAGGTGACGGGTTCAAATCCTTTTCAAGACAAAATAGGGGTTTTTGGAAGGCCGGGGGGTTTTCCAGTACAGTTTCTTCCTGAGGTGGTGGTAAGATCTCAACAGAGATCATGATAACTAAACCTTAATGACATAACCTAAAATTCAATGTCGTTAAAAAAAACAATCTTTACATAAAATACCACCTTATCTTTCTGCTAATGAAAACAAGATAAACAACGCTTTGAAATTTGTACTAAAACAAGAATTGGTTGGAGCCCTCTCTTGTAAAAAGGACTCTCCAAAAATTGACATATGCCATTATAAGCAACGAGCACACGGTATTCTTTAGTAAAAGGCGAAAGAATAGTTCGCTTTGTGCTCATTGCATGGCTGTGTGATTTGCAAAGAAATAGTTGCTTGGTTTATATAACCACTTTTACTCCTTGTGGTTCCTTCAAGCAGGAGATGTGGGATAAAGCCCAATCAGCCTCACATTCCTCTCACTTAGCAAATCATAAACCAAGGTTAAATTAACCTTGGCTCAAGATGATTTCACTAGTTAACAGTTTGTTTATATTTTCTCATCTGTTTTTATCCTCATCCTTGTTTAGCCTGCCATTAAAGTTGAATTTTAGTATCGTTTACTTGGTTCTGATGATTGTTGCATTTCTATGAAGGATTTTTGATAGATTTTGGTTAAAAAATAATTAAACATGGTTAAAAGTAATGACAGAGCTTGGCTCCATATACCAAGTGGACTCATAAATATAGGGGGCGGACTCAACACGTATTAAATTTTCGGGCAAAGAAAAGGGTGGCGGCTCCACCGACCCTAACTATCCTCCGCCCATGCCAACTTCACACGACTAGACTCGACAAGATTATACTTGAATCATATCTAGTTCATGAGTAAAAAAAGTCATACTTTGCTCTTACTTTTATGCTTAAAGATTCTCATGTACCGTTCTAACGGATATGGGTTTGATGCGGGTCGGTTCTGGTTATTATTTTTATGCTAAAATCTTCACGGATAAGTGTCCAATGCGTACGGGTTTGGTGGGTAAACTCTTTTATGCACCCCTAATTAAAGTTTTATAAACAAAACAAAAAACCAAAAATTTACTAATCAAAGTTTTGTAAATAAAAAAAAAATAAAAAGTTTTCTATTAATAAAAGTTTTATTTTAATTTTATATAATATATTCATTCATTTTCAAAATTTTATTTAATTCTTAAAGTTTGAACATAACTAGTTTTTGCCAACCACGTGTTGTGGTGGTAAACCCGTGTAATGTCACAACAGTGATATGATTACGAATATCAGCAAACAAATGAGAAAACATGACGTTACAGCTAACACTCTGTCGTAAAACTATAAAACATACTTTGTCGTAAAAGCGGTTGTCACTCTACTGTAAAACTTACAAGCGTACTCAATCGTAAAAGAAAGCGTCAAAAGCCCGAATAAAACACAGACAAAATGGTACCATAAAAATCCAAAATCAAAACATTAAAAAAAACTCTCGATGAAAAAACTATAAATTTACTGTTCAAACATAATTATACTTAGTCGTAAAAATGACTATCACTATAGTGTAAAACCTAAGAGCGTATTCTATAATAAAATTAAACATCAAAATCTCAAATGAAAACATAGACAAAATGACAAATATAAAGAACTTAAAATTAAAACATTAAAAAAATATACATTGAAAAAAATATAATTTACCGTGAGAACTTTTAAGTTCTTTAACAATTCTTATTTACCAATTGTTTTTCAACCTTCACCCTTCTGGATACGTCAAACGAGTCATGCCTCTAAACTCTCACGCTTGTATTTTGACTTGAAACATGTTTATAACAGTGGGTTCCCTCACGTTGCGGCGGAAATTCCACCATGATTCCAAATATTTGAAAGCAGACACGATTATGTATGTTAAAACGCATATACAAAACGGTTGTCACTCTAACATATAACTCATAAGTGTAGTTGTCGTCAAACTCCCAATCTATCATTTAAGAAAGTCGTGTCTTAACCAGTAAGACAAAACTTACTTGTATGCATGGTTGTAAAAATCCTCAACCATGCCGATTAATCGCTAGTCCCCTAAGGCCGACTAGGCCGATTAGTTGGCCGATTAATCCCGAATAATCTCGATTAATCCCTAGTCCTCACTCCACCGACCGACTAGCGATTTCTACAACATTGCTTATATGTTATTTGTAGAAATAACAGGTATTTATGTGTTAATTATTTTTCTATAGTTATTATTACCTTTCAAATGTCATAATTACGTTTCCTAATTGTGTTTGTGTGTATAAATTTTGAAAGATATCAACAATAAATAACAAAATCATAAACTATAGTAACACAAAGTTTTTGCAGAATATGATCAGACTAGACGGTTGAAACGAGAAATGATCATAGAACGTCCCAGGTAGCCAATTTAAACGGCCATTCAAGTGAATCGGGGAACTAAATGCCAGATTGATGAACTGGATGATTGGATCGGTGAATGACACTGATTGAAACAAATTTTAATTATTCATATTAAATTACAAAGGGTTCGTCCTTCTAAAAAAGCTTTTATACATAAAAAAGGGAACAATATTAGTCTTTTAATTTTAAACTAATAGTTGAGACTAAAGTGTTGCAAAAAATAGGAAAAGCACATTAAAAAGACATTTTTTGACTATCTTAAAATGCACTCATTTTTATAAGATAATATATCTATCATAGTTTTGATAACAATTCAATGGCAAACAGTAGAGGTGTAAATTTCTGACACGACATGAAAATATCATACGATCATAACACAAGAATAACAAATTTGGGTTTAGTATCAATGTGTTCATGTCAGGTTCAGGTGTTCGTAGGTTCAACCTGAACACATTTAACCATGGACGGATCTTCTTAGGGGCTTGGGGGGCCCCGACCCCCTATTTTTCCGGTCGGTAGGGTTGGTTTGTAGTATTCCGTCGGATAATCCTTCGATTTCCCTCGTTTCCTTCCTAAAAATCCTTTTCTTCCCTCCGTTTTCTTCCTAAAAATCCTTCGGCCCCTCCGAGTTTTTTTTCAAACCGTCAATTCATTTAACTGAACATGTCAAGTTCGTGTCAACCCAAGCATATTCGAAGGTTGACCTGTTTAACACATTTATATGTATTTCATTATTTTTATTTTATTTTTATTTTGGTTTATGTTAGCTTAATTAATTGGATATTTAAAATAATAAGAAACCATAAATATTAACATAAAAATTTTAATACAACGTAAGATTTTCTTGGATATTTGTATTTTTGTTATAACATGGCATTTTTAAAAGTATTTATATCTTAAAAGATAATAAAATTAAAATATAAAGTTTTGGGTCAAACAAGTCATGTTTGTGTCAACCTATGAATATTTGTGTCGTGTTTCGGTTCATATGTATGACACAATTTTCAGGTACGGGTCGTGTTCATATTCATGTTAAATTTCCAGGTTTGTGTCAGTTTAATCCGCCAACCTGACCTATTTAACACTCCTAGCTCATGGGTCAGTTCATTAGCCTTTGTGACTCAAAACATCCATAAACGCTATAAAATATATAAAAAGAAAACAACATGTTTACACGGTAAAATATGAACACTATAAACATTAACACTATACAACACACATGCAAACACGTCAAAGAAAAAACATCATATAAACTCAATTTGATAAACACCAAAAACACACCGTATAAAGAAGCAAGGAAAAAAATATTGTAATTAGATTTTTTACACGACATAGATTACTTATTATGAAAAAAATATATTAAGGTTTTAATAAATAAATCAATTTTAACGTGGTTTAAATTGCATCATATATTAAATTTTAACATTATAAATGAATGACACGGATAATTTTTGAGGATTTTCTCTCATATAAGATCGAGTATTTGCAGGATGTAATCTCTATATATATTAAACTATGTTAGCACCATATGTATTACACGGAATGAATAAAAAAAATTATTAATTAATAGTTACCAATAAAAATTTAAACTATGCAAGATGATTTTTTTAATATAAAATATAATTAAATACAATTTCATAGATTAAATCATAAAATAATTATATTATTTTTTTAAACACTAATAGCTTCAAAATTTGTTTCTTTAAATATTTCGTTTTGTAAAATTATTTTAAAAATTCTATATTTTATAATAATTTGGTTTTTTTAAAAAAGTGTTTTTTTAATATTTAAATATTTTTAATGTATTAAAAAAGTCTTTTTTTTAATGTGTGGAAAGTATATTTAATATTTAATATATTGTATATTTAATAGAAGAGAGAGGCGGAAAAAAACATCAAGTGCTTTAAAAATGTGCCAAGTGTCCTTAGAAAACCTTTATGTTAAATCCAGATTGATGAACTGGATGATTGGATCGGTGAATGACAGTGATTGAAACAAATTTTAATTATTCATATTACTATATATACATTTTGATGTGAAGTGAACAGTAATAATAATATAATAATAATAATAGTATAATAATAATATTATAATAATAATAATAATATAAAAATAATAATATTATATAATAATAATAATATAATACTATTAAAATATATTATTATTATTATTATTATAAAATAATATTATAATATTAGTATAATAATAATATCATAATTATAATAATAATATAATACTAATAATATAATAATATTAAAATATATTATTATTATTATAAAATAATAATAATATTAAAATATATTATTATCATTATAATAATAAAATAATAATATAATAATAATAATATAATAATATTAAAATATTTATTACTAAAAATATAAAAATATTTTTATGATAATAATAATAGAATGTACATACGACTTAAAGACCTTGATCATATAATCGTCGTTGTGATCAAATATCTCGGACATGTTTACACCGTACTTTGTAAGGTTTTACGTAAGAGTGACAACTGCTGTGACATGTTTTATATATCTATTTTGATATACGTGATCCTATATGCACTATGATATTCGAAATCGTGACGGAATTCCCGCCGCAAAGCGCGGGGCTGTCCACTAGTTAAATTACAAAGGGTTCGTCCTTCTAAAAAAGCTTTTATACATAAAAAGGGAACAATATTAGTCTTTTAATTTTAAATTAATAGTTGAGACTAAAGTGTTGCAAAAAATAGGAAAAGCACATTAAAAAGACATTTTTTGACTATCTTAAAATGCACTCATTTTTATAAGATAATATATCTATCATAGTTTTATAAGATAATCCCTATCGTATTTTTTTCTCTATTGTTTACATTATACATTAAATACTCTCTCTATCTCTTATTTAATACTAATGATTATAAATAATTAAATTATATAACTAAATACAAAAAATATAAATCTTTTTATTTTAATAAATTATTAAAACTTAATAAATTATAAGAAGATTTCAACCATCTTTTTTTAAAATTTAATTTTATGATGTTTAAATATTCATTATTTATTATGTATAGTTTTTAAATCTTTAGTATTTCTTATTTTACCAATGATTATTATAATATCAAACACATAAATTTTTAACATAACTATTGGTTTATAACAAGTTAAATTTATTCAATTGATGTAAACTATTTTTATATATTTGTTTGTCTCTTCTCTATATATGTAAATGTGTTTGAAGCAAATAGTGCTTTTAATATTATTTTATATAACTTTGAAAAATTTTGAGTTAAAAGAGAATAAAACAATTGAAGTAAATTATTTAATCTATTTTTATATTAATATTTAATTTACATTTGTGATAGTTCCCTTGATTTTATGTTTGAGTTTATCTTAAGTTTGTTGTTGATAAAAATTATAGCATACAATATGTAAAATTATTTTCAAATGTATACTTCATCTTTAAGTGAAAAAAATCTTTTAAAAGGTTCATAAAAAATATAATGTTATATCAATACATCAACAACACCATGTCACAACATTTATTGATTTTTATAAAACAATAACTAATTTGATATTTGGATCAAATTTATTAAATTTCTTTATTCAATCTCAATAAAATTAGCTTATTTTTTCAATTAACTTAATTATATAACTTAACAAACAAAAATATATCTCACATAATCATTTTACAATTATTAAATCTTAATTAGTAATTCGTATTATTTAATATAATTTTTGTAATAAGTCCGTGTAATACACGGGTAAGTAGGTGACTACCAAGTTTTTTAATATAATCACATCAAAAAATCAAGGATTTTTCTTTTTTTTTTTTAATTTGAGTACAGTGAGAGAGATATGTGTCTTTAAAAAAACATGTTAATAATTTTACTGTATTTTTTAATACTGTATTTTTATGTGCTATATATTTTGTGATGCATTATTTTGTGCTTTATGTTTTTCATATTTTAATATAATATATTACACAAAAAGTATAGTATCCTTTTTAAGAAAGATCAGCACATATTTTTAAGGATAAATATAACTAAAATTTTGATAACAATAATTAAAATTATTATTTTTTATTTTATGGAAAAAAAAAATTTTTAATGATAATTACAATTAACATTTTGAATTAAAATACCTAAAAAAGATCGTTAATCAATCTTGTTGTCTAGGGCTGGCATAACGGGTCAAACACGACCCATTAAGACCCGACACGTTAATACACGAAACACGAAACGGGTAGATACAAACACGACACGAAAAATTATCGTGTCTATTTTTCCAAACACGAACACAACACGTTTAAAAACGGGTAAACACGAAATGACCCGTTAAGAAACATGTTAAAAATTATGCTCTAAATATTAAAAATTGATACATGTAAACACTACACATTACCCATTAATAAACCTGTTATGAACCATGTTAAGCAACCTGGCCTGTTAAGCAAGAGCAGAGACAGTGCAGCCGGACGAAGTCAGTGCAGCTTGGATAGAGACCGAGACCTAGATGAAGAGGAGCTGTTGCAAATCGTGTCTTGTCGTGTTAACTTATACTCGAGGCTTAGAGCATCATTGTGATTTGTGAGCCTGTGACATTGTGTTTGGAGGGATGGGCCTGTTCGGTGGTATGCCACTATCCCCCAATCCCCTTGGCCCATATAGGTTGTTGTATTTCTTCTGTTTTGCTATAATAGTTTCTTGGGCTGAGGCGCTGAGCCTTTATAAAATAATGCATCATAGTAAGCAAGGGCGCAAGGCCGGTCATGGGGAGGGACGAGGCGGGCGACCGTCCCGGGCCCGACAATTTAAGGTGTCCGAAATTTAAAAAAATATATATATATTTTATATATATTTAAAAAAAATTATATAAGAAATATATAATATCAATGTTTAAAAGGACGCGTGAGCGGTGGGGGAAGGGGCAGACCTGACCTCTATCCCGGGCCTAATTTTTGTAAGGGCACAAAATTTTGATATATGTGTATATATAGAGAATCAGTTAATGGTTTATTCGATTCTGTTTAATTGGTTTTCAATTTTTTCCCTATCCAAAAACCGAACCGAATCTCAGATTCGGTTCGGTTTCGGTTAGAACTGAACAAACCAATTAAAAATCAAATAAACCGGTTAAAAATTGAATAAACCGATCCAAATAAACCAAATTAAATCTAATAAACTGATTAAAACCATATAAATCGGTTCAAAACCGAATAAGCTGATCCGAATACAACCTCATATATTATTCATAAGATAATAAATTTATATCTGAATTCGGTTTAATCGGTTAACCAAACAAACAGAATTAAAAAAAAATTGGAACGATAACCGAACCCAAAACCGAAATTCGGATACGGTTAGAAACCGAAACGAAAACCGAAATTAAAATTTGTTTCAGTTTTTCAGTTTCGAATACGGTTCGGTTTTTTCAGTTACGAATGCAATTCAGGTTTTTTCAGTTACGAATATGGTTTGTAGGCCTGTAAACGAACCGAACAGTTCATGAACTGTTCGTGAACTGTTCGGTAAGAAGTTCGTTTATGTTCGTTTATTTAATAAATGAACGAACACGAACATAAAATTTGTGTTCGTTTAATTAAATGAACGAACATGAACACACCTTGTGTTCGTTTATTTATGTTCATGAACAGTTCGGTTATGTTCGTTTATTTACGTTCGTTTATTTGTGTTCGTTAATGTTCGTTTATGTTCGTTAACTATGTAATGCTAGTTTTTGTTCGGTTAAATGACCAATTTACGAATGATATGTATTTACATTTAAGAGACTTGTCGTTTGTGCTCGTTTATACTTGTTCAATTGTGTTCGTTTATATTTGTTCAATAGCGTTCATGTTCGTTTATGATTGTTCAATAGTGTTAAAAAATGTCCATTTATGTTTGTTCATTTATTTTAGTTCGTTTGTGTTCGTTTATGTTCATGAACAGTTCGTTTACTTTATTAATGAACGAACACAAACGAACACGAACATATTCATTTTCTTAATAAACGAACACGAACACAAAATTCATGTTCGTTAAGGTGTTCGTGTTCGTGTTCGTGTTCGGTTAAGTTTAAATGAACGAACACGAACATGCCTGTGTTCGTGTTCGTTCGGTTCGTTTACAGGCCTAATGGTTTGGTGTTTGGTTTTATTGAACGCCCATAATTAAATATCTGAATTCGCTATAGGGTCTTTTTTTCGGTTCGTCTTGGGTGCCTCAATTTTTAGGGCCGCCTCTGAAAGAGCCATTTTTTTCCCGCCCCAGGCCCCAGAATTATTTTTGATTCTCAGGGCTGGTTCTGGTAGCAAGAGATGGCAAAAAAACCGAAACCGACAAGTTAAACTGAAATGACAACCCGAACCAGAACAAGTCATACATGAACCCGCCTCTAATCGTAGTTAGGAAAAAAAACTATAACAAAGTGCCAAACTTATTTGTTTGAAGTATATTGATTAATAAGAAACTAAATAAAAAAAATAAATACTCCATAAAATATAAAAATAATATTTAATTTATAATGCAGTAAATTTATTTAATAAATTTTTGAAAATTTAAAAAATAAAAACGATGTAAAAAAGTAAAGAAAAAGAAAAGTTAAAGAAAGAAAAGAAAAGAAAAGGAATTAAAAAGATAAGTACCTTCCATCAAAAGTCATCTATCTACTTACATAATTAGATATTTAATCTTTAATGATAAGGTTAAAATAATTATTTTAGAAAAAAATAGCATATAAAAGTTAACTATGAATCATGAAAGAAAGAAAAAAACAGATTGTTATAAAATATAAATATACAAGATGTGTAACACTATTATTGAAATTTATGAATGAAATCAGCTAGATGGTATTTAAATAAATGAAAGTTTTATATATTAAATAGACTTAAAAACAATTTGAATATACAAATTCTGTCACGTTCCTCAAAATAATCTTTAATTTTTGAACAGGAAATAAATATGAGACAAAAAGTCAGAAAGGGAAGTTAATTGCCATAAATTCTATACCAATATTGATTGATACAAAATGCATTTTCTTACGTATAGCGACCGATCAAGACATATGCAACTATGCCAATAATAAATAAATAAATAAATAAATAACTGTTTTGTTTAGAAAATAATTAAATAATTGCCTACAGAAGCCAGACATCACGTAAGACAATTATAAAACCCATATAGTACATGTTGAGGACCACTTTTGTTTTTCAAAATAAAAATAAATTGTTTAGGTTAAACAATAGACATGTCAATCTTGATATAAATCAAGAGACATGTGTTAGATTTGTTGAACTATTGATGTATTTTGAGTTAAATAAATAACATTATGATATAAAAATGAGTTAAGATGCGTAACACTTTAAAACAATGTGCGTCAAAATGTTTAACCTAAAAACTATGCAAATAAAATGGATTAAAATGGTAATAATGTTAATGAAGAACTCGAAGGACTCATTTTGTTGTCTTACATGATAGTAGTTTGTATGTGTCACACCCTGAGCCGGCGGGGTAGAATCGGGTTTCCCCGTCGGACGGAATGTTCTCGGGGCGCGATATCGAGAGTGATAATCGTGATGATCAGATTGTTTACATGGCACATGATATAAATGAAAAATGCTAAGTAGAATAGAATTACAAAGTTAAATTACATCAGTATTGTTTATAGTTTAACAATGTAAATCTACCATCAACATCACAAATTTATATCTTGTATTTACACAAGATATACAAAATAATCTGTATAATGATGTTTTCAAAAGTATGCAGGTCCAAAATACTAAGTCTTCTATCTGAAGTCCTAGTCCAACAGAAATGACTTCTTAATTGACATGTTTGTCACCTGAGAAGTCATGCAAAAGATCAAGTCAACACATGGTTGGTGAGTTCATATAGTTTTTATAAAACAATGAGTTTGAATACCCTGAATGACAACCTTAACCTCACCATTAACCACCTATATCATCCAATTCAGTATGCTTATATATAGGGCATATGTAAGGGAACAAGCCCTAGACAACATCCCACCACATACCAAACCACATGATATATTGTTCCCGGTGACAATTAAGCATTTCACTTCATTCCCCTTCAATTTAGATTTGATTTCCACAATAGATTTACCATTATCTTTTGAGTTCACTATGAAGTCATGATTTCCCCAATTCATTTGTAGAAACGTGATATTAAATATTTAATTAAATAAATAAATAAGCATTTAAATACAACTAGGACATGATGATTGGGCCTTATTTGACTCAATCAATTAGACCTAGTTGTTGGTGGTTGTCCAAGTTGTTCCCTCTCACACGTGACCCATATCAGGCAGGACTCACTAGGAGCCTACCTGAGCGTGCCGGGATTTTAATGATGCCCATATCAGCTTGATCCAATGATCTACTGTACATGCCGGGACTTTACGGATATCTTTTGATTCTTGATCTCTTTGATTCTCTTGATTTTGATTTCATTTGATAGTTCACGTTATTGCCCATATAGCTTGACTACAAGAGTCTACTATTTATGCCGGGACTTTATGTGTGTTACATGTGGTCTTGATTTCTATACAACTGACATCCACCTTAACTCAAGTATTAATGATTTCATTAGATTGTAATGATTTCAGTATTTCAATGATTCACACATATTTATGATTTCTGATTCTTGAATCTCTTGATCTTGATCTTTAGAATTTCCATAATTTCACAATGATAATTGATTCTTGATTAGGATCCTTTGTTTTAGATCACACACTGAATTAGATTTCTTTGAACATGATCTTTAGCTTTAGTTCTTTTGATTTCACTATGAATTTAGATTCTTGAATTTGAGCTTGATGGACTAAGGGTTTGTTTAGAGTCTTAGAATTAAAGTATTACTCGTAGGAGTAATTTAATTAACTTGTTAGTTAATTCTGCATAATAATTACCTAGACAGGAGTCTAGGAGTAGAGGTGCTCAAACCGGTTCGGTTTTCAAACCGGACCGGTTTGGTCAACGCGTGGTCAAAACCGGTTTGGGTGAAACCGGTTCGGTTTAGAAACCGGTTTGGGAGCTTGAAGATGTCAAACCTATAAAACCGGTTTGGACCGGCTTGAAACCGGTTTGGACCGGGTTGAATCCGGTTTGGACCGGTTTGAAACCGGTTTGGAGGGGTTGAAACCGGTTTGGAAACCGGTTTGGGAGATGAGGATGTCAAACCTATTCCAAACCTACGGTTCGGACCGGTTTGGAAACCGGTTTGGGTGAAACCGGTTTGAGAACCAGTTTGGACCGGTTTGAAAACCGGTTTGAGATCCCAAACCGGTTTTTTTGTTCACCTCTATCTAGGAGTATAAACAAACATATATATATGTAAAACATATAAATAAAAGAAAGCATTTAAGTAAACAATGTATATAAAACAGTTTACGCATGCTTCTCAACCCCGCGTTTTAAAACAAAATGTTTAGAAAAAGGGCAATGAACTCACCTGTGTTGCTCTGTTTAGAATTACCACAAAATGCGCACTCGTTGTTGTAGCCTACGTATCTTCGGTTCCTGAGTTGTTTTAAAAGAATTTGAATACGATAAGTATATACAGTAATCGTCTTATCTAGGGTTTGGTCTCGGTGGTGCAACTACGTGTCCTCGATTACTAATGCGTTTCTATGACTTCTTCTAACTTAGTCTAACTTATTACCCAGTAGTAACCTTAATCCCACATTAATCACTTAAAGTCTTTAAATAAAACATTTTCAAACTAATTCATTTTAAGTTAAACATTTATTTAGGAAAATCATTTAATTAATTTAATAAGATTTATAAGTGAATTTCTTTTATTGAAAACATATTTAAATTGAGAAAAATATGGTCTACACATGATGGGCTTGGATGAATCCAATTGGATTAACTTTGGGCCCCATTTACACGCTTTTGATTATACTTGATTCCTTGATCGATCACTTATGCCACTCATTCTAGGTAGTTCCAAAGAACGACCTAACGTAGTTGGGCTTTCTCGTGATTTGTTTAAGTGTTAGGTGTTACTAGCAAGAATAACCTTATAAACTTAGATCATGACCTTCGTTTTTCCATAGATTTCCAAGGCGTTGAGTTTTCATAACTTTAACACTTCATATTAAATTATTTGTATGATTTAAGAGCCCATTTTTCTCTATAAACCCTAATATCCCATGCACACACATAAGGAATTTAATTCCATGCATGCACACACACATTGAGGTTTCTATGCATGTAATCTACTCGCTTGATTCCATACGTGAACGGTCCAAATCTAAATCAATTTAGATCGAACAACCATGGACCGTGCAAACTTGATCCGGATCTGTTGGGCTCGTGTATAGGCTGAGACGAATGGGCCTGGTCGAATGACTTTGAGCCGATCGAATGACCATCAGCCGAAGGAGAACCTCCGAATAGGGATGGTCGAATGAAGTTTGGGTTGGTCGAATGGGACTTGTTGGGCCGACTAAGGTTTGGGGCGAAAGGCTGGCCGATCGAATGGCTGCAATGTCGAATGAGAAGGCATTAGGCGAATGGGGCTGCTTCGGCCTCTTCTCATTCGGACGAACCACCTGGTGTTTCGGCTGGGACACATTCGGCGAAGGAGGGTAGGTTGGGATAATGCCATTCGGTCGAATGAGTTGATGGTGGTCATTCGACGGCCTGATGGCCTTAGCCATTCGGCCGGTCAAGCAACAAGGGAGGCAGCTCTCTAATCCGACCAAATCGACTAACCTACACCTCATGCAATTTCCTACATCATTTTGTAGTGTTGTAGTGTGTTTTCCTTAAGGTTGAGAGTGGTTTGAACCGGTTAGAAGGTGGGTTCGAAATAGGGTTTTCAAAACCCTAAAACTCAACAAAAATCTCGATTTTTACCTCGATTTACTGGACAAAAGCACAAATCCTTTGTACTTCTGTGATCTACAAGTGATGGTGGTCGTTTAGACACCAAGAACCCTTGATTTCGTGGAGAAATGGTGGTGAAATCTTAGAGAGAGAGTGGTGAGTTCTAGAGAGAGAGAGGAGAAAGAAAATGGTGATGAAAATTTGGTTGGTGGGGAGGGTAGGGGAATTAAATGTTCTCATATATGAGGGTGAAATACCCGGTTGTGTCCGGGTTCGTTCGGTTCCGCTCGGTTTCGCGTAAAACGTCAGTTTCTCCTTCGTTTTCGCTACGAAACGATCCGGTTTTAAAAATAGAATTCATGAATTTATTTTAGGTTGTGATTCCTAATAAATTAACTAAATATCTTTTATTTATTTAAAATTTTCAAAAATATTTAATTAACAGTTTACAATCGAATCGTACGGTCATCGCGCGTATTCATTCGAATCGTCACCCGTACGAACACGGCGATAGCTATACTTTTCAATATGGTTGTCTAATTATCGGATATCATTCAGAACGTTAAACTTCCAGATTTATTCGTACAGATCGTCACCTATACGAATAATCCGTCGGTTTAGCATTCACATAACGACATCCGTGTTGTTTTGTTCTATAAAGTCTCACATACGTTTATACGTAATAAAATCCTAACAAATAATCACATGATGGTTCTGTGTCGTCAGATAAATATCTGACTGATGAACCATAATTCTAAGCTTTGTTTTTCTGAATTGATTCTGAAATTGCGTTATGACAACATAAAATGATAAAGATATATGAATGATAACTGCAATGTACATGATTTACTGTTCACATTACTGTTCAGATCACTGTTCCGATGACGTTTCCGGCACTGATGTTACAGTATGCGTAAGGATCATACATCTTCTATGTCCATAACAGAGCTAACTCGAATTCAGGTGAGCAAAAAAAACCAAATCGAAACTGAATTAACCGAAAAAATGAGCCTCACATGTTACCGCAAAAATAAAACGAAAACAAATTTTTCGGTTCGGATTCGGTTTTTCATTAATTTAAAACCGAAAAAACTTAACCGACTAATCATAGATTTGCAAGATAATAGAATACATGATCAACAACTAGAAGAGTTGGTTGAAAATTTGGAGAACATCGAAAATGGTTATATTGTTATTTATCAGTATTTTTATGTGATTACGTTTTACCTTTTTACTCTACAATTAACATATATACACACTATTTTTAGATTTGTTTAACGGGAAGAAAACACACAAAAGAACTATTGTTGGCGATAATAAATATTAAAACTAAATAAACTCTACCATATTAAAAGATGACAAATATTAGAATTATCACATATTTACTTTTAAACTTTGTTTTTTTAAATGTAAAACTTTATGATGCTGATTTAATTTTATTATAACTTCTATCGTTATACATTTTTGCATTTCAATTATTGGATGTAAGAGAGTGAAAAGAGAAGGAAAAAACAAAACCGCAAAACCAAAAATCGATCGGTTCGTGATAACTCAAAACCTATTATGTTGGTTTCGGTTCTACGTAAATCCGAACTGAATCGAACCGTGCACACCTCTATAATCTTATCTAGTTTCAAGTAAATTATATTACTTATGATAATGATTAAAAATCAATTTAATACATTGATTCTCTCAATTGATAACATAGTCCTACTTTTTTAGTGACAAAGTCTATTATACTTCTACTCATTTTAATCTACTTTAAATAAATCTTCTTATGCTTATATTAATTTGAACCCTCTTTGCAAAATGAAATACTCTCATATTAACTCCTAATTTATATCTACATGGTAAAGTTGAAGAAATAAAATTGTGTATATTGACATGATGGGTTATGCAATTAACTCATTGTCACACCTCGGGCCGGCGGGAACGGATCGGGTTTTCCCGTCGGGCGGAAGGTTCTCGGGGCGCGATATCTTGAGTGATAATCGAAATGATCAGATTGTTTACATGGCACATGATAAATAATGAGAAATGCTAACATGACATATAATATAGAATTACAAAGCTAAATTACACAGTACGTGTTCATAATTTAACTAAGTAAATCTACTCCAAAAGAATCGTGTAGTTTCTATCTTGTAGTTGTACAAGATATGCAAAAGAGATTCATAATGCCATCAAAATGTATGCATCCAAAAGTAAGCTAGGTCTTCTAAAAGTCCTCTAGCTTAATCACTGATGCTTGATAACTAAACATGTCCATCACCTGAGAAAACATGCATTTAAACAAAGTCAACACTAGGTTGGTGAGTTCATAAGTTAGTAATTGAAAACCATTGAATTTATGTCAGTCATGCTCACAAAGTTTCACACAAGTTGTATTGCTAATTTGTTCCCATGTTTCACACAATGTCCTCTCCATGGTTGTATTTACAGATAGTGTGTCATCCAATCAAGCATGCTTATATATAGGGCATACGAAAGTGTCACACCCCCAAATTCTCACTCGTGGTGTCAGTCCACGTGGGTGTGACGTGGCCAGGATCACAGCTCATGGTCATATAGAACGACTCTATATGAGTTACACAATCACACAGATTTGTAAAATAACATAGTTTTCATAAGTAAGCAGCGGAAATGTTTTAACTAAAGCGGCGGAATTAAATAAGAACGAGTACAGCGGAAATGTAAATTGCAACAGACACTACATGGTTTAAATTGTTTTAAAACAACAAATGCACACAAGGCCTAGGACATGAGTTTATATGCCGTTCAGACTCCTTAATGCTCCCTTGAGTGCGTCCTAGCGTGTGCTCCATTAGTTACCTGAGAATACATGCGAAAAGTGTCAACTAAAAAGTTGGTGAGTTCACAGGTTTAGACAGACATAAAGAATAAACAGACATATACTGGGTATGTTAAGTTTAATAGTTGGATCTACGATCCGTGGAGTGTGTCAGGTCATCTTACCGAAACTCGACTGTTCCTATTTGCCTCCGCGGGTCATCGCTGAACCCGACATCAACATCGAAATTACACTCGTTATGACCTCCAGTCAACATTGGTGCCGAGTGGGGTTAGTCAAACCCAGTAGTACTACGTAATAACGACTCGTTTGTAACAACTAACGGTAAGGATAAGTGAGGACTTTAAGCGATAATAGTTACACTCAAAAATGGTTTTCACAACACACCAGTCATACATCTAAAATAGTTGCATTGTATTCTCACCCCAATAGTTTAACAAAACATTTAAAGAGTAAAAGTGGGGCCGTAAACTCACCTGAGTTTGAGTAAAGCGTTTGCTCAATATAGTGTAGCTCGCCGGCTAGTAGTCACATATATCACATAGGTACTATGAGTTCGTGTTCGCATATGTGGGTCTCACAGGACCGTGTTTAGTGTTTAACAACTCCAAGTTGTTATGTGGGTCACGTTGACCGTGTTTGACCGTGTTGACCTTGTTTGACCTAACGACCCGTTGGTGACGGTTTGGATCAAGTGATCGTGTAATGTGCGGTTTAGTGTCATGTGAAGTGTACGGATACCAAAATCATTCCCATGAGGAACTTACTATTTATACTAAGTTTCTATTTTAGGAAAGTTTCCACATTTGGCAAGTCATGCATAAAATCATATTCCGGTTATTCTAGTATGCATAATCATCCCAAATGAGCATGTTATCACATAGCACATAGTTACACATAGCCGGTTTAGCATAGTTTGCACGTAAAAGTTACTATTTATGGAAAGTTGCACAAATAAGCATATTTCATCAAGTTTAACAACCAATATCATCTAACATCATTATCTTAGTCCTAAATAGACCCTTAATCATAAGCGTTATGATTAGCAATTGACAAAACATTGACTTAGCAAAATAAAGTTACTATATTTAGTAACTTATGAGTAATACCCAAAATCCATTCTTACAACAACATCAATCCTTCCATATCATCATATTATCATCAAATAAGCATGCTAGACTCAATACATTATCAAACTTATCATTCATTTGCAATCTTGTGATAAAAAGTTACTATTTATAGTAACATTCATAAAGATCATGATTTTGACAATTCTAAACATTCCTATGCACCAAATATTCACCATTTAACTTCTAATCATCATTTTCAAGCATAACATGTGGACCTAAGCATACGAATATGGTTATTTCATCAAAATGCACATTTTGTAACATTAAAGTTACCATATTTAGAAATAATCATCAAATAGTCATTCCTTGACAAAATCAACCATACTAACTATGTAGAACATCTCAAATATCACTTGAAATAACATATCATCATCATTTATCATGTGAATCATGTTAGATCATACATGCATGTGGATAAAAGTGCCTATTTCATAACCAAATCAACAAATCAACATCATATTCAATCGAAATCATCATGGATCGTTATAGAATCATCAAATCAGTAAATAAATCAACAAATAACAGATCTAGAACATCAATATTTTGTGATAATGGTGAGTGATGGTGTTGCATGTGTGTGATTCACAATGCATGTGGGTGTAGGTGCAAGATTAGTGCAAGATGATTGCTAAAACTACCTCAAATGTCTTCTAAACAGCAAATAGGATCTGAAATCGAGAGTTGTGGCTCCTGGAACCCGCTACGAATCTTCACAATCGATATGTAGTATGATGGTGGTGTGGTGCTTCCCTTGGCTTCCTTCAAATCTTCGAGATTGACCACCAAGGATGTTTGAGGTGTTCTCCAGGCCTTCAATGGTGTTTCACAGGGGTAACAATCGCCAATGGAGCTTCTGGACTCGAGGAAATGGATATAGGTTCGACAGAAATGATTAAGTCTTGGTTAAATAAAGATTCTGCGCAACTAGACTCGTCGCGTACAGCGACGCCGCCCAAAAAGCATCATCGCGTACCGCGATGATTAAAATAATCATTCGGTTCCCGAAACACGCCGCGTACCGCGATGGTGGAAGATAATCGGTAGTCGCGTACCGCGATGAATTTCGGAGAATTCAAATTTTCCCGCCCAGGCTTCGCGTATCGCGAAGGCCCAATTGGATTCCCATCGCGTACCGCGATGGATCTCGGTTGAGCCCAATAAGCCCAATTTCATTGGTTTGAAGCGAATTTCTCGTATTTCTCGAATACGATCATCGTTTCTCGACACATAAGCATTGTTCTAACTAAATTAGGTTCACCCGAACCTAAGTGCAGTGTTATTGTGCTGTGGTTTGATCCGTTCACCAACGTTCGTCATTCAAGACACGTGCGAGTGTTGTGCGATAATTCCTCGAATTATCGATGTATTCTAACTGTTGTGCCACGTGTCACACTAAATACAATTATTTTAGTGCCACGTATGAAATAATAATGCATATTATTATTTAAAATAAAGAATTGCTGACCTGGAATTTGTGAGGTGTCACAGAAAGGGTCAAGCCCAGACGCCATCCCACCACATGATCAACTGAATTCAACACTACCTGTAATACAACGATGGATACCCATTTCATTTCACTCATGATTTCCCGGTATGTTTATCCCAATAATGAAAAAGAGAGAGATAATTATCTCTGTTAGCTATTTCTTACGGAATAGCCCGGAGTGTATAATAACCCAATGAATAAAGTAAGAGACGTAATCATCTCTGTTAACTAATCCTTACAGATTAGCCGGTGTGTAAGACATCATCCTCGATATCTAGAGCGAAACTTAATAGTTTATGTAGCTAATCATTACTGAGTAGCCCGGCGTGTAGAATACCCAGACAATTGAATAAAGAAACATAATTGTCTCTGCTAGCTATTCCTTACGGATTAGCTCGTCGTGTAAGACATCATACTCGATATCTAGAGTGAGACCTAGTAGTCTCTGTGACTGTCAGTACTAACCAGTCCGGTGTGTAAGATATTGATGTGTTGCAAAACACATCTGTTTTTCCATTTGTTTCTATCGAGTTTTTGCATAGTTTATTAGTTTTTAGAGTCGATTTATGCTGGTTCTTCACAATTTGGTAATTTCATGCTTGCAGGTAATAAACATATCATTTTGGAGCAAAAGATCAAGAAAGAAAGCTACCGATTGGTCGAGAACAAATCCAAGGCACAAGATGAAGAATTCTGAAAAAAAAATGCTCGTCGCGTATCGCGGCAACCACAAGAAACCCTGTCGCGTAGCGTGACAGGTGGAAATTACAATTTTACCCCTTTTAATGATTGCGGGTTTGACCCGACTAATTTGTCGGGTAGTGGGTACCCTCGCGTAGCGCGAAGGGTTTGAGGATTCTTGTCGCGTAGCGCGACAGGGTTAAGTTTTCAGAATTTCGAGTTTATGTTTTGGAAAACGGCTAGAGCGAGGGGTATGGGATTCTGGACGATCAGAGAGACAGCTAGGGGCGATTAGAGGCGATCTAAAGGTTTGGGAAGCATTGGATTGAAGAATCGAGGCATTGGATCGAAGATTTTGGGTGTTCTTCACTCGGTTTACTTTGTTTCTCTTGGTTTTTCTTTGATTCCCATGTTTTCTTACATTAAACAGATTATGGATTGTTTTCATATGATGTTTATTGGCTAAACTCTTAGAACTATCTAGGTTAGATGATTATACATGTTTGATTGTGGTTTATTTCGGTGTTGGAACATTATGATGTGATGGATTTATGATTTAAAGATTTGGTTTTGAATATTGGATGTGTATGTATGTCTTTGGTTGTTAAATGATTAATATTATGTTCCTCATGTGTCTTGGCGATTGTCTGTCGCAAAATAGGTGCATGCTAGAATCAATTACTGTGTGTTTTTTGATTAGCAGATGAGTTGCTTTGGCCGAGTGATTCATAGGAGTGTTTTATTATGATTTAGACGATTAAGATGTGCAACTAACTTTAATAGCTGTAAGGTGAAAAGTTGTCGATAAGTCTTGGTTTTTAGCTTGTTAGGTTAGAGACTTCGTGAGAAGATCAATCTAATTTGTCTATCAAACCTTGTTTATTGAATCCAATAGGAAAATCCAAGTTATCTCTAGCATTTAAGTGAACTGTAACTTTCGCGTCGTGAGGTAGATTGTTTAACAGTTATTTCTTAGGTGTTTCTGAGATTATTGTACTGTGAGGTAGATAATCTAGTGGATATTTCATAAATAGTTGGATGATTTCCTCCTTTGATTTAGTCTTTGTTTGCTCGTCTATTTAGTTTAAGAATTGTTCATTCTTAGATTGTTAGCAAAACCCCCCATTTATTTATAAATTTAATTTAAGTCATTTGTATAGATAAGTCATAGAGTTTAGTTAGTGCAGTCTGTAGAAGTCTGTGGGTTCGATATCCGGACTTACTTTTGTCTTGCTGCATACAATAGGTACACTTGCCTGTCGGTAGCTTAGGTTTTAGAGAGTCTAGATTTATTGCTTTGTGTCTAGTTTAGAGTCGGTTTTTAGTTAGTTTATTAGCTAAGCTCCGTCGACATCAAGTTTTTGGCGCCGTTGCCGGGGACTTCTTAGTCGATTGCGCTTACTAGTTCTTGTTCTTATCTGTGCATAATTGTGTTTATTTTGCTTTTCAATTTTAGTTTATTTTTATTTTGTTTTGTTTTATTTCTTTTTGATTTGCTTTTATTTGATTGCAGGTTTGGTAGTGTATGCCCCACCTACGCTCACACGGACCGCCACCTGAGCTTTCTTTGCCATCAAGGAGCGATTCGCGGGACTTTTCTGAAGGTTCTACGAGCGAGGTAAGTGCTTCTACTCCCATTTCTGCTGATCTTTCTGAGCACACACCGTCTTCTTCTTCTACTTCTTCTACTCACTCTAGTCCACGCGTGCCTTTTGATCCACAAATGGCAGCACGTCGCACTATTCATCAGCAGGCCACTGCGGGTTTCACGGGGCTTAACAACCCTATTACACCGCCACCGATCCCGAATGAAAATTCGTGGCAGATTCCTTCATATATCATGACCGCTATTAATAATGCTCAATTCAGCGGTCGTGATGATGAAGATGCACCCGCACACCTTGCTCGGCTCACACGCATCTGTGGCACCTTTAATCTTCAAGGGGCCACCGAAGATGCGATTTTCATGCATTTGTTTCCCTTTTCTTTGTCGGGGCGAGCAGCTACTTGGCTTGGCTCTCATCCTCCAGGCACTTTCACTACTTGGGTTAGCCTTCGGGATGCTTTTCTTAAAAAGTACTTCCCACCTGCTAAGGCCGCCCGCCTGAGAGATGAGATCCATTCATTCCGAATGGCCCCTGATGAGCCCTACTATCTTGCTTGGGAGAGGTTCCAAAACCTTCTAAGCCGATGCTCCCAACATGGTTTGTCTGAATGGGCCCTTGTAGAGAAATTCTACAATGGGCTCACATATGAGACTCGTGCCAGATTTGACACTTCTGCAGGAGGCCACCTCATGGGTAAGAGGGATGTGGCTGAATGTAATGATTTATTTGAGAGTTTTGCTCAGGCCGAGTATGAGCAGCGATCTTCAAATAGGAATTCCACTTCTATTGCTAGTTCATCCTCTTCCACAAGAGGAGTTCACCACGTTAATGTGGACACTAGTGTTGCTGCTGCTCTTGAGTCTTTAGCTAGGGATGTCAAGGAGTTGAAGATGAGAGTAGATAGGTGTGAGATCTGCAGAGGTGGTCATGCCACTTCTGAGTGTTTGGTGAGCCAGGAGCAGGCTAATTATGTAGGAGGATAGGGTAGGTTTGGGCAGTCTTATAACCCCTGGTTTCCATCATAGTTACCCTCAAAACCAGGGGCAGGGGCAGCCTAGTGGTAGTTCTGGTAGCACTTCAGGTGCTGGTGGTGGTTTGGGTAGGATAGAGGAATTGTTGACTCGGTTAGTGGCTAAGGATGCCACTACACAAAAGATCCTACATGAACATGATGTTCTCCTCAAGAACCAGCAATCTGCGTTCTTGGATTTACAGCGAACGGTTGGTGACATAGCCAAACGGTTGGATGAACGGCCCCAAGGCCAGTTCCCGGGTCAGCCCCAAACCAACCCAAATGCCCATGTTAAGGCGGTCACTACTCGTTCTGGAGGAGGTAGAGGAGAAGTGTTCATGCCCCCTGTTTTGGTAGAAGTTGAGGAGAGTGAGAGGGTAGTTCCACCGGTTGATTTAGAAGAGGAAGAACCGGTGGATGAGGAAATTGAAATGGAAACTCCTGGGAGGGTGCCATTGAGGCTAGTCCCAGCAAGTACCACACCTAACAGTGAGTCTCCCGTTGAGAAACCGGCAGTTGGTAAGTCGGTCATGTTTAAGCCCACATCGGAGATTGATCTTACCCGTGTTCCTTATCCGGCGCGCTTGACTAATCAAAAGCACGCTAAGGAATACGGTCACTTTCTTGACATGTTTAGACAACTCAAGATCAATCTTCCTTTTATTGAAGCCCTTCAGCACATACCAAAGTATGTGAAGTTTCTGAAAGAGTTGTTGAATGGTAAGGACCGTTTAGGAGAGGTCGCCAACGTACCATTGAGTGCGGGTTGTTCTGCGGTGATTTTAAACAAGCTTCCCGAAAAGCTTGCAGATCCGGGAATGTTTACTATCCCGTGCTTATTTGGAGATGATGTGAGGAGGCATGCCTTGGCGGATTCAGGGGCTAGCATCAATTTGATGCCTTACTCTCTATATGAGAAGCTAGCCCTTGGTGACTTGTCCCCCACACGCATGACCTTGTCGTTGGCGGATCGGTCGGTGAAGTGTCCACGGGGGATTTTGAAGAATGTGTTAGTCAAGGTGGATAGGTTTATGTTTCCCGTGGACTTTGTTGTGATGGATATGGAGGCGGACACAAAGGTTCCCATCATTCTTGGGTGACCATTCTTGCGCATCGCTAAAGCTATCATAGATGTGTACGAGGGTAAACTCACTCTTGGAGTGGGTAATGAGAGTGTTTGTCTCAAGATAGCGAATTCTGTGAGCACCGGTGGTGAGTCAGTCCATCAAGTGGATGGTGTGATTTTGTTGAGTGATGAGTTAAGGATGAATGAAGTTGTGGGAGGAGGACCATGGGATGTTGGTGATCAGGGTCATGATCGAATTGCAAGGGAGGAGGTTTCCCTTGATTCTCCTAGTTGAGATGAGTTTAAGTAAGCTCTTGGGTTAAACTCCCAAGTGTATAGTTTGTAGATTTTAGTTTTTCGTGTGTTTATTTTCGTTTGTTTGCTTTTGTTTGTGTTTGTTTTAATTTGATTTGCAGGTTTTTAATCAATTTGAAGCCATAATGATGAATTAGAGCCACCTGGTATGTATTTCTTGGCTTTAGAAGGGTTTTAGGATGTTTTGGTGTTATAGGGGTGAAAATTTTGGCTAAGGCATGGAAAATCCGGAAACTTTCTGGAAAAACGACCCCGTCGCGTCACGCGACACCCACAGAGAAATCTGTCGCGATACGCGACAATATGGTCAACTTCGCGGGTCAAACTTGCGTCGCGTATCGCGACGGCCATTAGAAAATCTGTCGCGGTACGCGACGGGACCGGGAATGTTTAAAAATGTTAAAAAAACCCTAGTTTTCAAATTTTAACCCCAATTTCCTTTCATACATCGTGTTCACTACCATATGAGGCCCTTTAAATTCATTTTTGTTGCATTGAATTGATGTTTTTCAAAGTTTTAGTTAGTTCTTAATTTTATTCGTTGATTTGTGTTTTTCTTTGTTTATTTTGGTTAATTGGTAAGGTTGGTTTGTGGTTGGGCGTAATCATGGATATCATTATTATTCTTTGGACATGTTGATGCTTGTTTGATCTTTGTCTTTGTGTAGATCTTATGTGATTGTTTGTAGCTTGTGAAGCAAAGTGGTAGATTGTGGAGCTACGTGGAAAGATTGGCACTCGACAGTCTTTTCTTCAACCAGCTAAGTCATTTTCAGTTTTTAATTTTTAGTTTTTCTTTTGAGTTTTCTTTTTCTCTACATTGGGGACAATGTAAAGTTTAAGTGTGGGGATGTGGGAAACTTAGTTTAGTTTTGTGTTAGTAGTTAATTTCTCAATTTTAGTTTTAGTTTACTTAAGTTCTTGAGTCAAAATTTTTGAAAATTTTTATTTTTGTTTCTGTTTCTACATCTTTGGCTTAGATCTTCCTTGTCCTTGTTTAAGTTGGTTGCAAAAGTGTGATGGGAAATGATAGAAAAGCTAGGTTTTATGATCTCTGTCACAGTTAACTAGTTGGTTTGGGTTTATGTTTTGGTCATGGGATGTGTAAGTAGGCTCAACTGATTGTTTTTGTTCCACATTATTGGTATAAATATTACTTAAATGCATGATTTTCATAAGAAACATCTTGGGGAGTTTGGAATTAATGAAACTGTTTTCTGGTTATTAAAGGAGTCTTTGCATAATAACAGATTAGAGTTTTGAAAATCTGATTTTTGTTTGGCACATAAGTATTCTTTTTATGAGAATAAATCCGAGTCTTATGGCGCACCCATTTCACCAAATAAGCTGAGTAAAAGAAAAATGAAAGAAAAGATGTTGGATGAGAAACTTATGTGTCACACGCCGGGTTGCAGCCTGGTTGAAACACCACTAAGCTAAGTTCAATAAAACAAATAAATAAAAAGGAAAATGCTCACGCTTCCATCTGTTTCCATTATAAAATCTGATTTGAGAAATTTCTGGTTTGTTTATATGTAAGGATGACTTGAAAGCTAGAATCTGGGTTTGATTTGGTTTTAATCTCCTAAGTGTGAGTCAAATGAAATGAAATGTAGAACATTAACATAATAAACCATGATTGATGGACAAGAATAATCAGTATGGGTTTAAAAGCATAACAATACTTGCAATCTTTTCCAAAGCATTGAATTTTGAATTGACTACTTTAGTTGTGTAGAAACCATTTTTACCTAGCTATGATCTCAGATTTTTGCATAAGCCTTTTTCAGGGACGAAAAAGAGATAAGTGTGGGGATGTGATGTGTTGCAAAAAACATCTGTTTTTCCATTTGTTTCTATCGAGTTTCTGTACAGTTTATTAGTTTTTAGAGTCGATTTATGCTGGTTCTTCACAATTTGGTAATTTCATGGTTGCAGGTAATAAACATATCATTTTGGAGCAAAAGATCAAGAAATAAAGCTACCGATTGGTCGAGAACAAATCCAAGGCACAAGATGAAGAATTCTGAAAAAAATGCTCGTCGCATATCGCGACAACCACAAGAAACCCTGTCGCGTAACGCGACAGGTGGAAATTACAATTTTACCCCTTTTAATGATTGCGGGTTTGACCCGACTAATTTGTCGGGTAGTGGGTACCCTCGCGTAGCGCGAAGGGTTTGAGGATTCTTGTCGCGTAGCGCGACAGGGTTAAGTTTTCAGAATTTCGAGTTTATGTTTTGGAAAACGGCTAGAGCGAGGGGTATGGGATTCTGGACGATCAGAGAGACAGCTAGGGGCGATTAGAGGCGATCTAAAGGTTTGGGAAGCATTGGATTGAAGAATCGAGGCATTGGATCGAAGATTTTGGGTGTTCTTCACTCGGTTTACTTTGTTTCTCTTGGTTTTTCTTTGATTCCCATGTTTTCTTACATTAAACAGATTATGGATTGTTTTCATATGATGTTTATTGGCTAAACTCTTAGAACTATCTAGGTTAGATGATTATACATGTTTGATTGTGGTTTATTTCGGTGTTGGAACATTATGATGTGATGGATTTATGATTTAAAGATTTGGTTTTGAATATTGGATGTGTATGTATGTCTTTGGTTGTTAAATGATTAATATTATGTTCCTCATGTGTCTTGGCGATTGTCTGTCGCAAAATAGGTGCATGCTAGAATCAATTACTGTGTGTTTTTTGATTAGCAGATGAGTTGCTTTGGCCGAGTGATTCATAGGAGTGTTTTATTATGATTTAGACGATTAAGATGTGCAACTAACTTTAATAGCTGTAAGGTGAAAAGTTGTCGATAAGTCTTGGTTTTTAGCTTGTTAGGTTAGAGACTTCGTGAGAAGATCAATCTAATTTGTCTATCAAACCTTGTTTATTGAATCTAATAGGAAAATCCAAGTTATCTCTAGCATTTAAGTGAACTGTAACTTTCGCGCCGTGAGGTAGATTGTTTAACAGTTATTTCTTAGGTGTTTCTGAGATTATTGTACTGTGAGGTAGATAATCTAGTGGATATTTCATAAATTGTTGGATGACCTGTGAGGGAAATCCATGTGTCCGGTGGTTTAACGGCTTTTAGGATCTTTAGTTGACTATCCTTGAGAAGGGTCGAGGGTGCTCTAGATTTCCTTTGAGTTTAGTATCATAAGATCCCGGTATCACATTTGTTCCATTCCCGATAGAACCTTGTCAAGCATGTATATGATTCAAGCCTAGGTAGTGGTTTTCCTCCTTTGATTTAGTCTTTGTTTGCTCGTCTATTTTAGTTTAAGAATTGTTCATTCTTAGATTGTTAGCAAAACCCCCCATTTATTTATAAATTTAATTTAAGTCATTTGTATAGATAAGTCATAGAGTCTAGTTAGTGCAGTCTGTAGAAGTCTGTGGGTTCGATGTCCGGACTTACTTTTGTCTTGCTGCATACAATAGGTACACTTGCCTGTCGGTAGCTTAGGTTTTAGAGAGTCTAGATTTATTACTTTGTGTCTAGTTTAGAGTCGGTTTTTAGTTAGTTTATTAGCTAAGCTCCGTCGACATCAGATATCATACTCGATACCTAGGTAGGGACATAGTAGTCCCAGTAGCTGTCACCCGTATCCAGCCCGGTGTGTAAAGTGTCCTACTCATGATTCCTAGTTTGAGACAAAATAGGCTCAGTAGCTGTCAGTTTTGACCAGCCCGGTGTGTAAGATATTCTCCCACAATATCTATTTGAATGAACACGTTTCCTAGATTTTATGCATGATATTAATTAGAATGTTAGCACCTCTCATGCCCGGTATGATTTCGTTTGACTACCCCAAGTTCTAATGATTAATGCTCGTGATTACCCGACTGATCTATGGCATGTGTAACCGTCATCCTCTGACGGTAGAAGATATGTTCTAATTAGAGTCTTAAATAGTAATCATAGTATGTGTGGGGAATGCCATCCTGAAAGCGTGTGCTCATAATATCCTCCTCGATATCACGAGTAATTGTCTCAACTGTTATCTCGATGTTGAGTGTTCTAACTAACTTGAACAAAGGGTTATAAGAACATGTCTTATACACAATGTTAGTAATGTGTGAATGATCTTGTTATCATGAAGTTACATTATCATGATTATCATTCTTGTTATTTGTAATTGTTATTGGCATGTTAATCCCTTGGTTTTCCCATTGTTCTATCGTGTAAGAACAATAAACAGTTGTAAGATATATTCTTAACAACTTCTATTATTCTAGTGCATACAGGTGTCAGGAAGCTATAATGGCATGTATCTTCCTAACTGTCTCAAGTATGATAAAATCAAGCAAGCAAGCATGTAATGATAAACGATAATAAAGATAAACAATTATTATCTAAATCATGATATAAGCAATATGTTAATAGAAACTTTTAAGTAAATAAAAGTTTAGCATGTTACTCAGCCCCGAGCTTTGAAATCAGTAAAGATTAAGAAAAGGGGCATATGAACTCACCTTGTTATTGTAGGGTTGACTTAGTTTAAAAGAAGGAATGCACGCGCTCTTCGGTTGTATTTGTTGTCGTTTCACGATCCTGTATTGATTTCACGATGTATGTAACTTATAAGTATAATTTATGTGGTTTTGTACGCGTGTATGTGTTATTCCTAACTTGGTTATCACCCTTTGGTCTTAATCATCATTCGGCCCAATACAATTGAAGTGTACTCTATTGACACATAGTTAGTTAATTTACAATTAGTGTATGATTGAAAGTTATGATCCAAGATTTGATCCTCATTGTTTCAACACAAATGTTTATAGTTTTATTTTGAAATAAAACGAGAGTATAACTCTCATCTCTATTAAATGTCACCCTTAATTACTTGGTTTATGAATCGTGCTACTTTAAAGTTTATTGGGCCGAGTTGGTGTCATATGGGTCTATATATCAATCATGGATCCAACACAAGTATCTTGGGCCGCATTAAGCCCATGGAGTCAAATGCTTTTGGATTGGGTTTGGGCCGGTTCCTCATGGTGTTGGGCTGCCCAAGATGGGTCGACTAAATGTATTTGGGCTAAGCCAATCGTGTTGGGCCAAGACAATGGTTAGTGGGCCAAAGATGTGAGCTTTAGTGGGCTGAACTAGTTGGCCCAATAGGTTGTTTGATTAAAGTTTGTGTTGGGCCAACAACAACCGTATCATGGGCCAGAAGTGGGTGTGTGGTTCGGCTATTGGGTACAAATCCAGTTGGGCCGCTAGTTTATCATGGGCTGGAACATTAGCTGGCCCAATGGTTGAATTTAACTGATCGAAAAAAAAAAAGAAAAAGGTGGTTTGCTTTCCAGCAGAAGGTTCGCTGCTCAGGGGAAGGCTCGGCTGTATGAGCTGGGTTCGCCTAGCTTGCTTTGATCAGAGAGGTTCGTCAATGGCAGCACAGGGTTCAGCTGGGTTATTCATGAGCTCAAGTGTTCGTTTGAAGGATTTAGGTTCGCTGCTACTGGCCATAAGGTTCGTCACCCTCATGAGGGTTCGGTGATCACATAAAGGTTCGTTGCCCTGGTGAGGTTCGGCCATGAAATCAGCAGCCACCAGGTTCGTCGAGGAGCTGCTGTTCATGCAGGTTCGGTGGACTTGGCGAACCCTAGACCTCACGAACACGACATGTTTGGCTCCCCCACGACCTGCACCTCCAGTCACCATCATTCCCATCGGTATCACCTGTTCTACACCATAACATTATGTAGAAATTGATTTCCAAAGGTGGAGAAGTCGTGAAGATAGTTCTAGAACTGGTTTCACATGAGTGGGTCGAACAAACTAGGAAACCCTTATATTTTAGACCTTTCATGGCTTCGTACCTCGTTTTTGGCCGGAGAAACACTCAGATCTGCTGTACTTCTATGTAGAGGAGGTCGAGAGCTACGCGTGGACACCAAGAACACCCAAATCCGTCCACAAACGAGTGAGATATCGCGATTTGAAGAGGTATTATCCTAGAGAGAGAGGGTTCGGGATTAAGAGATTAGAGAGAGAGGGCTGATTGGAAAATGAGGGAAATGAGCCTCATTTGGTGATTTTATACCCCGGAGTATTCGGGTTCGTTTCAATTGCTCGGTTCGCGATTTCGCCGCATATCCGGAAAATTACGCGTATTTAATTGTAATAAATAAAGAGAATGCTATTTAATTATCTTGATGAGTTTCAAAATTGTAAAAATGTTATTTATTTAATTTTATTAAACTTAAAGTCGTTCGAGTCGTGTTTCGTTTTCGTTTCGTCAGAAAACGTCACTTACGCGCGTTTTCGTACAGGGCGCTAACTGTACGAACACGATCGTACGTTTCACTTTCTGATTTGGTTTTCTACTTATCAGTTATCGTTCAGAACGTTAAACTCACAGATATGTTTGTGTGAATCGTCACCCGCACAAACACGCTGTTAGTTTATTATTCTGAAACGACACTGTAATATGATTTGAATTGTGTTTTCTCACTGTCGGACTCAACTAAACTTCCTATTTTCACATTGTTTTCGTACTGATTTGTCGGCCATCGGATTCCTGTCATCTATGGATATCCGATCGCAACCGATATGTTCTTGTCATTTGTTTGTACACTGCTGTTTCTCTTGAGTTGTTGTATTTACTGTAATTAAGTTTTCACTTAAACACATACAACTGTGGTTTGTTTTCAGAGTTCTGTTGTCACACAATTGTTTACGCACTGTATCTACACACAGTAAATGGTGAAAGTACACACACCGTACGGACTTGCCGGACGGTCTGGTATTGGTTGTCACACTCATTTAAAATGGTGAGCGCCACAATTAATCGCCCCTTATCGACCGGTGCCACGGTCAACATGAGAGAGGTAAATCGCTTGACTCAGGGAAAATTGGGTGGTGTCAGGCTTTATACCCTAAACCTTCATTATAGATTCCCATCCTCTTACCACTAGACCACCATCGCCGGGACGCAATTAACTCATTTAGTGATGCCTCAAATGCACACCTACTTACACCTACTAAGAAAATACGTCTATAAATTGCTCAACCCTTTTAATGAATGGATTAAGGATACACAACACAATTTTATTACAAACCTATACAACACTCGCTTGGACATAAGAAAACATTAAATAGTGAGAAACTAAAATAAGGAACAAATAATTTTAATAAAAAATTACTAAATATAACATAAAAATAAACTGAAAAGATTGAGATAAAGGAGACGAAAATGTTTTTTTTTCGTGCTTAACCATATTTATGTCAATGTTGCATTCGTTTAGATTTGTTACTAACCTTTTCTACAAGTTTATAGTTTCAATATACAAGGTCATATTTATATCACAACGTGAGAGACATGAAGAACTGAGGCACCGCAATTTTGCACGCCTCATTTTGTACTTAGCCACGTTACATAAATATCACATTCGTTTAGATTTTACGAAAATTAGTCTGTTACCCACCACGAAGCACGCGCCTACTTGTTCGTATATAACAATTTGCAACACTATTGCATGTTCTATAAATTATATATTTATATTTTACAATTATTACCGAAATAAAACCAGTGGAGTTGTTAAATGCTCCTACCTTCCAAACGATAGGTGTGGGGTGTCCCAGTGTACTCTTTCATTCGGTGTTTTTATTCCCCCTAGCTCACTCTATGCTCCCTCATATCCAATAATTTATTTCTCTTTTATCAATTAATTTGATTTTTATATATTAACTTATTTTTGTTTTTTAAAAAAACCAACACACATTATCATTATTATTAAATTATTTTTTTTTAACATTCTGGTGTGTGTGTAAAAGTTTTATTGAAAACTTAGATACATTCAAATGAAGTACTCTTTGGTATCCTAAAGTGTTTTCACATATGTTTGGATGAATAACTTCGATGAAAATATGAAATATAATTAATAATGAAGAATATATATATAGGGAAAGGTTCCGTTGGTAACCCACTATTATTGTGGTAACCCAGTGAACTTTGACAAAAAATGCTCGAATCTTTGGGTTTTTTTCACTGTCTTTATTATACATATTTAGGGGGGTTTCATTTTTTTTTGTTTTGGCTAATTCGCAATGCAAATCGAATTTGCCTCGGTGTAAATTTGAGTTGCATTTCGCAACACTTAGAAAAGTGCAAAAATTTGACACAGATGCAAATTCAATTTGCATTGCGAATTAGCCAAAACACAAAAAAGAAACCCCCCCTAAATATGTATAATAAAGACCATGAAAAAAAACCCAAAGATTCGGACATTTCTTGTCAAAGTTCACTGGGTTACCGTAATTACACAGGGTTCTTATTTGAACCAAATCCTATATATATATATATATATATATATATATATATAAGGTTTGTGTCATGGGAAAACCTGATTTTAGAGAGAAATATTTAAACTCTATCTGGACTGTCAATTTAAAATCTTGAAAATAATAAAATATATGATTCACATTTGTTTCGGGTAAAAATTAACAAGCTTAACTTTTAGCAAAACCGAATTAGAAAAGTGGGGTATTGTGTTTTACAAGCTAATATGTTGAATATACCAAATATATATTCAGGATATCCCCAAATATCCCTAAGGATATTTAAATATATCAAGCAGAAAAATAGCAATACACACGAGATTTTATACGAGAAAAAACCCTTAATCCCTTAGGATTGCTGGCATAAAAACCTCGGGAGGTGACAATTGTCACTCTGCCTAGTTCTATTAATAACCAAAATAAGTAAATACAAACAAAGAGCGCAATGTGATCGATTCTATGATGCTAGATTAGCTTCAATGAGTGTTGTGTGTGTTCTCTAAGTCAGCCGTCCCCTATATCGATCCATCACCTCGATATTTATACAAAAAATCTAAAAAAGGACGTTTGACAACGTTCACAAGGTAGTTCCGAATATCCCGGCACTTTCCAATCGTGGATGACTCTTTCAAATCACCCGCATAGATTTCTCTTGGATTCCTTGTTTAAGTTGAAGTAGTTGATGCATGTTTCCGTGATATCAGGACCAGCTATTAGACAACCTGTCAATCCCTGAAATCTCGCAATAAAGGTTAAGTAACAGAGATAATTGTTAGTAACATTCATATCCTTAAAATATCCCTGATCCCGAAATATCCCGGATCCTGAAATATCCCGAGTGAGGATATTTTGCGCCTAACAACATTAAAGTTGAATAAAAAAATGGAGTTTGAATAAATAAATCAATTTTAATATGGTTTAATGTGAACCATATTATTATTTTCAAGATTCCAAATTCACAACCTAGATATGGTTCAACTGTATTCTCTTTAACAACGGTATTCCAACATGTGTGTATATACAAAGAATGTGTTTATTTTGTAATTTAATTTTAGAAAGTGAATCCTTAAACTCAGTTTTAACCACTCACTTTAAATCCTGAAAAATAATATATGACTCATATTAAATCTTATTTTTTTTATTATAAATCTATTTCTTACACACGTATGATAAATTTGCAGTGATATATATATATATATATATATATGGCTTAAATCGAGGGCCTGTTGTCGGGGCATTTATGACTACCCAATATGAGATTCGCATGGATTCACATTTCACACAAACCAAACGATGGCATGCATCCCTACGTACCTAAAATTATTGGCTTTTATCCAAATAAAATCAGTCATCGACACACATGATCTCAAACATTATATATTTGTAACACATATGGTCTTTAGGTTACCAAATTACATTAGCATAATTGACCAAATTACGCTCACATAAGTATTATATGTGTTACAAATGTTTAAAGTTTGGGACCATATATTAATGAAACTTAAGTACTAAGAGTACTGAAATATTAGCAAACCACATATACCATCTCATCTTAGTAATTTACTCTATAAACTCTATAAATTGTTAATGAGTTTAATATAGAAAAGCAAACAAAATAAAATACAACAAAATGTAACGTATTTTTTTATTTTGATTTCTAAATAAATATTCCAACATAGTTTTTTTTATACAGATATTCCAATGTAGTTTAGGGGTGTGAAAAATAACTGAACCCGACTAACTGGATCCACACCCGAACCCGACTAAGCTTAATAGGGTTAGGTTATTCAGGTCGAAAATGTTAGTAGGTTTGTTCGGGTTAACCCGATTAAACCTGAATGTTAATAGGATCGGGTTTCGGGTATATTTTTAAATATTAGTCGGGTTCCGGGTTAACCCGAACAAGGATGATTATTATATATATATATATATATATATTAATTATTAAATATATAACCTATTTAGCTTTTTACCGAAACATTTAGGTACATTAACTACATATGGCTATGACTATTAATCAAATTATGTATTGTTTAACATATTTTCCATTGAATTATATGTTAAGAAAATGAATTATTTCTGGTAATTTAAAATCTGGTTAAGATAATATGAAATAAATATTAACCTGATCAACCCAACTAGTCTGACCCGAATTACCGTGATCCGACTAACCCGAACCCGATTAACCCGAACATTATTCGGGTAAGGTTACGGGTCAATATTGTTTTAGGAAAAGCCCAATACCCCAACCCGGAACCCTATCTGGTTGACCCGATCAACACCCTAAGGTAGTTGTTAAAGAAAAACTAAACTATATACTAAATTAAAATTAAAATTAAAATTAAAATTTATAGAAAAAACACTGTTGTTTCTCATCAGTTTGAACAAATAAATGGAATTCAAATTCTTTATTCCACCTAGTTTAACAGGTCTTGGTTCCGTCCGTTTGGACTAGTGGCCAGATTGGGCATTATTTAACCATTGGGGGCCATATGCGGATTACCCGACAGTTGATTAGTTGACCGTTCAAAAAAAAATGGAATTCAAATTTAAAAAAAAAAATACTTTAACCATTTCTCGTCAGTCGTCAGCATACGGATTTTAAAACACCATTTTTTTAATTAAAAAAAAAACACATAAGTGGATATTAACTAAAACGTTTTTTCATTGGCAATAACTCTCTGAAAAAAGTGGGATCTATCATTTAATAGATTTGACAGTCATTATCTTGTGAAAAAAAACAGGACTAACTTTCCCCATTAAATGGACCATGGTCTAACCCTAGCTAGCTTGATCACCATATGCATGGCATCATCTCCATCGGTCACTAGCTACTATCAATCAGATCTTTGCAAACACAACCCCACCTTCAAACATATACTTACTAGCTTGCTAGCTAGTTTCATACGGCTAGAGCTAGCTGGCTAACCAATGGGGAAGTCGCCAAGTTTCGAGCTCGGGTTAAAGAAAGGACCATGGACTTCCGAGGAAGATCAAAAGCTCATCACTTACATTGAAGAACATGGTCATAAAAGCTGGTGCACATTGCCTCTAAAAGCTGGTAATTAAGCTGTAAAGTAATGAAAATCATGTATCATATGAAAACCTGATCTTAAATCATATTTTTACTTATACTAAAGAAATTTCATGAAAAAAATGCTGACTAATAGATTCCATTTTTTTTTTTTTTACTTTTTTTTGAGCTGTTAAATATCTCTAGTTTTTTTTCTCGACTATATGACTAGAACCTTCTACCTATATATACGGCCTTTCAAACAATTTTGTAACGTTAGACTGCAAACCTTTTTGTAATGTTGTTTGTTAAAGCTTTTTATGTAACGCGTACATGCATAGGGTTACAAAGATGCGGAAAGAGTTGTAGACTGAGATGGAGAAACTATTTGAGACCAGGCATCAAAAGAGGAAAGTTTAGTTCACAAGAAGAACAAACCATCATTCAACTTCATGCACTTCTTGGCAATAGGTAATTAATCCCACTACCTCATATACATACATATATATACATACACGTGCACACACACATAGATATATATAGGATTACAACACTTTTTTTCTTTTATGAGTTTGCGAAAATTTGTTATCATTTTAAGACATAACATCGTTGTAAGTTTTTCACTTACAGTACTTTAAGTGTTTTTGGCCCAAAACTTACAATGAAGTTATGTTTTAAACGGTGATGAATTTTCGTAAACTCACAAAAGAAGAAAGTATTGTAGATGCGTTATAATGGTGTTAAAAAAATCCAAGATTTGACTTCATCTTAGCAAAGTTATTTGGGTTAATGCTTTAAGTAATATAGATCACAGCAAATGGCTATTAATTTTAGCGACTGATTCCATTGATACTTCTGTTTTTAGTAGTTTACTTCATACTTTTATCAAGATGTTATTGTCCTTGTGTAGTTGTTTATGTTGTCGGGATGAAGATGGAAGGTCTTTAAGTAGGGAATATTGTAGGACAGATTGTGAACACCTACATTATGATCATACATATATTGAGACAGACACAAAGCAATATTGACCTAGCTATAGCACAAAATTAGGATATATAGAACACAAATGTTTTTCAAGTTTTTTTTTTTTTTTTTTTTTTTTTTTTTTCAAATGGGTGTTGTTAGAAATTTATTTACTAAAATGAGTGATTTGAAAAATATTTATCAAAATGAGTGTTTTTCATATATAGCCTTATTCTAAACTAATTTATTGTGATTTTTTAATTTAATCAACATATTATCATAATTTTTTTTTGAACCACCATTATTTAATTATTAAATCAAAATACTAGCAAGATGCTAGATACAACTACTTTTAAAAGTAAAAATATAATTAGCCAATACAATTAACATATTATCATAGTTAGTTGTTTGAAAAAAATAAAAATATTATAACATGTTGATTGAATTAAAAAAAATAGTTAAAATAATGAAATAAATGAAAAACATCCATTTTGTGAAATATTTTTCAAATAATCTATTTAGGTAAATAAGTTTTCTTACAACACTCTTTAAGAAAAAAAAAAAGAAAGAAAGAAACACCAGTCGTTACAAATTAACATTATTATTAAACTAATAAACGTAAACGATACTTATTTGTTTTAAGTTAAATATAATGCTAATAGTACTAATATCATACAATAGATTCAAGATGGTTATATCACACATATGATTTCCTTGTAGTATAGTAGATTAACACATATGATTTCCTTATAGTATAGTAGATTAACGATTAAATTAACTATGCATATAAGTTAACATATATGCACACTAATAAAACAAACAGAATGAAATAAATCCTTTATTTTTCAAATCTCATAAAAATTTAAAATAATAAATATAATATTTATTGTTTCTCACTTGTCTCTAAGAAAAATAAACTCAAGTATATGACCCACACTGTATAGTTAAATAATTTCTTATGGACATAAAGTGCACGTGTCATGTAGGGGTGGTCAATGAATTAGATTTCGAACGAATTAAATCATTTTCAATAATTTAAAATTTTTGAATATTTAAAAAATATAATTTTAGAAAACTAATGTTGAAAATTTGTATTCTTATTTTATTACTTAAAATATTAACCTATATGCTTAAAAAAATGTTATATATAAAAAATTATTTTATAATTTTAAAATTTGTGTTGCTAACTATTTATTATTTGTTTGTTTAACCTAATACACCAAAATAATAATCCATGTAGTATGTAAATCACTACTAAAACAAGCATAACAAAATAAATACTTATTTTACTTATTTTATTAATTTAAAACCTTTAAAATATAAAAAAACTTGAAATACAACACTTATTTATCTATTATGAAATTTAATCAAAAAAAACATAAATGATGTTTTACTTGTAAAAAAATAATATGCACGTGTAAATAAAAAAATTCAAAACAAAAGCAAAAGCATATATGACAAATTAGTTAATGGTTTCTTTATGTACATGCCATAAATATTTGCATGGTTCTAGAAGTCGCTAAATGTTAGTCGGGCGGTGAGGTATCGCCTATGGATTAGTCGGGATTAATCAGGATTAATCGACGTTAGGCGGCTTTTATATGTAATTTTACAAATATGTATTATATACACACATCAATATCAATAATTTAATATAATACTTCAAATAATTTAAAAAATAAAAACTTAAATATACTAAGTCAAGTATTTCAAAGTTCAAACTTAAACACCAAGTTCAAAGTTTAGATATGTATTTCGATGTTAAGTGGCTAGATTCGAAGTTTCAGAAACATATTAAGGATTTGGGTTAAGAAATGTCTAAATAATCATAAAGTTGGTCCTTTTTACCCAAAAAAAGTCAAAAAAAATCGAATAAAATAAAAAATCTGACTAGGCCGCCCAGCCCCGCATAGCGCCTAGGCACCGCCTATAGCCAAAATCAACACAGTAAATGGCCGCCTAGCGCCTAGGCGGCCGTCTATGCCGATTTTTACAACAATGAATATTTGTATGTAATAGCGGTTTAAACAATGGTTATTAGATTTAAATATTTTCAACTTTAATATGTTGACTGACAATACTTACAACCAAGAAAATGTTTAGTGACACTCACAATTTTCAACATATTTTTTATTTACACTTTATTTGACACTTTTTTGATAACATATAATATGAAAGGAGAGTACCAACAGAAACTATGTTGAAAATTAAGAGTGTCACTAAACATTTCCTCAGTTGGAAGTATATTGCCGGCCAACAGATCAAAACTTGAAGTATTTAAATCCAGTAACCTTTTAAACAATTACAACCATTTAAAATAATGTTTAGGTTAGAGGCCGAAGGCAAAGGTTGATGGGTCATCATAAAAATATTGTAAAAAAGGAACTAAATACCCTACTTTACATTAATAAACACCCTTTTTCGTAATATCTAACTTTTAAAAAATATATGTCGTTTATACCATGGGCTTGTAAGAGCATCTCTGATGGTCAAGCCGCGGTAGCAGCGGGGTCTGGTCCTTGGGCGAGGGTGAGTGGGAACACCTCCCCCTCCCTCGACGGCTTCCAAAATTCTATCCCAACGGTGCCCGCTCCCCGTTCTCTCCTCACTTTTCTTATTGGTTGATTTAAATTTGTTGGGACCTACTATGAAGTTTTTAGTGGGTGATGTGGCACATTGGAGAAGGTTTTCAGTGAGATGACCACTGTATGGTTTTAAGGTTTTTCAGTAAGGTGATAACATGGCAGAAAATTTCAGTGGGGTGAGATTTTAGTGGGACGGGCATTACTGATGGTCTAAAGATATGTATGAGCTAAATAACTGGCTAATATGTTTACCTTTTTTTTCACACACACATAAATACAAACACACATCTATGTATCACTAAATTTTATATTTAAGAAAACAAGGGTTGATGCACTTTTGAACATGTTATTTAGATGGTCGGTTATTGCAACTCACATACCTAGAAGGACAGATCACGAGATCAAGAACTACTGGAACACACATCTCAAAAAGAAATTGACCAAAATGGGCATCGACCCTGTCACTCACAAGTTAAGAATAGCAAGTGCTACCAACTTGAGCCACATCACTCAATGGGAGAATGCTCGTCTTGAAGCAGAAGCAAGATTTTGTCGTAACTCACCGCTCATACTCGAGCCTTACAAACAACATGGTTCAACGACTCGTGTCAACGAGTCGCTAGATCAGTGTTTCTTGCAACCGAAACCACAATGCCTTGATGTGCTTCAAGCATGGGAAAACATAACATTGAGCAAACAATCATCATATTTAAAAGGGCTACAAACCCCTATTTCCACCTTGAACACATTTGAAATTGCTCAATCATCCCTCTCCAACATAAAAAAACCACTCAAGGCCGGTTACGAATCCCTTAGAGATTACTGAATCTTCATCAATTATGAATATGAGCACAAACAAAATCTTGAAGGAACCAGTTAACATCATTGACGTCTCGAAAACAGATAACACGGTTGAAGTCATAACTAACATCGTTGATAAAGATGATTACACGATGGAAGTTACATGCCCGTTAACTTATAACGGGACTAACGATTATTGGAGCCATATTCTTCAAGAAGTTGGGCATAATTCCTCGTCTTAATCTCTTTTCTAAAGTTATTTCTAGTTATGGTGATTGTGTGACTATTAAAATGTGTGTTTTGTGCATTAATTATGTTTAAGAGTGATACTTGAGCTTCAATTATTGTTGTATCAATATAAACACTCGACGTTCTTCCAAAATTTTCTCATTTGATAGGTTTCTTTAGAGTGACGATCTTCACACAAATCAAAACAAATGTGTTGGTTTGGGTGAACAACTATTGTATAATGAGTTGAAATGAATAACATTATAACATGAAATGAGCTGAGATAAGTAACTCTTTAACATAATACAGGTCAAGATGGGTAACATAAAATTATGTGAATGCAATTGCTTCAAATGTTTAAGAATGATTAATAACATATTTTGACTTAAACTATGAGAAAACTACTAAAAATTATCCTTTTGGACTATTTGTTTAGTTATAACACATTTTAACTTAAAACTCGTTCTGACATGAACCATTCTGACCCATACCCGTTTTTAAACATTATCTAACCCAACTTAACCCGTCTATTTTGTCAGGCTTAAGTTTCTTAAATAATTAATCATCGTATGATTCATTATAAATTTTATTTTCTGAATATATACACACACATCTATCTATAAATCTCTATATATAGCATATATTTTCATGTACCAAAGAGCCTTTAGTCAAAAGGTATCAAAGTGTTGGATAAAACAAGATTCAAAATTGGAGTTATATTCCTAATAAACAATGGGATTATGCATAGTAAGAGTATCTTCCCTTCTCCTTGCATATCCTTAAACCTCAAATATTGTTGTGTTATAATATGTATTAATTCTATTGAGGTGTTAAGATTCAAAGTTGGAGTTATATTCATGAATCTTTTTTTTTTATGACCGGGGAACCCACTTACGTGGTAAACCCTGGGACCCTCAATACCCGACTAACCAGGGGGGAACGGGTAACCGCGGGCGCAAGCACTCGGATCAGTGGCCTTGTGGAGAAAATTATGAGAATGTAATTTATTCTCCTTGGTGGCACTATAAGCTTTCAGTCTTGGATCTAAGATGCAATGGGATTATGAGCTAACAAAAAAAGTGCCTTGATTACCTAGTTATGTATTTTTTTTTATTATATCTGTCAATTTTGACTCATATTAAGATAAATGGGTATATTTAGGTAGACAATTATTGTACATTGGATTAAAATGGGTAGGATTATGACATTTTTCAGGTTGAGATGGGTAACATCTTAACACAATGCGGGTCAAGATGGGTGACTTAAAAATTACGAGAATATAATTGATACAAATGAGTAAAAATGATTAATTATATATTCAATCAGAAAATCATTAAAAAGTAATAAAATAAAGGGGCATTTACATATTTTCCCCTCGTAATATATCATTTATTACATATATACCAAGTAAAAAAGTCAATTACATATTTCTTCTTTTTAAAAGATGTTTTTCTTTCCAAATAAACTAGTCAATTACATATTTCTCATAATATCATTTTTTTTCTTTCCAAATAAATAAGTAATAAATGTTCTCACTAGTGTGATATATGTAAATAATCCTAAAATAAATTATTTGTTTCATTACAACTCATTTTAATTTGAAATAATTAATGTTTTTAAAATCTACTCATTTAGACCCAAATTGATTTTGCTTAAAAATCATTCTGACCCGCATCCACCCTGATATGTATCCGTTCTAACTTGTTATCCTACCTAACCCAATCCATCTATTTTACCTGACACATTTTTTATATAGTGGAATTCTTTATTAAGCAACGACATGGTAAGAATATACCATAAGCTCGAAGAACAACCTCTATCTTTTTGATATCTTTACCGGAGTATTTTGAGATCTTTTTAGGAAAACAAGCACCTCCAACTTTAGTAAATGCTACAAAGACTTGGATTTCCACACAGCACAATAAAAGGATTCTAAGGTTGCGTTTGTTTTTTCAGATGTAAGATGTTTGTGTTGGATCGATTCCTTTGGTATAGATGTAAACATGAATACGAAAACATGAATGAAATATATATTAGATGAAACCTGTAAATCCAGTGAATGCGTTGTTGATTCCAGACATGATTCCTGAGATGATTCCTGAGATGATGATCTTAACCGGGTTCCCGTTTAGGGTGTATGGTGAGGATGGAATGAGAAGAGAGGCTCGGTTATGGGTTCACGAATTCTCTAATGTGAGGAGAGTTCGTTTATGATGTTGTGTAACCTTTTAATTATGAGCCTTAGTCTCTATTTATATACACCCAAGGGGAAACCCTAATTAGGATAGTAAGGGCAATTACGTCCATCGTATAATTACCTATCTAAATGGGTATTTAATTAATTGATCAATTAGATAAATAATCATGAGGGCCACATATTAAATATAACTTATTCTAACAGTCTGCAATCTGCGAAACACATCTGCAGACCTCTGTAACAGAAGACAAAATTAATGAACGAAAAAAAAAAGAAAAAAAATGGTATTTTCTTAAATAAAGAATACGGTTAAATGAAAAAACAATGTAATTATTTATATTTTCATTAAAAACATTGAAATAGGTAGGTTAAAGACACCAAGATTATGAAACCATTTTAAATTGAAATGCCTAATTAATTAAGTGTCATAGAAAGATTGTTAACAAAAGTATAGTTGATTCATCAGTGACCCATATTACAACAACTTATATATTTTCATTTCATTTCCCCTATTTTCCATTATAAGAACTTACTCTTTGTTACGTACATGACCTTAAAATTTGGAGAAACTCACACATTTTCATCCTCATAAACATGGAAATAGGAATCTTGATTTTGGTATCTGTCTTTGCTTGGATCTTCCTGCACCGATGGAACCAACGAACGAACAAGGGTCCGAAAACATGGCCGCTTGTTGGAGCAGCTATCGAGCAACTAATGAACTATAACCAGATGCACGATTGGCTCGTTAATTACTTGTCCAAGTCACGAACCGTTGTGGTTCCAATGCCCTTCACCACTTACACTTACATAGCTGATCCGGCTAACGTAGAACATGTTCTTAAAACCAACTTTGCAAACTACCCAAAGGTATGTATTTCTTTGAAAAAAATTAAACAAAAATAAAGCAAGTCAAGTGAGTAGAATGGGTTGAAAGCCACTCAAAATGTTATTCTAAAGTTATCAAATCAATACAACATGTTGATGGGTCATATTGTTGTTCAAAAGCTATCAAATTATTACATGTTGATGGGTCAACTTAACCTGATCACTTGTTTAAAAACCATAGCTCTATATTCCACACAAATAAAAATTTACAGAAACCTTGTGAATAATGATTCGGTTTGGTTGAATGGTTTAAACACAAAAATTTAGGTCTGAATAAGGGTCTAAATAATTCAGACTTGAGAACAAGTCTGAATGGAAAAACAAAACTACCTGGCTTCCCTTGGCTCCCTTTCCCTCTTGCTCCGCCACACCCATCTCTGCTGCCCTCTGTCGCACCCATCTTCGCCGCTCTCCGCCGCACACTTGACGACCCACGCTCGATGAATCGAAGGTCAACAGGATGAACTGAAGGTCGACGGCTGAATCGAAGGTCGATGGGGACGCGTTCTCGATGACGAAGGGGTGACGACGGTTCTTGATGGCAACCAGGCATGCTAGATGGTTCACTCCACAGGAGGCGGCGACGGGCAGCCTCTAGCTGGGGTGAGGGACCGACTGGGGCGAAGGGTACGGGTGGGGGTGGTGATGGTTTTGATAAAAAAAGGAGTATTTTTTATTTTCATTTAGACATGGAACCAAACACTCTTAATCGATTCAGCACTTAATAGTTCAGATACTCTTAGCCATTCAGACATATTAACCATTCAGTACTTAGTGGTTCAAACCCAACCAAACGGCCCCTAACAGTAAGGTCTAGGAGGGGTACCCTATAGGATAGGACAGCGAGCCTACTTCGAAAGAGGCAGAAAGTTTGATTGCTTGAGACCCTTTAGATCAGTGAACTATAATCTGCCATAGACATCATTATGTATCTTGCTAATTATTTGTCAAAGTGAATCACAAAGGAGCAATGTAGTTAATTATTAAACTCTATTTTAACTTAATTATGTTTTGGTACATGTTATTGAAGGGGGAGGTGTATCACTCTTATATGGAGGTGTTGTTAGGGGATGGCATTTTCAATTCAGATGGTGAGAATTGGAGGAAACAAAGGAAAACATCAAGTTTTGAGTTTGCTTCTAAGAACTTAAGGGACTTTAGCACTGTTGTTTTCAGAGAATATAGCCTCAAGTTGTCTTCTATTTTAAGTCAAGCAGCCTTTGATCATCAACACCTTGACATTCAGGTAATTAAATGTGTCTTGTAAGGTAATTATCAACAGATCAACTACAGATTTTACAAAAGGTAAAACCTTAAGATATTCATCATTGATCTGTTGATAATGACCTACAGATCGATCAGATAGGAGAATATCTAAAAAAAGGATATATATGATGTAAAACCACAAGATATTATATATCTTGTTTGTTTTTTTGTTTCTTTAGGAGTTGTTGATGAGGATGACTTTGGACTCGATATGTAAAGTAGGGTTTGGAGTAGAGATCGGGACATTGTCTCCTAACTTACCCGACAATCGATTTGCCAAAGCATTCGATGCGGCAAACATTATAGTGACTCTTCGGTTCATCGATCCTCTATGGAAAGTTAAAAAGTTTCTAGGGGTTGGTTCCGAAGCTGTTCTTGACCAAAGCATCAAGATCATCGATGATTTTACGTATTCAGTCATTCATAGAAGAAAGAAGGAGATTGAACAAACTCAAGATGTTCATAACAATAGCAAGGTAAGTAAATAATGCTTTTGTTATATATAAATTAATGGATCTGATAATTTTTACTCAAATCAAGTACGAATATTGTGTTGAAATGGTACCTAGTGCTATAACATAAAACATGTTTAGATGGGTAATATCTTAATATAATACATGTCAAGATAAGAAACATAAAACTATATGAATATGGATTGAAACGGCAGAGGTTTTGTTACCTCGATCTAGGCACCGTATATAAATGCTCAGTTCCCGAGTTTATTAAAACAGAGAAAAGAAAGAAAAAGAACGGATTTCTTTCCTTCCATTTCCTTTCAAATTAGATGGAAATTAGCCTGCTTTTCCATGCACTTCTCTTCCTTTCTCTCTTTAAATAAAACTCGGGAACACGACATGTGTTATTTTCCTTTCTTTTTCCTCGTTAAATGAAACTTAGAAACATAAAATGTTTTTCTTTCCTTTCTTTTCTCTCCTTAAATAACCTCGGGAACAGAGCGTAAATTCAATCTTGTTCTATGTATACCTATCAGATGAAGCATGATATACTATCAAGATTTATCGAGTTAGGAAAAGACCCCGAAAACAACATCAACGACAAGAGTCTACGAGACGTCGTAATGAACTTTGTGATCGCTGGAAGAGACACGACAGCAACGACGCTTTCATGGGCAATTTACATGATCATGACTCATGATCATGTTGCAGAGAAACTGTACACAGAACTCAAATCTTTTGAGGAAGATCGTGCACAAGAAGAAAATGTTTGTTTGAAAGCTTGTGAAACACAAGATGATCCTGAATCTTTTGACCAAAGAACAAAGCAATTTGCTGAGCTTATGAGTTATGATACGTTGGGAAAATTGTATTATTTGCATGCTGTCATCACGGAGACACTTCGATTGTATCCTGCTGTACCTCAAGTAAGTCATTATGCTTTTGGGCAATGTTTTAAAAACCGGTGTATTAGGTGCACCGAATTTGTCTCAAAAATGGTTCAACCGGTTGAACCGGGTTGTACCGGACGGTTCAACCGAACACACTAATTAACCATAGAATTATATAGAAATACAACTCATACTCAAATAAGTTTCCAAAAAGTATAGAAATTCATCCAAAAACAATTAAAAAAGTACTCAAATTCATCCAAAACAATCTAAAAGTACTCAAATTCTAATAATTTTTTTTAAAATAAAAGCACATTGTAGGATTATGACATTGGCGTGTTAAACGCATCAAGTTCACACGATCGCTTAAAAGCCTAAATTTTGTGTTTTTTTAAACCGGAGTGTTTCGTACCAGATTAGTTGACGGCATCCGGTTGAATCAGCCGGTTCGAACCGGTTTTTAAAACATTGCTTTTGGGTGTTTGAATCTGTGTTTTGGAACTGATAATCTGGTTATATATCTTGACATTATATTGTCAAACTTTTTAAATATTTTAGTATACATACACAAAAACACACGCATCATATAATAACTCACTCTTAAAGCATTAACTCAAATAACTCTGCCAAGAGCCCAATATGAAACTAAAATCTTGGATTTATCTTTTTGAACAATTTCTTCTTTTATGAGTTTGCGTAAATTCATCACCGTTTAACGCGTAACATTATGGTAAGTTTTGGTTGTAAAACAAACTTACAACGATGTTATGTCTTAAACAGTGATGAATTTACTCAAACTCATAAAAGAAGAAAGTGTTTTAAACAGTGTTGTCAGAACCAGACCAGACCGGACCGGTCGGACCAGGAACCGGGGGGTCGACCGGTTCAAATATAGCATGCGAACCGCCTTGGAGGGAACCGGCCAGTTGAGCCGGTTCACCGGTCGGACCGGGAACCGGTTCATTGGTCAGACCGGATTTCAAGTTTTTTTTTTAACTAAAATCAAAGAATGAACCATTAAAATCGTACCTTGTATTTTTTTTAACATGATTATGTTTGTTTGAATATTAATTATGTTTGTTTAAACGTGTTTATACTTTTATAATTTTTTGGGAATTTTTTATATATTTATTATGTCATCTGGTTCTTGAATCCGGTCCGACCAGTCCGACCAGTAACCAGTAAGTCGTCCGGTCCGATTCTGAAAACATTGTTTCTAAATGTGTTAAATAATGTTAAAAAAATTCCAAAATTTGGCTTTATCTTGAATGAGTTATTTGAGTTAATGCTTTAAGAGTGAACTATTATTAGAACACTACCTTATAAATATAAAGATGATGGTTCACTAAAAACACAAATCTTCCTAAAAACATTAAAAACAAATTCCTGCATAAAAATATAAAAATCTAGTAAGAAAACAAAAGCCCTATAAAAATTTAGTTCAAAAATACAGTAAAAAAAAAGATGCTATACAAATATATATATTACAATTTTTTACTTTTAGGTAAAATTGTGTTTCTAGTTGATCATACCAGTATAAATAAAACTTCTTATTTTATCCATAAATAATATTCAAACGTACTAAAGTAAACCAAACGTAAGTAAACAGTTTGATGAACGGTTAATTTGTTATGAACAAAATTTTTAAGCTTAAATAAAGAACATGAACACATGCCAGTTTTTTGTAATTACGTTTTCAAATATTTGTTTGTTTATCTTCTTAAGGTTTACTTGTATTCATTTAATATACTAAAATCAAATTTAATGGTATTTAGACTCTAATTTAGATATTTTTTACTTCCAAACGTTGGTTATTGTTAAATCATGACTTTATTTAGACTTTAAATTGAATATTTTTATAAAAAAGCGGACAAGTGCTTGTGTAAACGTTCATTTATGTTTGTTGTTTAAAAAAAGAAACTACAAGTACTAAAATATATAATTAATTAATTATACCAAAGGCAATATTATAGCTTATCGGTATCTTGGTGGTGAAATAAGACTCAAAAACCAAATAATTATGAGTTCAAATCCCGCAACGTGTTTTTCTCAAAATATTGAGTTTCTTCTACAACTGGTAATTTGGTGGTGGATTTGATCGGGTGTTAATGGTGGTGGCATGATGATAATCCATTAATCCGTCAGTGATCCTAAAATTTAGCCGTTTAAAAAAAATTAACCATTTTATATTTTTATAAATTAAGGACCCCAAAGGAATATTGAACGACGATATATTGCCAGATGGAACGAAGGTAAAAGCAGGTGGTATGGTGACATATGTACCCTACTCCATGGGTCGAATGGAATACAATTGGGGCCCCGATGCAAACCAATTTAAGCCCGAAAGATGGCTTAAAGATGGTGTCTTCCAAACCGCGTCTCCATTCAAGTTCACTGCATTTCAGGTATGCCTGGCAAAATAGACGGGTTGGGTCGGATTTGGTAACGGGTTATAACAGGTTCGGGTCAGGATGAGTGCGGGTCAGAACGGGTTTGAAGCAAAATCAGTTCGGGTCTAAATGGATTGTTTTTAAAAAATATCAGCTTAGTTTAACTTAAGTTATGTTATAAGTAAACATATAGTCCATTTAGATAATTTTTAGTGATTTTTTCATCAAATATGTTATTAATTATTCTTAAATGTTTGAATTCATTGCGTTTACATAGTTTTTTTGTTACCCATCTTGATCCGCATTGTGTTTAAGTACTACCCGGCCATCTAAACCCATTCAATATTATGTAGTTACTCATTTCAACCCATTATACTACAATTGTTTACCTAAACCAACTCATTTCATTTGATATTGGTAAAAATTGCCACATCTAATTTTAGGTGAATTAATCTTATTACCCACCCTTTGTGTGTGGTTGGTTCGGTTTTCGTTTTGTTCGGTTTCATTACTCGTTTTGAAATTTCGGTTGAACCGAATCTAAGTTTGGTATTAAAACGGATCCTAAAACCCACAATGGATATTGTTGAGTTATGTACGACTGTACGTAGATAAGTGTCTGAACTTATTTTTACATGATATATCTATCTATACTAATAAATCAAAATAAAAAGTGTCACATGTCACTTTTCTACACTATCTTTATAAAAATTTTCCCGCCTCTCTCTCATATTAAATGCACCCATATTCAATAATAATATTAAATAATAAATATATTTTTATACATTTTTAAATTAAAAAAGGTTTTTAAAGCATTAAAAAATATATTAATTTTAAAAGATTACATTTTTTTTAGAATCCAAATTATTATGAAATGTAAGAAATTCAATAATTTTTTTTTCAAAACGAAATATTCAAAAAACAAACTTTAAAATTAGTGTTTAAATAAATAATATTATTATTTTATTATTTATGTATTAAACTATATTAATCATATTATTAATGACTATTTATTATTTTTTGTATTTAACCCGTGTAATACACGGGGTATTGACCTAGTTAATTATAAAGAAAGAAAAAAAGAAAGAACTTGGGTTTTATAAAGAAACGACTTAATCATGCAAAAACTAGAGAACCTTTATCTGATTTTAATATGTTAAAAACTTTAATAGTGTAAATAAAATTAAAATATTTCTGGTTAAGAAAATACAAAATCATATATCTATATTATATTATATATATACTGAAGTGACAAAAAAGAAACAATTTCACCAAAATTTTAGAATTTTATCCAAACACATTTTTTAAGTCCTACTGTATAATCTTTTAAAGATAAAGTAAAGGTTTTTTTGACCTTTTAGTTAATTACAAGTTAGTGTTTTGATATAAATTGGGATAAAGTGATTTTATAAAAGAAAAATAATTTCAAACCAACTGACACCACTTTTTTACATTTTTGACACATTTGATCATTCAAATTGAGATTTTAAGCCTAATAGTCATTTTAGTTAAATATTAAAAATAAAAAGAACTGGCTTAACGAGCTACTAGCCCTCCTACCTAGCTTGAATTTTTTACGGGCCAAAATCACTGATTATTTGGTTTCGTGTCACATTGTGTGGGCATTTCACTAATTTTAATAATGAAGTATATCCTAACTTTAGAATGTTTAACTAGACTAACCTGATTCCCTACTCGATTTCAATGTTATTTTTAGATAATCTAGGTTGTAACATCTTAATCTCTTTTTTTCTTCTTTAGAAAAATCTTTAACACTGTAAAACCGTGAATTGAATTTGATCGACTGTTTAATCATAACAGGCAGGTCCAAGAATATGCCTCGGCAAAGACTCAGCATACTTGCAAATGAAAATGGCGCTCGCCATTTTGTGTAGGTTTTTCAAATTCGAATTGGTAGAAGGTCATGTGGTTGAGTACAGAATGATGACAATTTTATCAATGGCAAATGGACTAAAGATTAAAGTTTCAACACGTTCATAAGATTGTTTGATACATTTGTAGTATGATCATAAAAAATTGTGTAATATTGGATTAAATAACCAGGACTCAAAATATGTACGTGAAAAAAAAAAAGTGTTTGATTATTTGTGACGTTATGTCCTCATCTTTCAAATTTAATTTTTAGATTATAAATAGTCGTGTCTTCATATATAAAACATAACTAACATCAACTATACGAACTTTAAATTACATGATAAAACGATCTCATGCAGGCATGGGTCAGGCTTAGTTACCACTGGGGGCGCGCAACCATATCTTATTTTTCCATCAGTAATGTTAATTTTTCGGTCGATATATTAAGAATGCTTATAGGTAATGAATTCGTCCACACTTTAAAAGTTTTGCCTATTTCGCCTCTCCTTTAAAATTATTTAAGTTTCACTACTAGATATTGGTGACGACTTGTGAGATCCAAATTGAAGATTATTAGAAAATTTATATAATATTTAGAGTAAATTATCGATATTTTATAAGAATAACTATAAAAAAAATTAAATAAATCACATTTTTATAGTTTTATAAAAAAAGAATAATATATGAAATGTTACTTAATATAATTAATTTTTAAATTTATTTATTTCACGTGTGTAATACATATATTTTTAACAATTTTCATACATATGTTCTTGTAGTGAGAGTTAAATTATACATATAATGAATTATTGCCAACCATATATATATATATGCAAAACACCCTACATAAAGTCAAAAACACATTGGAAAGTTTAATTATTGACGGGAAACATTACCAAAATAGGCATTTTCAGTCTTTGACTAAAAATTACATTAAAATAGACATTGATTTTTAGCCATTTTAACTATAAATATCAATCGGAACAAAACAGTTATTGCGAAGACGACACGTTAGACTCACCAGCTAACTTCTTTTTTGCGTTGAAGTATCGTCTACAATACATTTGATAGTTATCATCTTGTAGAGAACGGTCGGCTTAGCCGATTTAATAGCTAAGAGTTAACATTTATTTTGGCATATTGTTACTTACAATGTATTCTTGATAATTTTCTCAACTTAATGACTTATGGAGTGTTTGATAGCATATTAATGCTCATTAATAAACTATCTTTTAACGGATTATAGTATTTTAATAGTTAAGAGATAAAATTAAGCCTAAATGGTTAAAAGGTAGCATCTTAACCATTCAGAATCAAAATTATCTCTTAATTTTTAAGAGACAATGTTTATTAAGCATGTATTCTATTGATTACCATTAAAAGGTTACCAAACAACCTCTAGACTTGTGTGTAACAAGCACAGGGTTTTCATAACAAGCACTTAACTTTCAAACACAATTCTTAGACATTCAAGAACTCACATTTAGATGATATTTTTTTTTAACTGATCCATTTATTCAATACCATCAATATATATGAGAAAAATTTATACAACATAAAAAGGGAAAAAAACAAATTGAATTTTGGTATAAAGGGAATAAGACTTACCATATAAAGATGCTTCATAAGTTTAGTCCTCAAATTCATCATAGTTCTGGCATGTGAGTACTAGATAGATTTTGTAGCCAAGTAGAACTTGCCGATAAACAAATGTTACATTTACTTTTTCTTCTTATGAAAATATGAAATATATATATAGAGAGAGGATGATGGTTCATACGAAAATTTCTCTCTCTCTATATATATATATGTGTGTGTGTAACGCTGAATTAAGCATATAATGTTTATGTGAAATGAAGATGAGTGTGATTTCATGTATGTAGAAAAAGAAAACAATATCAAAAGATAGATATATGCGAGTAAACCGGCAAGTCATCCTTGGCTGCATTATGCATACCTTGTCTTCACATGCAGGAACTTGGATGAACATATCTCAATAGTATGAATGGAAGAAGGAAATGAATGATAAAATCAGAGAATTCTTTTTCTGTCGATGATGATAAAATAATGGAAGTTTCCTAGTTATGTAAAAATGAAGGTGGAAGTAGTTTAAATAAGACTTGATTTCTTTATATGGAAAAGCTTTTTTCTTTGGACATTTTTGGACAGGAAAATGTGATCTTGGAGAAAATTAATGTGTGTGTATATATAGAGGTTGAGCTACTGGTAAGAAATTTTTGCCTAAATAAAGTGGTAACGAATAAAAATTTGACATGTGACATGATAAAAATATAAAAAACAAAAACCCAGTTCTTAAAACAAATTCTAGTACAAACTAGTAGCAAAAACCAGCGCAAGAAATCAAAAATATAGTACAAAAATATTGTTATTTGTATAAAAAATACTTTGTTAAACTCATCATATTTTTATATTTAATTTACTTGTAGCCTATCAATTTTTACCAAATTATTAGTGATTACACTAATGTAAACGAGTTCTAACATTAATATTTTAAGTGTTGTAACAATTGGTGGTTATACTTGTTTTGGCATCCAAGAGTGCTTTAGCATCTTCCTGGCTCGTCTTGGTTGTTAATAAAAGTCTCCGTTAAAAAAAAATTAATATTTAGTTTTTCATATTTTTCAAAAAAGAAAAAATTCCTCCAATTTTGAAAAGCACCTCATCTAAAAAAAGCACTCATTTTTTAAAATCCTAACTCTTTTATATTCAATTGAGAACTAATATTAATTAACAACTAAAATAATCATTTATAGTTATAAGTTGAAAGGGCATAAAAAGATAATTGCATTTATATCGTTAAAATTATTTGGTTATAAGTAGTTACTTTTAGTACCATTAGGCTTATAGCCTAGTGGTACTCCTAGACCACCAGCAATGGGAGGTCTTGGGTTCGAGTCTCACCTAAAGCAAAAAAATGTTCTGGGAGGGCTACAGGGTTTTCACAGCGTGAGTTTTCTCATAGATGGTGTGGCGGTTCCTCGATTCGGCAATCTCCAATGCCCGGCTTTAAATGTTTCCGGGGGTTGGTAGCGGTCTGTGGTCGCAAAGCATGGGTTGTTGGGTCCAATGACTCGTTTAGCTGTTCAAAAAAAAGTTACTTTCAGTATTTTACAACTTATTAAGTCTCATTTAAATGCATTCCTATATATATATGTATGTAAGAATTGTAATATGTTAAAACACAATCTTAGAACAAAAACATTTAATAACTGTGTGGGGCATTCATTTTGAATCTTGAAAATAGGTATGTGTCTCATATTAAAATTGATTTATCTACTCAAAACTTAGTTTCATTAAGCAACTTTAATATGTACCACATACCTATTTTAAAATTTTCAAATGAATAATGTATATAGAATTTAAGAGTTTCTTTATAAGATCAGATCCCTACAGATACGCTGGTATGGTCCAGACAAGACATGTGATCGGTCCCATGGCATCTCGCAAGTTGTAGATGTCCCTTATGGGTCTTCCTCATCCACTTTTTGGGATTGATCCAATCTTTAATCAACATCTTATCACCTTTTTGCAATTTCAATATTTATATTGGACGATATGATTTTGTGGGAGTTTGTTTATGACTTCATGAAATCTGTGAAATTAAAAGCATAAAAAAGTCTTATTTTTTAAAAACATGAGGTTCAAATATATTATTTTCGATTGAGAGAAATAAGAACATGCCTTTTTTTCAGTAATTTAAGCATAATTCGAAAAGCATTCTTTGATTGTCTTTTAATAATTTAAGTATGATTTTTAAAAACATGAGACTATTTTTTATTGAGGCAAATGAATGAGAAGCGTGGGAATGAGAAAATATTATAAACAAAAGAATAAGGTCATGTTCGTACATTTTTGCCAACTAGACATCAGTGTAGGGGTGTGTATGATAAAATCATAACTGAAAAATAATTGATAACCGCTCAGAACCATAACCAATTTTAACCGAAACCAACTTTAACCAACAATTATGTTTAAGCTAAACCATTAACCGACTCATTCGGTTATGGTTATGGTTAAGTCAAGCCATTAACTGACTTTAACTAAACCGAACCGATTATTATATATTTGTTTTTTTTAATATTTCTAGGTGTGTGTGTGTTTTCTTTTCAAAAAGTTATGATGCAAATTAAATATAAAAGGCGAGTTATAACTTTTTATTAAAATGAAAATATTATATGTTACAAGTGAAACTAAATATATTAAGAGATTAGTTCCTGTTCATATACTTTTTTACATTTTCATCACTCATTCTCAGTTATTCCAAAATTGTACGAGTTTTACTTATATTTTCATCATCAATATATTTCTAGTTCAAAGGCTAATTTACAAGTTTTTTTTTTGTTTTTCAACAATTTCATTATTAACCGAATTTAACCAAAACCTAACCTAACCGATTAATGGTTAACCGTTCAATTGGTTATGGTTATTGAACCGAAGTAGCGGTTTTGATTATAAAAATTGTTATAACCGCACCGAACCGCAGCATGCACACTCCTACATCATTGTAAAACCAATATCACTATGTTGTTTTAATTAGAATGACAGCCAGTAATGTATTGATTAGACTAACAACGAATAACAAAATAATGCATATCATAAGTTAGGGGTGTGTTTTTTACCCTAACCCGAAGAACCAACCCGAAAACACCTATCCGAACCCGAAAACTTAGAATGGTTCGGTCCATGACGAGGTTTGTTCGGGTAAACCAGAACTAGAGTTCTAAGGGGCGGTAACATTCTTTGATTTTCAAAGCCCCTGTATGTTTCGAGATCGTTGAAGAAATGTATGCTTTAGTTAAACACGTTTTGGTTATGTTATGGTTAAACATTTGAAATTTTTAAGGAAATGCAGGTTTTGGTTAAACATGTTTTAATTTTATTTGTTTGGAAAATAGAATATTAGTTTTTTAAGTATCACCCGAGAACCGTTTAACCCAACCCGATTAAACCCGAGAACCAATTAAACCGAAGTTAAATGGTTTGGTTCTTGGTTCCAATTTCATATTACAAAAACCGAATAACCCAACCCAAGTAACCCGAAACACGAGGAACCAACCCAAACGACACCCCTATCATAAGTAATGCGAAACTTATCATCTTTACGTTAATTAAACACATGGCACAAAGCTTAACAACTTTTTGTGCTGACTAGACGCTGACGCAAAAGTATTACTAGCTTGCATTGATTAAAATTAAAAGGTAAAGAAGTACTAGTTTGTGCATTTTAAATACTCAATCAAGTATCTTAATTGAAAGCTGTCCCTTTTGCACCAATAATTCTATACCTGACAAAGTGGACGGGTTGGGTTGGGTTGGGTAACGGATCAGAACGAGTACGGATTAGGATGAGTGCAGGTCCAGATGAATTTAAGCAAAATCAGTTTGGTTCTAAATGATTCATTTTCTAAAAGAATTAATTTATTTGAAGTTAAAATGAGTTGTAACAATAGTGATTTTCTCATAAAATATATTATTGATCATTCTTGCACGTTTGGATCGGTTATATTCACATGGTTTTTAAGTTACTCATCTTTACCCGTATTGTGTTAAAATGTATTTTCATCTCAACCTATTGTATGTCACAATTCTACCTATTTCAACCATAGTAGAATAACTGTTTACCCAAATATGCATATTTATACTGATATGGATCAAAATTGCCAGATATATTATAATATATATCTTGTGGATGTGCATCTCATATGGCAAATTGGTCATGTGCTTTTATGGTTGTGGTTGATTTTTAATGTCGTTAAATATATATATTATATATATGAGTGTTAAATTTGAAAAACATGACTCTCTTTATACGTTAACTTTGGAGTTTAAAGGACAAATTTTTTTATAAATTTAAATTATGGCATTATATATAAAAATTAAGTAGATAGTAATGAAAATAAACTAGGTAAATCTCATGAATTATCCAACTATCATAATACATTTTGAAAAAAAGACTAGACTTTCTTTTTACATTAATTTTAAAGATTAAAGGACAAATTACTTTTTAAATTATGTCATTAAATAAAAAAAATTAAGTAGATACTATTCATTACAAAAACCAAAAACCAATTGTGTACTATATTTTATTTATTTTATAAACTTTATTAAACCTTCAAATATATACACACGATGTTTTAGCAATTAATTGTCCAGGTGTTATACAAGCATCTATATTAGTGTGTTGTGTTTCTCGTCGTATCGATCGAATACCCCTCTAATTTTATAAAACGTATGCTGACAACCCTAACGGGTTCATGTAAGATTGCAAGAGCCAAATCAAATTTGTTCAGTAATGAAATTGATTTGACATAAAATTTTCAAAATAAATCAACAAGAATGTTAAAATTGAATATCTGTCACCTCTAATCTTCAGAATCAACTCCATATACTAAATGCGGAAGCCACATTCATCATCGGACGGCAAGGATTATGGGCTGTTGATGATTAGAGGTAGGCAAACCGGGTTTTTTTGGAACCGGTTCCAAACGGTCCCGGTTTCAGTTAACAAAGTCAATAACTGGTTCCAGTCAACAAAATCAATAACAGGCTCCGGTTTTTGGCCGGTTCGAGTTCGTTTATCAGTTCCGAATTTTTTGCCCACCTCTACTGGTGATCGTATCCTTTCTTTACTTTTTATAATTAATTGATTTTTCAATTCGGCGTGCGCTAGCCGACCAAACAAGAATATATCGTGCCCCAAAATTGCTATGGAATGGGCCTAATTTGGGCCCACATGATTTTACGAATGGGAGAAGCTATTATGAGTGGGGCTTAAGTTGAAAAAGACCGGTTAAAAGGACCTGAGTCCGAACCGGTTCTAGTTCCTATCTAAATTGAATGTATTTGATTAAAGACGACGAGGACACCTAAAATTAAAATAAATAATAATTAGGTTGTAAATTTAAAATTTTTAGCATATTTTTTTATTTGAAACCATCTATCTTATATAATAAATCAAGGTTTTTGTTTGCCACATGTCATGCAATGTAGCATGTTTCATTTTTGTTCCCTCCTAAAACTTGGAGTATTAAATCATTTATTAACACTTCTTTATTAATAGTGATAATTAATAAATTTGACAAATTATTATTTTAACTTATTTTCTTATATTTAATAAATTATGTATACAAATAAATAATTAAGTTATGAATATCTTACACTTTAAATGTAGAAATTTAATAATATGTTTATAGTATATTGAAAAAAGCAAATAACCAAACAAAATTAAATAAAATAGATACATTATAAAACAAATTGTAAACTATATAAATAATGATTTCATTAAAAATGAGAATATTAAAAACCCGAATTATTTCATGTATATTCATATATTTTTATAGCAAAATAAAATAAAATAGATGTATTATAAAACAAATCGTAAACTATACAAATAATGATTTTATTAATAATAAGAATATTAAAAACCTAAATTATTTCATGTATATTCATATATTTTGATATTTTAACTTACTATTTTCATTAAATAATATAAATTTTTTAAATCTTTTCATTTTTTAGGTAAGTTATAGAAATTAAGGACTTATTTATATACTTTACAAATTATGGTATAATTATAATTCATAAAAGTTAATTCTTTTTATGTATAGTAATATTATTAAATGTTAGTATATAAATATTTTTATTTATTCAGCTAATTATATAATAAAATATGAAAATTAACTTTAATATTCATATATTTTATTTCTTTTCTTTTTTGACAACAACTTATTTTAAATTCTTATTATTTGTTTATAACTCTTAATTTAAAAATATAAATAATTGGTAACATTTATTATCCTTGTAGTCATTTAGTTTTTTTTTCAATGTGTATTTATTATTTAATTATCGATATCCATTATTTAATCATGCATTTATTATTAAGCAAATGAAGTTAATCTGCAATTAGTTATAAAGTTTTTATTTAAACTTCTTTTTTTATCTAAACTTCCATTTAGGTCTCTTACTGTCATTAACTTCAAATTATATTCATTAAAATATTCATTAATAATAATAATAATAGTAATTATTTTCCATGAATTATTTTTAAATGTTTAAAATATTTAGCTTGATAGGATGATTTGAATGTTAAAATACAATATGTATAATTATAAAAAAAATTCAAGTGTAATTCTTATTTTTTTATAAACATAAATTTTTTATTAAAAATTATATAACATTTTGTATATTAAACCCATGTAACACACGGGATTTAACCTAGTTAAATACAGATAAAGGTTGTCTTTATACATACACTCAAGGGTGTTATAGAAACCCTCTATGGCATACGTGTCATATGATATTGTACGACATATACTACGATCGTATATTCATATGGTACAATACTAAGTCGTATTACCCTGTAACTTTTCAAATCAAAAACTCAGGGCATCGGAATTGTATGTCACCATACTACCAATATTCTAGGGTCGTATGGTAAAATACTATCCCGTATGGAATGATCGACATGACAAGTCGTAGTTTATGTCGTTTGATTAAAACCAAATACGGGTCGTATGTACCATAATGTCTGTATTATGAGGTTGCATGTACAATACTACCCCTATTTTAGGCACTCGGATAACATCCTTAGATGTATGTATAACATAAACCTAAAAAAATTGAATTTATTGTATGTTTATTATATTTTTTATATAAAAAAAATTGGGCATATCCAATTCTAACCAATTTTGGAACTAATTATTACTTGATATGACCTTACCCAATTCAATATGAGCAGGGTTTTAGTGTTTTAATATGTTTGACTTTATTTATCTTTTTTCAGAGTACAAACATGCCAAAATGGTTTGCATGCTTGCACAAGTGGTAGAGAATAGAGAGAAAAGTTCCGTTCTTCTCTTCAACCGATGTGAAATATTACAATTCATCTTTTTACGAAGCCAATGTCCTTACTAACACATTAGTCCATCCCTTACTTGTATACCCTCTATAAAATTCAATAACAACTGCAACAAGATATTGTCCACTTTGGCCCTGATGGACTGCCTATTCAGTAACTCACGATTTTGTCTTCACCCACTGCAAGTATTTTAGGATGACTCAGCTACATACAACATACATCACTACGAGGAACACCTGTCGTAATGATGAACGGCTCGTTGCTCGCCCAAACAAAACACGTCATGATTTGAGTTTACACAACAATTAAATGTTTGAAGTTTCATTTAGAAAAGTTGGCTACAAAACGTTTCATATGGTTATCATATTCATTTTACGCGATCATTTTATTCTTTAATAGGCCATTATATTGGTTGGGCTTAGTGGCCTAGTGGGTACGACCTTAAGAAGCCATCCGGGTGTAAGGCCCAAAAATAATGGTCAAGATATACACAATGGGCCGAATTCTTTTGAAGCTTTGAGTTTGCGCCACATGGCCCACATGTTGTCAGAGGTGCGTAAATCGGGTTTTTTTTAACCGGTTCCAGTCAACAAACTCAAGACCCGGTTCCGGGTTTTGACCGGTTCCAACTGGTTTTTGATCGGTTCCGGTTCGGGTTTTAGCCAGGTATAGGTGGAACCAGTTTCGGTTCCGGTTCTAATTTGTCTGAAAAACCGGAACCGTTTGTACCCACCGGTTCCGGTACGGGTTGTCGGTTCTGGTTCGAGTTGTCAGTTCTGGGTCCGTTTTTTTGCCAACCTCTACATGTTGTATTACATACTTTTTCTTGTTTAAGAAACGGTGGAAAATATGACTTTGAATAAATAGTTTTGAGAATATATGAATTTGACCAATTGATTGATTGTGTAATATTGTCTTTATTGGTTTTGATTCGATTACATTGAGCAATGAAATGAATATCAAATTCTTTGAACCTAGTTTTTTTTAATCTCTTATAGTACATTAGTATAAAGTGTATCTAAATATGTAATTAGTAATGATTTTTTTAAATCTTTTGTCTACTAATATAAAGGACAATATCCATAAATTGTAAGTATGCAAGTACATTCAAAGTAGGTATATTTGTTTCATATAAACCTCCCAAAAATGGTGAAATTGACTACAACAATAATTTATTATCATTTTGTTTTTAAATCGGTTTCTACCCGATTTTAAACCAAGACCAGTTCCTACCTGTGCTCGAAAAAAACAGGTTCTCACCCGGACACCCAATTCTTACTATATTCAAAAAAAAATTCACTATGGTAGTAATCTTTGAAACTTTTGACCATTTGTTGGTGTTTTTCTTGCTCATTTTGTCCCTCAAAACTTAGTATAGAAGGTTGATTGAATTGGTTGCTTATCCCACTTAAAAACAAAAAATTGAATACAAAAATAACCTTGTTTTATTATAGTTTTACACTCGTTTACATCTCATTTGATGTTTCTACTTTTGTTATTATTGCTCAATCACAATCTTTAGTTTATCAAGATTTCAACATGAAACATAGGGTTCTGTTATTCCTTAATGTATGAATGTAAAAGTTTGGGGTAACTTAGATTTGGTTGAGTTGAGTGATTTGACTCAAAAGGCTCGTCTTAAGTTTTGTGATTTTTTTGGCAAAAGAGTTAAAGGTGACGTTGAGTCCAAAAAAACACAATTGGATAGTAACAGTGGAATATTTATGTATGACATAGATACAATTTGGGATAAAATGGAGAAGTTTGTGAATTAAGAAACTTTTTCGTTCAACCACTTGGACAACCCTTAGTTGAAAAACATGATTCAAGTGATGCGTGAATCTCGTTACACCCTCTTAATATGTACTACATTTAGAAGTTATTGTTTAAAAGCATGGGAAATGCAATAAATTATTTAACTATTTTTTTTGAAAGTTACAATCTGGTGTAAACTTAACTAGTGATATTTGGTTTGCTCTAATGTGTTTTACCAGAATTTCACTATTGTGCTGTGCCTGTTTGATAGATCTCTATTCATGGTAAATGATAAAATGTACGATTGTGTTTAAACTTTTTCTACATCAACATACATGAGAATAAATGTTCAAATTTTAGATTATATAATAACAACTTTTAGTTTAAAGAACAAAATATTTTCAATGACATTAAACAACACTCAAATAATATTGGGGCAGTTGAAAAATAAAATTGATTTGCTATGACGTATATTTTTCATATTCAATGAGTTGTGCATATTATTAGATTGGTTGTACAAGATGGGTTCGTCGTCTTCCTAATGTTGGTGAGTTCAATTATGATATTAGAAATATATTAAATGATGTTTTCTTAGAAAAAGTTTAAAAAAATATCGACTATAAAAATTGCATAAGTTATGAATTTAGTTATGTTTAGGTCTTAATTGTGACGTGTTTCATTTGAGAAATGTTTGTATATACTCTATGACAAAAGAAACTCTAATAGTTTTTCACAATAGTCTTTCAAATGTTAGTCGAACAATGTTATTTTCCAATGAAGATTGACTAACATTTAATATATCACTTAATTTCTTGAGGTTTTCAAAACCTAAACTACAAAAATATGATAAAATATTATCTTAGTTGTAGTTTAAAACTAATTCTTTTAATGGCTCATTTTAAAAAATCTTAAAATAAAAATGATGTGTATATAGCAATGTTAAAACCAATAAAATAAAAATTTTAAAATATTTAGAGTTAAATGCAATTTTAGTCCTTATGGTTTGACAACTTTTGTCATTTTAGTCCTTGTGGTTTGAATTTTGCCATTTTTGTCACTATGGTTTCATTTTATTGCCATTTTCATCCCTATGGTTTCCATTTTATTGCCATTTTAGTCCAATTAAATTTAAAATTTTGGACTAAAATGGCAAAATTTATCAAACTATAGGGATGAAAATGTCAATAATTTTCGATCAGTTTATGATTTCTTTTAATAAAATATGGCACAACACAAACACATGTCAATGCATCAGGGTTAAGCACGTGGATGCAATAGACCGCATACAAGACCAAACAAGCTTTGAAGATGAAATACAACTTGAAAAAAAATACGTAATGAGGAAGTAAATCGTAGACTATCTTCTGACGTATTCGATGAAAATTACCTTCTGATGTAGCGATGCATTCACAAATGTTGATGACTAAGATGATGAAGACGATAACTAAAATAAAAATAAAAATGTATTATTTTTGTAAAATTAAGTTTTTTTGTTTGCAAAGGTCTTTTATAAACAGAAAATAAATTTTATGTTTATTAGAAAAATGTCTCTACCTCAATTACCCTTGGTTTCAACCCTACCTATCCTAACCAGGTTTATATGGATAGGGTTTCTCCTATACTTTACCTGGTTTATTTCAATACCAATTTCAAAAAAAGGTCATTTTTTTAACAGCATATGGTCCTGTTATGTTACCTTCAGTTATATTGGCGATTGTTAACAGCATATGAACCGTGGGACTGTACCCCTGATGCGCGGAAACCCCGAAATAGGTAAACCCTTGCCCCTATTGGTTCAGAACCCGAGATTATGCTCAAGATTCCTCTCGCACCTCACATGTTATTCATTAAAGTGTCACCAGTAAGACTTGAACTATTGTATATAATGAGAAAGAACCAAACCCTTATTATTAGGCTAACTTTTGATAGATAAAAAAGAAAAAAAAAAAAACTGTTTTATGCACCACAACTGAAAACGACCACAAAAACCCAAACAAAATCTGTTTACAAATCTGTTGAAGGTGACACTTCACCCAAAACAAAACACTATTATTTTCCTAAACCCAGTAGCCCCACCCAATGCATTTATTTTGTCCGAATCACCTTTTTATTTATTACCGGCAAATTCTTTATGAAATAAGCGGCATATATTAATGCCATTTAACTGTCCGGTGATCCGTATTTTTATTTTTTTAATTTATATAGTTTTGTAATACACATGCTTTCACTCTTTCTTTTTTTTTTTAACATTTACAACACAATTGAAAGGTTTTTTACAAAAGTATTTATTTAAAACCATGAAGGTTTGAAAGTGGTAGAGATATTGTTATAGCACTTACGATTTATCGTAAATCTAAGGTAGGATGTGACGTAGCGGTTACTGTAAAGTTTTGATTATTCTCTTGTCGAGAGCTCGGATTTGAATTCAACTTCAACAATTTCACGTATAAACCGCTTAAAAAACAAAATTAATGGTATAAGTTGTGTTTTACATAGCTAGTAGCTAGGCTCCTTGTAGGTCATATAGTCGTTATAAGTAACCGTATCTAATTGTTATCCCCTTGACTTCGTTATGAAGTGTCTTGGGTTTGAATCAGGGTTAAGACATATTTGTTGAGACAAGGTGAGAGAGTTTACACAGTTGTGAGGTTTCTCAGGTGAGGTGGGCTCTGACGGATGCCCTAAAGCGTCAAATCCGAGAACACAGTTGAAATTCGGTCTTGGATGTTTGTGTTTCAAGTCATTCAAATATATGTATATATGCATGCATGCATGCATGCATGTATGCAGGGTCGGCCTTGAGGGAGGGCGAGGTGGGGACCGCCCCAAGCCCGTCTTTTTTAGGGGCCTGAAATTCAAAAAAATTATAAAACTTAAGGCCCAACAAGTTTTGATAAAATGAAAATAGTTTAATTGGTAATAGATTACCCCTAAAAAAACCTCACATATTTAAAAATATATCAGGTTTATATTGACTTTCCCCCAAATTGGTTTTACTTTTCGCTCTTCCAATTCCCAGACGTGCTTCAGCAGCCGGACCGGCGTTCTCCTCCACCCATCTAGCCCCACCTTCCAAACTCAATAAAACGGATCCCCTGCAGCCTCCACTGCTTTGATTGCACAGCCATGAGCCACCGAGCACAACCTCGATTGCAGTCTCTAACGAGCCACATATTGAAGTATGGAAAACAATCAGATATTGATGCGGATTAACTTTATTTGTAATTGAAGTTGTTTGAGACATTTTGTGTAATAAAATTATCACTCTTTTTGATGTTATAAACAAGTTGAATCAGCTTGGTTTTTTCATAACGCATTAATTGCATATAGAGTTTTGTTGACTATTCTGGTAATTGTGGTATCGGCAGAGAGAAGTTTTTCTAATTTGAAGTTGTTGAAGTCTTATTTACGATTGTCAATGTCACAATACCGACTTATAACGGATTGGCAAAGATTTCTATTGAGAACGTTATCTTAGACAATATGGATACCGAAGAGATGATCGATACTTTTGCTTCAAAAAATGCTCGAAGAGCCCCATGTTTGATATTTAAAATATATTATTATGTTACAATACTTTGATTTTGTTCATTTTTTAAAAAAAATATATTCATATTATTAACTTTTTATATATAAATTACTAAGTTAATTTTTAAAAAGGGCTCATTTTTTTCTCGCCCAAGCCCCGGATTTTTTTAATTCTCGGAGGCGGCCCTCTATATGTGTGTGCACACACCATAAGTTGTGTAGTAGAACTAGTTAGCATGCTATTGATGAGAGCGTGTAATCACTTTTTTTCTAACCGGTTTATATGATTGAAAAATGAGTGAAAAAATAAAATTACTTAAAAATATGCTATTAAAAATTACCAAAACAAGATAAAATAAAATACATATTATTTTCAAACAGAAAAACCTAAGAAATGATTAAGTTTTAAAAAGCATAGATAAGAATACATCTCGAAATATGCTCTAAAGTATAAATTTTATAAAAAAATAAAAATTATGTTGGTCTCAGTTTAACATTTAATTTGATTATGTTTAAAAAGTTGGTCACCGTCATGCGTTGTTGTGAGTGGGATTCAAATGCCGAATTTATTAGAGCTAAAGTTTTGTTTCTTTTAAAGTTAAGGATTCGAGTCTATGTGAAAACAGATTGGGCTAACAATTTGTTGTTAAAAAAAATGAAAAAACATGCCAAATATTAACGGTAGAAACTGTTTGAATGGAAAATTAAAAAAAAAAAAAATCATATATTCGAGTCTATGTGAAAACAGATTGGGCTAAACCGCTGGCTTTTTCAAAAACCTATAACCGATACGAATAACCGGTTTAAAAACCGGTTTCTAACCGGTTCGGTTAACCAGTTTTTTTGTACATCTCTAAATGTGCCCATATTCTTTCACAAATATATTCAAACCAAAAGGAACAAATTAAAAGCACCATCTTCATTACGTCCGATCATTCTCACATAACCGACCTTAAGAGATGTGAGTTATATAATATAATATCTTGTTGCCGGATTTAACTTTTTTTTTTTCATTATTCTAAGATTTCTGTGTTTGACTATTCGACAATTATTTATTATTTTAATGACGTATGTTTTGTAAGAGTTAGTTCACGTTATATTAAAATAATAAAATAATATATTAATGATACTATTTGTTATATTTGGGAAACAAACTAGTAGAATGTCATATAAACTAAATGAATGATAATAGAATTATAAAAACCAATTTATATAAAGTATAATATATAATTTAAACCGATGTCTGCAACAAATTCTTCAATACTTCTTCTTGTAGTTTCTTGACTTTGGTTTCCATTCCATTATGTTTTTCACTTATTCTCCACATCAACATGAATTAATTGTGTTGATGATTGTGGTTGATTTACGTATTCAATATGCTTCCTTTAAAACAGATTTTGCGTCTATTCTTAAGATGAATGTGCCTATCTCACATGGTACAACAACCGAAACCGTTTGTATAATGCCGGAAATGTTCACACACCCGAGGTATCACTGAATTTATAATATGTTTAGAATTGATAGAAAATATATGAAATTTGAGATGGTGGATGAACTTGAGAGAACATATCTCTCAATTATTTACACAACTTGATCAAAAAAAATAACCAACCAAAAATGAACATACAAGTTCATTATTTTATGTCCAACAATTGCAGCTCTTCATTTTTCGTCATACCAATGAACCACCACATATTAATGTATACTTATGACTATAATTTCAAAGTCATAAACACTATATTAAATAAAATGTATTTAAGTAATATCATTTTATTTAAGAGTATAATTAAAAAAATGCAAAAAGGAGGGATAAAACAGACTTAAGTCGGTCTCGAATCCGGACAAACCAGTTACAAACCCCTTGCGCGAGATCGATTTAGCCACCCGGTATAGCCTTATATTTAGTTTTATACCCACCTAAAAAATATAAAACAAGTGCTAAAAAGTTTTCCTCAAATCCAATTCAGGAACTGACGAACACTAGTTTACAAGTTAATCAAATTCGATCAACGCGATGGAAGTGAGCCCCTGATATGTTGGGGCTTTTGTTCTATTGACCAAACCAAGTAGTTTGATATAAAATTTACCTTGATATTGATTCAACTCAATGGAGTTCGACTAGTATGCCGTTCATATGAATGTCTCGCGTTTGATCCAAAGAAAGAGTGTGTCTCAGATGCGGTTCTTGGTATGTACATGTTCAGAACAACATCATGAACAATTTTGAGTGTTTGATTTAGTTTAATTGTGTGTTGTATAGTTATTTAGGACTAAACTTCGTTGCCAAACTTGGTACAGCCGTGATACGAGAGATTCTGGATCATTTTTGGAATTATTTACATGATTGAGACCTTCATTGAAGGGTAAACGTGTTGCTAATTGAATTTTGTAGCACGTTTAGACCGATTTTAGAGTTGGACCGTTCGAATGGGTGCTCGAACCCACGATATGTTTTGGAAGGAGAAAAAAGAAAGGGCTTTTTGCAACCAGGCCCCTCAATTTCTTGTTTCTTTTGATTTTATGTGTTAAAATCTTTCTCGCTCACATTCATCTTTAAGCATTTTTACCAATTTAGTCCTTCTATTTCCTTTAGGTTATTAAAAGAAGAAACCCAACGAGCCACATACATATATAGGTTGGAAATGTGATGTAAGGGCTACAACTCCGCATGTAATAACATGTGCAAGACTTTTTAGTAAGAGTTACATCCACCAGATGCAAATATATATTATGATCAACTCATATATCTCCTAACATACAGTGGTGGAGCTTGAAACTTTGTTCAAGGGGGCCGAAAGTCATGGGACAGAATTTTTTTCTTTATCGCTATATTTTGGGATAAAATTCGGGTTGACACGTTATTATTCGGGTAGGGTCAAACAAATTAAAGTTTAAAATATCAAATATTTGTTCCACTCAAAAATATATATATGTTTGTATCAAACAAGACATAAAACATTTAAAACGAAAAGGTGAGTACCCGGAAGAAAAATCACAATTTAACGTGACGACCTTTAAGCTCTTTGAACTCATTGATTATACACTCCGAATCAAACTTCTCGGCAATTTCCTTTGCGAAGACGATTATTGAAATAGGTAATGTTCAGGCCCATTTTAATTTTTAAAGCCCAAAACAAGATTTAAACTCAAGATTGGCTAATGAACAAGAAAACAACTGATACTGTGAACCCTTAAATGTAATGTTAAAACTTACAACATTAGTTCAACTTTATTATTTTTTAAAATCCAAGGGGGGCCAGGAAATTTTATGTAGAAAAACCGAAGGGGCCGGGCTCAATACTTATAAAATTTTTCGACCGAAAACTATTATATCGAGACTTATTCCCAGAAAAACGGCAGGGGCCGGGGCACCCCCGGGCCCCTTAAAACCTCCGCCAATGCTAACATACACATTTTAAGACACAATGCCTCTTCTAGCACATGAAGATACACACATACAATAGAGACGTCATGGTTTATTATACATGTATGGTGTGATCAACTGCCCACGTACAGTTTGTCTGAGTAGAGTTTAAATTAATGAACCACACAAACAACTTGAGGGTAATATATAAACTACGTCCCAAATAACACTTTTAACCATAACCTAACGAATTGTCATCAATAAAATGTAACCGAATACAACACCATTGTTGTCGCATTCTTGGTTTGGTTAAATATAACATTTCCTACTGTTACAGGATTTCTTATTGAATTAATTTGAAAAAAAAATTGTTGCTAGCTATTATGCAACAAAAGTTCGTCACTATGGCCTATAACCTTTTAATTATTTTAAAAATATAATTTAAAAAAAAAATAAATTACAGCTTAGTTTATTGCAATGAAAAGGCATCTTTATAGTTCAATACATAGCAACGAAATCTTTTGCAATGACATTGTTGATATATAGCGATGGATCAAGAGATGCGACATATCGTTGTTATAACATACAACAATGACAATTAAGGCTACATCGATGAGTCGTTGTAGGGCTTTTTTTACTTGTAGTGTATAGATATAGATTTAAAAAGATTAAAATTATTACGTGAACTTGTAAACCTTCCATTGTTGGAATTTAAAATTGTCTCTAATTCCTTAATCAAAGGAGAATCTGATTGTTGCATTCCAAATCATAATTACAAGAAGATTGACACTTTTATAAAGAGTATCTCCACTAATTCTAATGGTAGATATGAACTTTAAACACTTTATCTTTCTATAACTAGCTAGTGTCTCTTTCATTTAATCAAAGACAGGTTTTAATTATTTTTAAACGAATAATGTGGATCACTAATGAGTTATTAAAGTATCACCGTGATACCAGCGGTACCACCCACTCATATGCAACACAAAGTTTAGAAAATCTTAGTTTGTTTGTTATCTTATTTTTAACAACATATATGTGTGGATTTTAGTCGGTGTCTTGAGTTCTATATTTTTCCTGATCAATTTTTGGTTTTAAATATATTGTTTCTTCGAAAGAAAATATATGATTTTTATATTTTACCTTAAAAAAATATAAACTCAATATAGATGAGTCACACTTGAAGTGACATTTAATAGAAATGTATATAAGCGTTTGCATTGTTATCATTGTATTTTTATGGTGGTTAGATCACATGAGCATATAGAGGTTGTGTAAGATGCTTACAAATCAAAACATAATCTAGGCTCAAAGATCTCATTCCACACCAACTTTTTTCCCAATGAAGACTGCTTCTATTCTATCTATATATAATAAGCTAGTAACATATACTATTGAAGATACTAATTAATAGATCTTATCAATTTAAATTTAAAATTGTTACAAAATAATATGTTTTATACTGGTAAAAATTAACAAATTTGACCAATTATTATATTAATTTATTTTCTTAAAAAATCTAAGTATTAATTCTTAGTTTTTTACATGTATAAGTATCAATATTTATTCAACCTGTGTATTTAGTCTAGTATTTTAATAAAAAAATGTTTCAACAGACACATGTTATATTTTAGAGCATCTAAAAATTGATTTCAAGTTAAATATTTATATGAAAATTTTTATAAATTTTAATTTTCCTCATAAGTTTTTGATAAATATTATTAGGTTTATTAAATTTTATAGATATTATGATTATACTATAAGTCATCTTTTTTTAATATTTTTATAAAATATTTTTAAGAAATATAAGATATGTTATTTTAAATAAATAATTTTAAAATCAATTTTTTAATTTTTTAATACACATGTTCTAACATAATCTATCTTATATAATAAATTAAGGTTTTTTGTTTTCCACATGTCATGCAATGGATCATGTTTCATTTTTGTTTTCCTTATAAAACTTGAAACATTAAATCATTTATTAATAGAGATAATTAATAAAATTTCTCAAATTATTACTTTAACTAATTTTCTTATATTAATAAATTATGTATACAAATAAATAATTAAGTAATGAATATCTTACACTTTCAATGCAGAAATTTAATAATATGTTTAGAATATATTGAAAAAAGCAAATGACTAAACAAAATAAAATAAAATAGATACATTATAAAACAAATAGATACATCATAAAACAAATGGTATAATTATAATTCATAAAATTTAATTTCATTTTATATATATAAATATTATTAAATGTTAGTATATAAATATTTTTACTTATTCAGCTAATTATATAATAAAATATGAAAATTAACTTCAATATTGATATAGTTTATTACCTTTTTTTTTGACAACTTATTGTAAATTATTATTATCTGTTTATTTAATCATGCATTGTGAATTATAAATATGAAAAATAATTAATATATTATTAAGCAAATGAAATTAATCTGCAATTAGTTATAAAGTTTTTATTTAAACTTCTTTTCTTATCTAAGCTTTTATTTAGGTCTTTTGCTATCATTAATTTCATTTTATATTCATTAAAATATTCAATAATAATAAAAATAGTAACTATTTTCCATGAATTATTTTTAAATATCTTAAAATATTTAGATTGATAGGATGATTTTAATGTTAAAAATACAATATGTATAATAATAATAATAATAATAAATTTAAGTGTAATTCTTATTTTTTTATATACATAACTTTTTGATTAAAATATATATAACATTTTGTATATTAAACTCGTGTAACACGGAATTTAACCTATTATAATAATAAAGAGCAGTAACATGTAAGCTTTTATCTATCACTCTAATGGCATCACATATTCAAATTTTTCTTAATTTCTAATCTGATAATTTTAGAAATATATTTATCCATTTATCCCCCAATCAAAGATTAAACTATATTTTAATTATATAAATATATTATCACTTTTTTTATATAAAAAATTCTTTTTTTGTCTATGGAAAAATAGTTTTGAAATAGTCAAAGGGACTACTATTTGAATTTGATTTTTTGGTGAGGAGCAGTAAATCTTTTGCCAAAAGTAAAAGGCATTGATTTGATGAAGCAAAGAATATGTCAGGACACAACGAAATTCTGCCTATATAACATGGACGGTCGGGATTAAGTCCTTACAACTGTTGCTGTCTAAAGTGACGGCTTGATGCTGACTGTTGGGTGCTTGCTGGCCATTAATATTTCAAAATAAGTTTTAAAAGAAAAAAAAAAACTATTTTTTTACGGCAGGTTTTAATGTTTTATTAAACGAGGGGTTATCTAAACACCTTAAAAACATATTTTAACGTTCCGTTGTCATTCATATGTCTCGTAGTGGCCACTACGGAGTGGCATATTAGCCGACAACATTAAACAACGCAGACATTTTGGTGTCAAATAAATAAAACATTCAATAAAACTTATATAATGGCATATTACGGACTCGTTGTGATTACTACGTGATGTATAGGGTTAAAAAAAATAATTTGATTGTTTTAGGGTGTGTAAACATGTTTTTTGGGAGTAAGTTTTAACACCGTCCGTAATGGTTTTGTTTGAAAGATGTTTTTTATATGCTAGCAAAAAGTAAATCTAGTAGCTCGAATTCGAATAAACGAAAGGAAAACTTGTTCAACTTAATATCAAATGATGCACAAACGAACGTTTATATCGATGAATTCGTAACTTTACTTCTCAAGAATGTTATGCACGTTTTAAACATTAAACGCCTCATATTGCTCACAACGAGGCTTATAGGGAAACCCTAAACGCCACGTTTTGGTCAAAACGTGGCGTCTGTGTCCCATCATCCGACATAGTCAATGCATAATGTAAGAACTCATACCTAAATAGGGCGTTTAGGTCACTACGTGGCGTGTAGGTCATAATGCGTTTTAAGGGTTTTAACTATTTCGGTTTAAAATATAATATTTTATTAATTTAGTTTATGCGTTTAAGCAATTAACAGTTTTTGTCCCTCAAAACTTAACTATTCTAACGGTCTTGGCCTAAACCTAACTATGGTTGTATCCAAAAACCTTAGTTGTTTAAACCACAAGGGCTTAATTGATAAAAAATTCTTTTTTGAGTTGAAATGATTAAAATGCTTAAACCACATGGGCTAAAAACGTAATTTACTCATTTAAATAATTTAACTATTTTAATCTAAAATATAATGTTATAGTAATGTGGTCCATAACTAATAGTTTTAGCCTCAACCATAATTATTTAAATGATTAAAATACTTAAATCATAAGGGCCAAAACCGTTAGAATGGTTATGAATGTGGACGAAAACCGTTAACTATGTAAACTACAGGGGCTGCATTTATAAAATATTTTATTTTGGGTTAAGATTATAAAATATTTAAACCACATAGACCGAAACCATATTTTACTCTAAACCAAATAAACCTAAAAAGTTGTGAATAAATTCTTGTTTGTTTTTGTTTGTTTAACGTTTGATTTGTTCATTTTCATTTATTAAGAATTTGAATTTGAATATGTTAATGAATACAAATAAACATATGTTATTTAAAAAATAAATCAAGATTTTCATTCTTAAGTATTAGATATAATTCTTATATAACTAAAAAGTTAAATGCTTAATATAAAAACAAAAAATATAAACATTTTAAAACAAAACAAAAGTTAGGAAAAATACCATAACTGAAATTAGTTTTAACCAATCCGAGTTTGTTTATAGCAAGATACAAATTCAAAGACTTGATTTAGAGTTTAAATGTTGTGATATTAAAACTAGATATAAAAAAATTAATAATATAAAACACATTTAGCAAATTAACACAATTAAAACATAAACAAACACAAACAAATACAATACTTAATGTTCACGAACACAAATTATAGCAAAACATTTACTCCCTCTAGGTCCTGCTAGATCAATACTTGCACCGAATTAAAGTTACATCAAACAATAAAATTAATAAAAGAGATAGAAAATTGAAAGGGAGAAATGATCATTAGAGCATCATTTCCCCCTATGTAAGAAATGATGTGTGTAACGAAAAATTTTTTGTTATATAGTGCTGACTAGTGATAATTGTACAAGTATCAACATGTTTGAGAAGGGTGAAATGTGAAAAATAAAATGATTATAGGGATTAATTAGAGAACGTGTAAAAAAGTAAACATGAGATCAAAAGAATTAAGTTTCTAAGTCATGGGGTGTATTGTTAGTGAGTTAGTGTATTATGTCGGGTAGATAATCGAACCTAAAATTTTTATATTAGCCTAAACATGACCCGAACCTAAAGATCGTGTTATACATATGAATCCGAACACGACACGAATATTCACAGGTTAGCACGAGCACAACCCATTAAACCCGAAAATTATTATTTTTGTTATTGTTTAGGATATTAATACTTTTAAAATTACAATTATGAGTTTGTAGATTTAACCTTAACCTGACTCAAACTTATTTATACAATTAATATTAATACTCAAGTTAAAATACAATTAAAAATAATTAAATATATATAAATGTGTTAATCAAGCATGTCTACATTGATACAAACCCGACATATTTAGCTAAATGAGTTTGTAGGTTTAACCTTAACCTGACTCAAACTTATTTATACTGAGTCTAAATCTATTATGTGTTAGAAATTTTTGTATAACCTTGTAGACAAATTTTTAAAGGGGAGGGGGAGTTCATAAAACACAATAGTAGTGTGTGTTCTTTTCATGAACATCAAAGGAAGTAGAAGGGGGAATCAAAACCAAATCAATCAAATTGCATGAATATTCCGTTATTTGAGAGTTGTTATCATCTAATTAGGCATCAAGTAAGTCCATTTTTATCATCTACATCTACTTATGGATGGGTTCTAGAAGAAGTATGGTGATTTTGACCTAAATGTGATGAAATAGAAGTTAGATGGTGAAATTATGTCTTCTTTCTTATCATGATAAATTAGTGTGGGCGATTTACTAAATTCAGTGTTTAATTTATCTAATGATATTTGAAGTTTTAGGGTTCATGATCTTGACCCATGATGTTTAAGTTGAGATTATAATGGTTCCAATGACGAAGCTTTATAGGGGCCAGGTGTCACACCTCGGGCCGGCGGGAACGGATCGGGTTTCCCGCCGGGCGGAAAGTTCCCGGGGCGCGATATCTTTGAGTGATAATCGAATTGATCTGATTGTTTGCATAGCACATGATGTATAGTTGAGAAATGTAAACATGACAATGACATAGAATTACAAAGTTAAATTACATTGTACATCATAATCTAACTAAGTAAATCTAATCAAAAAGAATCAATGAGTTTATATCTTGAACTGTACAAGATATACAAATGTGATTCACTGTTTTGTCATTCCAAAAGTATGCAATCAAAAGTAAGCTAGGTCTTCTAAAAGTCCACTAGCTTAACACTTGCAAATATGTATCTACACATGTTCGTCACCTGAGAAAACATGCAATTTAAACAAAGTCAACACTAGGTTGGTGAGTTCATAAGTTTAGTAATTGAAATCATTGAATTGTTCATGCACACATTCGCAATGTCATACTTGTTACTTGTAATACTTGATTCACCTGTTCCACCCAATGGCCTCTCCTTAGTTATATGTACAAGTAGTGTATCACCTGATTAAGTATGCTTATATATAGGGAATCACGAAAGGGTCAAGCCCAGACGCTATCCCACCACATATGTAACATCCGTCAACATTGGACCAGACACGCGAGACCCGGTAAGGCCCAATAAGAGTTATGCCCAATAAGGCCCAACAAGGATTCAATTATATTTCTAGGCTCAACTAAAGTATTCGGAGCCCAGACAAATTAACAGACAAATCCACATTCATTATTACGTATGTGTCAGAAGGACCATATCATATCATATCAGTTCATGACTTGTAGTTACTCAGGAATCTGGTGTTAGTAAATCTCAAAGAAACATTCATCACATGATGCTTATTCAAATAAATGACCAACCGATTTCATGTCTAGAATCATAACTCGGAAATGAAGAAAATGAGTGTAAGCGAAATCGCAAAACGAGCTCCGATTTCAAGATACACTGAGTCGAATATAGCGTTAAATAAGAGGTCAAATATTTTGAACTCTTTAGGTCTTGAGATTATAACCATTGGAAAGAGCTCGAAAAATCATGAATGTAGGCGAAAACCGTGCGCAAAACGGAGTTCGTATGCTCCCGGAATCGCGAAAACAAAATCGGGTCTAACTAAGGCGGTGGAGGTACGCGAAGAAACTCTCTGCGGTACGCGACGGACCCATCATGCGTAAAAATCTGATTTTCTTGATCAGAACGCATCCAGAAGCTTATATTTCGTTTTTTCGACCTTTTACGCTCAAAAACACCTCCAGATCGTATTTTCAGCATCCAAACTTCATTTTGAAGCCTTCTAAACCCCCGGATCATATTAGGGATCGATTCTACAAGTCTTGATCATTGTTTTCATCCGAGAAATCCGTCAGATTAGGTAACGGTTCGTTTTAACCTTCTAGTTTGATAATGGTTTGATTAAATCTTGTTTTTGAACATAAAGATATAGTTAGGGTTGTTGATTATTGCCTAGATGATGGCTAGGATTGTTTATGAACGAAGAACATGATGTGTTAACAGGTAAATCCTTGTTTTGAGCCGTTGTAATGCCCGGTTTTCATGAAACCATAACTATGATTAAAATGGTTTAAACCATTTGATTGTAACAATGATTGTGATTGTCTTGATCATTTCTTGAAATGCTAGGTTAGATTCAAGTGTTTCAAACTAATGACAAGCATAAAGATAATCACCGGAATAACGATCTGATGTTTATGATAACAGTCAGATGAGTACATTGAGCATGGTTATTAAACCTATTTTAATATCACATTCTCATGTTTCATGATACCTAAATGATCAATAACAAGGATTGATTATTCCTAAGCCAGAAATTCATCTAGGAAATCGTTAGTGAAATAATCAACAATCAACATCTATTTGATTAATCCAAAAATGTCGTGATTAATCCTGTTAGTCATTAACTACTTAATAGGAGCCTAAATCATTATAGGTTCTTTGTTTATCGCACTTTGTGCAATATTAAGTTAAGGAGGCTGATTAAGGATTAAGATCAGCTTGATGACTTAAACTACGATTCCTAGTTATCGAAAATCAAGGATTATTCCGATAATCCAATTTAAATACAAAGAACTCATAAAACATTAATGAATTGCAGAATTCTCTTCAAATATTGAGTGGTACTTCAATATCAAAACACTTCGATAAACAGGTGAGTTTCATAGTTCCCCTTTTTATGTTTTGTTTTCCAAAACTCGGGATGGAACATGTAGACACACTTCTAAACATATTTTATCAAATATTGTGAAATCATATATCAGTATCATCGTGATGATGATAAACAATTATCAATTCCTGTGAAATCATGTATTGGTTTCATCAGGAGAATCATGGTAAACAATCATCAAACAAATCATTTATCAAATCATTAAATCAAGCGTATCACTTGGGAACTTTGGCTATCTGGAGGCTATTGGGACATTCTTTATGTGAACATCATTAACTTGTTATCAAGCCCTTGGTAATACTGGTATGATCATATGCGGGAACACAAGATCATTTAACGGCGTTCTGGTGGGTAGCCAGACGTTAGCATTATCACGGCGTCTGGCGGGTAGCAAGACGTTAGCATTATCACAGCGTTTGGCGGGTAGCTAAACGTTAGCATTTATCATTAGGTTTGATGTTTGCATGCCCAGATAGATTCAATTTCAAAGTACTTACTTGATCACTTGTGAATACTATATCATGAAAATCAAGGTTTAAACAATCATTTTACATCAACAAAACCTATGATTCTCACTCAACTATTTGTAGTTAATTTTTTTTATGCTACATGTTCCAGGTTACAAATCACCCACCAGCTCAAGAACGGTGGATCAAGTATCTATGTAAACCAGAAATCAAAGGAGAATCTTCAACTATGGCTATGTAATCATTACGTCACGCGCCGTGGATTCCGCACGCGGTGTGGGTTGTGACAACATACTCAGTCAAGTTCCACACCACTTGCGATACAACTAAAGATATCCATTTCCCATTTATTCAACGTGCCTGATATGTATTCGTCTGTTGTATCAATGATAGAATAATGTAGTGTGAGGGGTTTAGTTATCAAACCGAAGTATTGATAAACCCTCGATTGATTAAGGAATTTAGATTAATTAAATCTGATCCTTGAATTATTCTATTACTTGTGGGGTTAACTGTTGTTCACTTTTAAATAATAAGAGTGTTAGTTAACCAATTGTCATTCGTTCTTGAACCATAGTGCATAGAGCCTAAAAGGAATCCATTGTAATCCTCACGTAATCAGAGTACAATGCATCCGATTTACCTCTACCACTTTGTATGTACCGCGTCCTCAACGAGAGCTATTACTAGTAGTGAAACATGAGGTAAGATCAATTCCTCAACCTACTAATCAATAGGATCCAGTTGGATTAATTACTTATCACTGCAGATTAATATCACCATATGTCACTTACCAGAACCTGACTTGGGGTAGCCCTGTCACCGGTCATACGTTACCGGCCAAATGAATCAATACGATCAACATACTAGGCCTACAAGCTAGAGGTTTGTCAAACCTATGGTACCACTATGCTATCGTCGGTTTAGTCACGTCAAACTAACTGGTCAGCGAATTAAAGGGGCTTACATGATCTACTTGTACAATTTGGCACATGATTGAAGTGATATAATGCAACAGGTCAATAGTAACTAATTGTAATTGTATTCACTTGTATTCTTGTACTCGTCGTCATATGTTCTCCTTGGTATTAACAAAGTTAAATAAGATCTTGTCTTATTACATTATGTTAATCGTTTGAGGGAATGATGTTGTTATCATGAAGTTACATTATCATGATTATCATTCTTTGTTCCTTGTTCTCTTGTACTATGAGTTGAATTGAAAAGCTAAGTGTTATAAGAACTAGTCTTATTACACTTACTTCATTCTTGTATCGAATGATATAGTGAAGATGTGTTATCTTCATATCATTCTTATGTTTGTTCTTGTAATCATGTCATCATGTTCCTTGTAATTGTTTCAGTGTTAATTCTTGTAAGAATAACTAAGTGTTGTAAGAGATAATCATACAACTATGTTATTATATTGTATTGATGAGTTATGATATTATAATATCATCATCATCTTATTTTCCCTGTCATCGTGTAATCAAACAAACAAGCATACAATGATATATGATAATAAACAATTTAATATCATTTAATCAAAGTATTAACAATATGTAAGCAAAACTTTTAAGTAAATAAAAGTAAAGCATGTTTCTCAGCCCCGAGATTTTAAAATCAGTAAAGATTAAAGAAAAGGGCCATATGAACTCACCTTGTTGTTGTTGGGGTTGACTTAGCCTAAACAGAAATGCACGCGCTCTTGTTTGTACTTGATGTTGTTTTCACGATCCTGTATTGATTTCACGTAGTTTGTAACTTGTAAGCGTAAGGTTGTAGGGATTTATTTGTGTAAATGTGTGTGTTAGCCCTAAAGTTGGCTAGCACTCGTGAGTCTCAGTCGTTGTTCGGCCCTCGTTCAATTGTCATTGAATTTAGTAACCCTTAACATTTCGTTGTCTAGTTTTGTGTCATCATTACTTCTTTTACCTTGCACTTTTTAAAACCATTTGTTGTCTTATAAATACCATGTTTTAGGCCTTATAAACCAAATCTCAAAACTTTGCCCTAGTTAGTACTTGTTTACACATGCATAAGACTTTAATTTAATTGGTTTAAGGTGTTATATTATCTCATTAATCATGTGACCAATTAATGGAATGTGGGCCGAACATGTAGGCCAAATCACTATTTTGGACCATTTAGCGGGCTCATCTTTATGACAATGGGCTGAATCATATCACGTGGGCCTAACAGTTGGGTTAAATCAAATAAGTTGTTGCTGGCCCAGGATGTGATTGTGTGTTATGGGCCAAACGACATGACCCAATGGAGGTGGCTGTGCGATTGAAGCTTCAAACGATTGAGTATTTGGGCCTGTTCAATGTCTGGGCCTGATGTTGTGAGCTATGGGCTGAACAACCAATTGTGGGCTAATCCCATTGTGTTGTGGACCAAAAGAAATATGTTGGGTCTGATGTAGTAGGCTGTTGGGCCTGCTGAATGTGGTTGGGCCAACTAAGCTGGAATTGGGCCGGCTAGGTTAGTGATCGAATCAAGGGGTTAAATGGTTGTGTGGGCTGAAGGAGAATACTCATCAAATGAAGGTGGTCGAATAGGGTTACCTTGAGCCGTATGAGTGTGTGTATAGGCCGAATGAGAGTGGCACCGGCGAAAGGACTTATGTCGAATGTGGCAAGTTACCCTCGAATGGGACAGCCTTCACTTCGGCCGAATGAAATCCATTCTGAGTTGGTTTCTGCGAATGAAAGGCTGGCGAATGAGCATGGGGGTGGCGAATGAGTATAGGACGGCCAGATAAGGTGGTGTTTCGTTCGGCAGACCTTTGGCCATTCGGCCAGGCCACCCAGCCGAATGTCTCCCTTCGGCAAGCTGGGTTTTGGGGTCAGCCAAGTGATTGCAACCGGATTTTCGACCACTATCAGTGTTGGTTCTATGTGTTGGTGGATGTTAGAACTTGATTTCATGAGTGAGGGTTCGAGTGAAAGGCCTCTAAACCGGTTAGGGTTAAAGGTTGAACAAATAAGATGAAAACCCTAATTTTCGTGATGTTTGCAGCAAGATACCTCGAATTTCAGTGAGTTTCTTCTCAGATCGGTTGTACTTTCGTGTAGATGGTGATGAGAGCTTCGTGTAGGTTCGAAAATGGAGTGATTTGGTTAAGAAATGAAGGAGTTATGGATGAGAGAAGTTTGGAGATGGTGAGGGTTTTCAATTCCGGAAATAGGGTTTTGTTTGGAGAAGATGAAGAGAAAAGTGAGGGAATCACCCTCATTTAGGGTATTTATACCCCAAGGGTGTTCGGGTTCGTTTTTGTTGCTCGGTTCGCGTTTTCGTTACGTTTCTGGAAAATTACGCGTAATTTAAATGAAATAAATAAAAGAAAAATATTCTAATTATTTGATGAGTTTCAAAATTGTAAAACATTAAAATGTTTTATTTTCTTAAATTTATTATCGTATCGTGTCGTGTTTCGTTTTCGTTTCATCGAATCGCGTCACCTTCGCGCGTATTCGTTCGAATCGTCACCATAACGAACACGACGAGGGTTTTGATTTCCGACTTTTGTTTTCTACTTTTCAGTCATTATTTCAGAACTCTGAACTCACAGATATGTTTGTGTGAATCGTCACCCACGCAAACACACTATCAGTTCGTTATTCTGACATAATACTGCATTTGTGTTTGAATTGTGTTTCCTCACTGTCGGACTCAACTAAACATCCAGTTTTCACATTGCTCTTGTACTGATTCGTCGGCCATCTGATTCCTGTCATCTGTGGACATCAGATCGCAACCGATATGTTTTCGTTGTTTACTTGTACACTGTTGTTTCCCGTGATTCGTTGTGTTAACTGTACTTAAGTTTTCACTTAAATACACACAACTATTGTTTCAAATGTATGTTGTACTTACAGTATTTAAGTTTACACAAAAATACGTACAACTGTGTATTGTATTTTGAATTCTGATAATACAATAACTGTTCATGTACATGTATTTACACATAGTATAAAGTGAAAGTACACGTACCGTACGGACTTGCCGGACGATCTGGTACTTGATGTTACACCAGGGGTGCGACCGACCCCCCTCTTTTTCCGTCCGTGATATTAATTTTTCGGCCGAAATGTTATTTTTAGTTAAAAATAGTGGTTTCGTCCCCTCGCTTCAAAAAATTAACATGTATTCTAGATTTCAAAAATTTTCGCCCCCTGTTACTCCGCCCAAGCTCCGTCACTGAATGGTTCCTGGTATGAATGTTAAATGTAAATAGAAAATCGCTTAAATTGATAAAAATGACCTAAATTTAGTGAACAATGGGATTGATGATTCAATTGAAGAAACTAGGAAGAATTAGCTTAACATGTTAAATTGGGCAAAAGATGAATTGCGGGTTTATGAAAACGTTCATCATGCAAAAGATCATTTGAGATATAAAGATCTCATAATTCAACAATTAAGGAATGCCGCAAATCTTGTTAAGTGAACTTGTATGATGTAATGGTTTATAAATCAATTTGTGTTAATCGATTAGGTAATTAATGGACGGAGGTTGAAAGACAAAGATAAATAGGAAATTCGTTAAATTACTTACACCCAACATGATGTAATTATAGTTTATCTTAGTTTACATGCTTGTATGCAATAAGTAATTGAATGAATTGTTAATTTTGTGTATATCATATTTGTATTCTAAAAGTGGCAATATATGTTTTGGTGTTAAAGGAAGTCTTAAACTTCTTTTTTTTTGAACGACGAATGTCCCAACCGTGTAAGTCCACTGTTTTCAGGCCATGTCACCAATGTCTAGTTACCTGGACCTCCCATGAACCACCACAACCACCCCAAGAGGAAACCTTACAGGAAAACCTCCTGACCCCTCACATTTGGAAGAATCTCAGTGTACCGCTGAGACACTGTCTCGTTGGTTTAAAAATAGGATCTTAGAGTTCTAACGAGCGTATGTATTGGGTGATTTATTTGGTTTATTTATTGTATAAATGATCTAAAAGATAAACTAATTAATTGCGGATTTTGAAATCTTAACTTATAAGGTAATTGGGTTTGAATAATGGGATATCTAAATCCCAATGGTTGTTAATGAATTAGGAAATAGAGTTCAAGAGATTAAAGTCTTTAAACTTCATATTTGGGGTTAAACATGAAACATATATAAACTTCGAATTAAGGTGCATTTAAACTTGGTATATTTAGAACTCAAAGGATTGTGGTATGTTTTTGTTATTTTGAGTTATATGATTGAGGGAGCCATAATAACGATGAATCTGGAATAAAACTCATAAAGAATTAACCATACATGTTAAAAAGCTAGAGATCAAATTCTGACGAGCTAAGCTACAACAAACATATCATACGTTTGGCCCTGACATACATGACAACAATAGTTATTCTTTAATTAAATAAAGATGAAAGATATTTAAACTAGAATTTTATGAGTTTTTATATCATATGACAGTGCAAATGTAACATAGTGACATTAAAAAAAATCTCTTAATAATTGGTGGGTTCTGATATTCATACATTATTCTTATCATTCATATATTATACTTAGGTCAAATTAATCGCATTATACTTATGCAACTTTTACTTATATATATTTTTGAAAATTAAAAATATACAAAAAATAGCTTTATTCGTCCAACGGTGTATTAATATCAATAGCGTAATTGGTACTTCAATTTACTTTGCATGTTATTATTTTCTTAATAGTTCCACTACAATAGTGGTAGTTAAAGAAATATTGTTATCTTGTGAGGCCATTTTGGTAAAAGAACATATAAGACGTGAATAAACAACAGGACCAGTCAGGAGAATACACAGTAATTGCATCCTATATAATTTTGTCTTTGAAGGTGACTTGACCATTCCTTATTCATCTTCAATTTTATAAACAAATAAAAAACCTTATAAAAATTAGAAAGATAAATTAAAATGATACAATATATATATATATATATATATATATATATGAGAAAACTTAATAAAATGTAACAAACTTTTTATTTTATTTCAATCAAGTTACTCAAACTTTTATTTGTATCAATTAAGTCATTCAAGTTATTTTTGTGTTTGAATTTTATGTTTTTAGCCTTACTTGTAAGTAATACATGTTGATATAAGTTTGAGCGAATATTTTTTTTAAATGACTAACTTGAATAAGTAATTATTAATTATTAATTTTTTGTTCTTTGTCAGATATTAGTTAAAATTAATAATTATTGATTCAAATCAGTTATTTTTAAAAAAAAAATTTATTCACTCAAACTTATATCAACATGTATTACCTAATATTCAAGTTAAAAACATAGAAATCAAACACAAAAGTAACTTGAATAACTTAATTAGAATAAAAAAAAAGTTTAAGGGTGACTTGATTGAAATAAAATGAAAAGTTTGTTACATTTTTATAAAGTTATCCCTAATTTTGTTCATAATTTTATACCCTTACATGTGTATGTGACACTAAAGATAACTAAAACATGTGTATGTGACACTAAAGATGACTAAAATTAGTATGAGAAAAGTACTATAAATGCATATATTCATTGCATATGAAATAAAAGATTCTGTTAATATTCGTTTAATAAATAGTTGGTAAGGATAGCATAAAAGTTAAATCTATGACTGTGGACCCCAATGGTAACATGCTCTTGTAACGTGCCGTTTCACAATTTTCTATTTTTGATTTCTAATAAATTTCGTTATCTAAAGTTCATTTATTATTAATGGCATTTACGTGCCATTTTGGAAATTTTGTATCCTAGCTTTTGTGTTGATTACGACATAGCATCATTAAGTTCAACAACATAACTAGTTTTTCTTGAATATGTTCTCATTAGTATTTAGGCATGCAAGTTGTAGATTTTTAACAATTTAAAGTGAGTTTTTAAATTAAAAAGTCCTTTTTTTTTTTTAAAGAAAGTGATAGAAGATCCAGGTCATGGGTTCGATTCTTGATCCTATCTGGTTTTACCGGCCTTTCACCGTCGTGCCTTTGGGCGGGTGCTTGGGTCAGGTTTTCCGGGTAATTGGTGACTGGTGGGCTAAGAGCTCCGTCTGTCTGGACTAGTGGTCAGCTTGGGCATCCTTTAGCCATTGAGGGTCGCGTACGGAGTACCCGACAGTTGATTAGTTCAAAAAAAAGGTCCTTTTTAATTTTGTTTTTAACCTAATAAACTTATTAGGGCCGGAGAATGTGCAAGGCGGGCATCATACATGATCCATTTTTTTAGGGCCTAAAATTATAAAAATAAATTATAGCTAATTGTAATATAAAACTATATCAGTTGACGCATTTAACATTATCTTATGTTTATTTTTATCACATTTAATTTATTTTGGAACACTTAACATTTGAATGATCTTTTTATTTACTTTTTATCATAATTATCATGGTATTATTTTTTACCACATTTAATTTATTAAGTTCATAAGTGTCCTTCTTCGCTTGCCCTGAGCCCTAAAACATTTAGGTCTTGTTTGTGATTGTTTATTTAACTTGAAAAAGACTTTTTGTTAAAAATGTTTATTAACTTATGACTTTTTGCAATGAAGTTTTTAAAATGTGTTTAGATTAGCCTTTTCAAAATGACCAAAAAAGACATTTTTTTATTGACACTATTTAATGTTATTGGGTAAAGGGTAAATAGTTGGGTAGCTAGATTTGTAATTTTATGTTAATAAGGCATAAGTCATTTTGAAAAGATAAAATTTTTAACTTTTGAAAAACAACTAATCACCTTTTTACAAAAAGTCATTTTCAAAAGCCCTTTTAGGTTTGGCAAATAACTTATTGACTTATTGACTTTTTCAAAAACCTAATAAATCAATAAGTCGTTTTTTGATGAAATCACAAACAGGGCCTTAAGGGGCTTCGAGGTAAAAACCTAATTGTATGAAACACGTATAAAAATGGACTTCTGAGGGAAAATAGGAGGAAATTAAGGATGTAAAACAATTGTTTTAGGTAGAACAACTAAAAAAGGACCAAGCCTATATATTATGTTAATCTTTTAGAAGCCAGATACCATGTGTTACCTCTTTAACTCGACATGCATATTGAAAATACTTTTAAAAGTGTTCAGTTTTCGAATATAACTTGAAAAAATCGAAATTCGATTCGATTTCAATTCGAAAAACACTAAGTCGAAATTCGATTAGAATTTTCATATTAAAATTCGATTCGATTCGTAGTATAATATCAAATATCAAATATCAAATTTTGAATTTCATATTTTTAATTCGATTCGATTCGAAATTCGAATTTAAATTATTTTTTATATTTTTATTTTATATGCACAAATAGTTACTATATTTAAAAATTAGGTTTTTTAGTTAGGTGGTTTAGTTTATAAAAACTGAAAGACTACTACACAAATGTCAATTTAATTATAAAATACTCATAATTTTAACACTTATAAATACACAAAACCTAAACATTTACAACAAAAGCGTCAATTGTGAAGCTCAAAAAATTAATCATTTTGGTTGTTAATTTCTAATATTTTGATTATTTGTCACTTTATGTTTTTTGTATGTTATCACTGACATTATATATTGAAATTTTGTCATTTTTATTAGTTTAAATGATATCTCTATATTACAACTTAGATTAAATGTTGATTATTTAATATTTGGATGTTTAAGGTTTTGATTATTTGATATTTTGAATATATAAAGATAACAAGTATAAACAATTTTTTAATTAAATTCAAATCAAACCAATTCGGATCGAATTTAGAATTCGAATTAGATTTTTTGAATTGATTTCGAATTCGAATGCCCCTAAAAAATTCAAAATTCGAAATCATTCGATTCAAAATATTCGAGTTATTCGAAATTCGATTCGATTAGCACCCTAAGTACTTCAAGGATTAAGAAGTTATGTCTATCAAAAGTGTTTAACTTTCTTAATAAGTCAAATACATCACATAACTAGTAAACAATAATCATAAGTCAGGTCAATGAATGTCGTATGAGTTTTGCAAAACGAGTATGTGACAATTAATATTGGGATTTAAGAGCGGTGTTGTGGTTTGGTTGTTCATAAACCATGTTGTAAAATTATTAGATATATTAAAACTCATGAAAATGAATTGTGTAGAATATGAAGTTTTGGAATTTGACATAATAGAATTTTTTGAATTTTTAAGTTTTGCCATAATTAAAATAAACAAATAGGAATGAGTGTGAAACATGTTTTATTATGGTAGTGTATGCAAGAAGGGACCACTGACCACATATTAATTAATAAATATGTATGGTATGAAACCTATGCTACCATGACATTGTACGTAGGGAGAAAATATCATCATCATCAACTTCATTTTATTTGCTCATTCTAGCTTTGGAGAGAGAAAGGAAGAAAAAACTCTAATTGTGTTATTTGCTATTGGGAACACAGTTTCATTTTCAATATATAATTTACTTGTAAACCTTGAAACATGTTTGATGACCACTTGATTATTTCAACTTCTTTAATATACAGGCTACCAACGATGTGATTATAAAAGGAAATGACTTTATAAAAGCTAAGAAGGTTTTCAGTAAGAATTACTAAAATGATCTAAAATGTTTGTGAATTTGTCAACCGATTCGTCGAAAAACTCCCTTCCCAGTATGCTTTTGAACGATAAAACTACTATTTCATTTCCGTATGAAAATATCGTTTGTTGTTTAGCAGTCTAGCGCGCCGCAACGCATGCAAGATTAACACTAGTTAAGTATTATTAATAAAAAAAATTTTACATAGATAGGCCTTACCAAAAAAATAAAAAAGAAAAAAGAAAAGCCAAATTTTGTGTAATAGGAAAAGAAAAAGAGGCGGTTGTGTGGAAAATGAAAATGGTGGTTAAGTTGTTTCATTCGCATGTGGGTCGGACCCACTAAATATTTATAACAGATTTCCCGCCCCCAACCGTCCAAAAGGACCCGTCCGCTTTCAACTCCCCCGTAAAATATTTTAAAACCAAAATTAAAATTTTATCATTGACATTTTATATTTTAATTCAGATGTAATTAAATAATAATCAAAATGTTTTTGATAAGTAAAAATTATTATAAATAAATCATAAAAACAACTTTCCTCAACTTGAATTTAAAATAACAAAGTTATGATCAATAAAATATTAGTTATTAATTGAATTTTAATGGCAGGTAATATGTTCCAATGATTAGAAATAAACATAATTTGTATACTCTAAGTGTAATTTAATAAAATTAGGTATTGCTAATATTTAATATAATTTTAAAAGTCAAATTAACTTTAGGATTAATAAATATCAGAATTATTGAATACTGAAAAAATAAAAAATAAGTTAAAGTTGACAAAATAAATAAAGATGATAACTTTTTATGCAGTTGAATTGGAAATTAATAGAAAAAAGAGCATACAAGATACATTGTATATTTAGAAAGGGAGACCAACTTTTAATTAATTATGACAAAAAAACCATTTGTAATCAGGTTTAATCAGGTTGCGTTACACGATTATGAGATTATACTTGAATAATTATGTTTTTTTTTCAAACAAATCATAGCCTATTTAAAATGTTTGCAACATAATATGAATACAATGACTAAACAAACTAAAGAATGCTTAACAAACCAAATCACAATTTTAATTTTTAACAAAGCAAAAACTAAACAAACAAGAAGTTGTATAGTAGAATATAACATTTTACATATAACATTGTCTCAAATCAAAATAACATTTTACTCTAAAAATTATAAACTCTTAATTAGTTATTGGACTAAAATGATAAAAGTTGTCAAACCACGTGAAATAAAATAACATTTTACTCTAAAAATTATAAATTCATAATTAGTTAGGTTTGCTAATATTGACTATACATTAGATTCACACATAACATTAGATTCACATATAACATTGTCTCAAATCAAATAATCAATTTGTTTATTAACATATGACAGGTTATGGAGGTCGACAAAACAAACCACAGTAACAATACTTCAAAATAATGATAGACTTTCAACAATAAAATGTCTCAACCGAGAAAATGCACGAGACTACGATAAGTGGCGGAGCTTCAAATGATTGAAAATGGGGTGAAAATTTATGTGACCTAAAAAATATTTTTTCAATCGAGCGGTATGTCTTTGTAAAGCGGGTTAAATGTTCGGGTCAAGTCGAGTCAAACAATAAAATATAAGTATCTAATAAGTATCAGTATGCGTGAAAAAAAAGAGTGTGTACCAGGAAGAAGAACTACAAATTGGCTCAACGGCCTTTGAAATTTTTGAATACGTCGATATTGTGAAACCGTTTCATTATTATTTAATAGTGGAGATTTAAAAATAACATGTTCTTGTTAATTTTCATGTTTTTTTGTACTAAATCGTTTAGAATTTTTTACGTTTTTCTTGATTTGAAGTAATATATCATATTTTTAAACTGCACTAAATTATAAAAGACAAACCTTCATATAATAAAACACAAAGCTTTGGATTTTTGTGTGTACATATATAGTTGATACTTCAAAACCTCACATGCCCGGAAAGGAAATGATGACAAATTGCAAAATTAAAAGGGCATAAAAAAGAGATAGTGTATTTGCTTACGCATTTATCCTATCTCCATATCATTATTTTTTTAATTTGTCAATCTTCTATATAAAAAGTAGGTTGATATATATATATATATATATATATATATATATAAATATAATGCTCATTTGTGTCTTTATCTTTTTAATTTTTATACAACCTTTCAACTAATCCAAGTTATGACATAACAATATATATCCAACTTTATTTCTTTTTGTTTTTTTTTTTTGTTTATTTACTTTTTTAATTTGTCAAACCCACTAGATTGACCTAAGCAAACCCATGCCAAACATGCTTGCTACTTAAACTCAAAAATCACTTAAAATTATTTAAGGATAATATCATATATCCCCTTATTAAACATCAAAATTACATATATCCACAATATTAAACTAAAATTCAAATATCCCTATGGTCCAAAATTACTCCTTAGTAAGGAGAAATATACAAGTTGTTTTTAGTTAGTTCATTAAAGGTAACTAGGAAATACATAATTTGTTTTTTAATTAAATAGATAAATATACAATATATTTGGTTTATAAAGGAGAAATATGTAATATAGGTGGTGCAAGTTTGATTTTGAAATTTTTGTATGAATCTTTTTGATGTTGCATGTTTTGTTCTAGCTCCTTGTTAGACCTTATGTCTTTCTTTTGGTGATTAATAAATAATTTTCATTGTTGTTTATAAAAAAAACAGTTTAATCAGTTTACCCTGATGTTTTAAAAGTAGAAATCCTTTGAGAGAGTCAAGTTTGAATCATAATCTTAATCTCGGGTTCTGAATTAATGTGGGACGATGTTTTACTTATTCTAGGGGCAAGGGTGGATCTACATATATTGGGCCATTGGGGTGGGTTGGGTTCACCGGAACCCACCGTGTTTCGACGATTTCGTAGGGTTTTTTGTTTTCGAAAGGCCGAAAAGGTAAGGTGAACCCATTGATATTTTAAGGGTGAATCCTTAATATAATTTTTACAACAGTTTGCCAACTTAAATGGAGTAACTGATCTTTGTTTTAGAATTCTCGATAATCAATGTATGAATTTCTATAGAATCGTGTTAAAATCATTTTCTGAAATTAATATTTCTTCCCAAATTTCGTTTACCCCCTTGTCCCTTGTCCGAATCGCCACCAAGCGCTCTGCCCCTTGAACCTCACTATGGGTGCTGCCCATAGGACCCCGCAAGGAGGCGCTACCCAATTGACTCTCGCTTGGTCTTGAGCTCATAAGTCTTAAACGACGTACACTTCACACCTCCGAACTCTTTAATGACGATATTCTTTTAATTATTGACATAATATATAGCACTGTTATTACGTGATAAACATTAAAAGACCCGAATAGTCAAACCGACCCGGAATTTTTTGTGTCTTGTTCTATCTAATTGAAGTGTTTGAAACTAGTGAACCCATTGAAAATTTGTCCTGAATCCGGCACTGTCTACGGAGTTTCCGCTTATCAGAGGACACGTTATTAAGATCGATAATCGAGAAATCGATCTAAATAACAGAATGCATCATTTCTGCCGTTAAAAAAAATGTTGGATGCAGCCATAAAGTAAGCCATCACAGTGGTCCATACGATTAAATATTCAAAATCCAACGACACGACCCACAATCGCGTGATACGTGTCAATTACTTTTTACTACAGTCCAATTCTTTACAAAATATTTAACACTATACAAAAAGGTAAAAATAAATAAATAAAAAAGTGAAAAAACATATTTTTAAATTATTAATTAATTAATAAAAAAGACGGCCCGCGAGATTATTTTGAATATTTTCTAACCGGGCCAACGGGCTACCCTTTAACCCTAATTCCCCAAATCCCTCTATTTATATGCAACCCACCCGACACCACTTTCATTCAAATTTCAGACACACCACCATTGAAATCCATGGCGATTTTCACTACTTTAGGGTTTTTACTCATGGGTTTTGTTTCCGCCGTTAACGGCGACGCCGGTTGGGTTACCGCTCACGCCACCTTCTACGGCGGCGGAGATGCTTCCGGCACAATGGGTACGTTCTTCTTCTTCATCTCGTATCACGTATTTTTGATTTTGATTTTGAATCTGAAATTGATTAGGGATTTTGACATTTTGTTGCAGGTGGTGCTTGTGGGTATGGGAATTTGTACAGTCAAGGATACGGTACAAACACAGCAGCATTAAGTACTGCTCTGTTCAACAATGGGTTGAGCTGTGGGTCTTGCTTTGAAATCAAGTGTGTGAATGACCATCAATGGTGTTTGCCGGGATCTATAACGGTCACCGCCACCAACTTCTGCCCGCCGAACACCGCCTTACCTAACAACGATGGCGGATGGTGTAACCCTCCATTGCAACATTTTGATCTCTCTCAGCCTGTGTTTCAACACATTGCTCAATACAAAGCTGGTATCGTCCCTGTTGCTTACAGAAGGTACTTGTATTTCCCAGAAATACCCTCGACCACAAACAAGGTTTCCCTTTTCTGCAAGGGTATTTTAGTAATTTTATATAAATTAATTTTAAATAGTTTCTATATATTTACATTTTATAATAAATGACTAATTTAGTTTATGTTATTTGTTAATATTTTACTCTTGATGTATAAATTTTCAAATTTTAGATATTAATAACAGATGTATTACTTATGTAACCAAATTAATTTCACATATTTACCAAATTATAGTAACCTAAGGATTATATATGTAAGAAATGTTTGAAATTTAAAACAATATTATTAATTTACGAAACTTATGGACTAAAAAGTGAAATAATATCAAATTACAAGGACTATATTGGCAATTTACTTTAAATTTTATTTTAATAATTTTACACCTATGTATCTATAATAACTTAATAAGTTTTGGTTAAATATTAATTTTAATTTTTAGTAAATAACAAATTTGTTCTATTTGGTTTGTTAGTATTTTATTTTTGCTTTTTATTTTTTATAATTATTTATATGGTCTCAAATTTTAGATAATTATGACACATATGTTATAATTATGTTTGTAAAAGGATTATATATGGTATAATTGTTTAAAGTTTGATACATATGTTTAATTTAAGAAACTTAAAGAAAGTGAAATTTTATCAAATTTTACACTTATGCCTCTATAATAAATCAGATTTAATAATTTTATTATATTTTTTTAGGGTACCTTGTTCCAGAAGGGGTGGAATTAGGTTCCAAATCAACGGGCACTCCTACTTCAATTTGGTGCTAATAACGAACGTGGGTGGCGCCGGTGACGTACACGCGGTGGCGGTTAAAGGTTCGAAAACCGGATGGCAACAGATGTCAAGAAACTGGGGGCAAAACTGGCAATCCAACACTTATTTGAACGGGCAGTCCCTATCTTTTAAGGTCACCACAAGTGATGGTAGAACAGTGTTGTCCAACAACGTTGCCCCCGCAGGCTGGTCTTTCGGGCAGACCTTTGCGGGTGCCCAATTCCGTTGAAAAGACATTTTTACCCTTATTGGGATTAGGTTTAGTGGTCACCTAGTGTTACTATTGCAACTTTTTTGCAACTACAATAGGTACTAAAGTATAACTAAGGGCCCCATTTATAAGGGCTTTTTAGTCATTTTCTAGTTTTTTTAGGGTTTACCCTGGTATTGAGAAGGGTACCCTACTTATTAAGGTTTTGTTTTAGTTGGGTTTGGTTTATTAAGGGCAGTGGTGGTATTTTACACCCGCCAAGAAAACTATTTGACATTTTTGCCCTTTGGAGGGGGCGTTTGGAGTAGGTTATGATGTGGTGTCTTTGTTTGCAATGTTTTTGATTTTTTGAGGGGTCAAGTTGTAAATTTAGGGTTTTTATTCGTAATGGAAGGTGACTACGTTATCATAAGTTAAGGTGTTTGGTGTGCTTTTTAATTAAATATATAATGTATGTGATATTGTACTATATTTAATGCATGTGGTACAACTGTTAAAATGGCTTCTTTTATAATTCTTCAATGTGTCACCTATATGGCTATATTTAATAGCATGTTGCTCCATTTTATTTTTAATCAGCTACCAAAATAAAAAAGTAATTAACAAAATAAAAGCTAGCTCATTTGAATACTTATAGCATGATGCAAAATATATATTTTTTGTTATATTTTTAAACCCATGTTTAATTTTTCATTTTTTTCTGTTTTATATTATTTAAGACTTTTATTATTTGCCATAAAAAGGATAGTGTATTAAGTAACGAGTTCGCTGGAGTCTGGACTATTATGAAGTAAAGCACATATCACTCGGATTCAATAGAATTTTGATACGTTAATAATGCAATGATTAATAGATATAGACAATGATCAGATTCAATGAAGAGTTAGAAACATGGTTGTATAAGACAATAAGTACTAGTTCGGTGATGAGGTAACGCCTAAAGATTAATTGGTGTTAGGCGGTTTGGAATTTTTATATGTAATTTTACAAATTTATATTAGTTATACACATATCAATATTGATAATTTAATATAATAATTCCAATATTTTAAAATCTAAACTTAAACATAATAAGTCAGGTAATTCAAAGTTTAAAGTTAAACACTATAACAATAAAAGAAGATCGAAACTGATTTCAAAGTTTATAGATGATTTTGATGTTAAGTGGGTAGATTCCATGTTTTAGAAACATAATCAGTATTTAAGATTGAATAATGTCTCGAAAAATCGTAGAGCTTGTCTTTTTTTATTTATCGGAAAAAGGTAAAAAAAAATCGATTATGCCGCCTAGGCACCGACTTTTTCTCTGTAATTTGATCTCAACAATTAACAAAAATGATCATGAATAATATATCTTTTTTACCGACTTTTTCTCTGTAATTTGATCTCAACAATAAATTGTAAATCTAAAAGTCTTGAATATTTGTTACACTTAGTAAAACAATCTCTATTATAATCTCTCACTTAATTATGTAAATACTTGAACTTTTTTAGTTACAGTTAGATTCATTCTTTTCACAAGCTGAACTTCTTTACACATGGTTTTTTTTAACGGTAACACCTATAATATTTATGATAGAACAAATAATACCTAGATAATTTAAGATATTACCACCACCAACTAAAAGACACCTACTACTACAAAAACTCAATAGTTAATCCGAAACAAATTATATTTCAAACTTTCAGCAAAGTTAGCATAGTGGTTAATGCTTAGCCCTTTATCTTTCGAGACCAGGATTCAAATCTCACTAGTGACACTTTAATGGATATCAGGTGAGGGGAGAAATCTTAAGATTAATCTAGAATCAACGGGAGGCGAGACCTATTACACAGGGTTCCCGCGCATTAAGGGTACGGTTTCACTATTAGCGATCGGGGATCAATCTTAGTTATCAAACGTCATGATAACAAAAGGTCGCACGACAGGCCCTCTGTCTTAAATAAAATACATTTCATGTGATGCTTCAACCTTTTATTATTTTTATAATAAAAGTAATAAGAACACCGTTGAACCAATTGGACATTGGTCTTTACACCAAGTTATTTGAACTTTTAATTGCCTGTTAAATAAGCCTTAGACCACACACAATGGTAAACCCCGCCCGGCCAGCGGTGCCCTCCCCCACCGCGGGGTCCAGCGGGAAAACCGCCTCGTAGGCTACCGGTGCTCCCCCAAGAAGCCTCCACGGCCCCCGCTCCTCGTTGCCAATCCATGCCTCTCATTTGTTGGTTCAAAAGTGGTGGGCCCCAATTGCTTTTAACTGCTAGAATTTAAAAAATAATAATAATAAAATCAATCTTTATATAAACATCTCATTTCAACCATTTTAAACACTCATTTTTCATTCAAACTCTCTTAATTTTTATACAATTTATTTTTTTATAAAAATGTCATAATCCTCTTTGGTGTTCTCATCATCCTCTTCATCTTCTGATAGCGAGGGTATTGATCTTTTTACCTCGTTCTTGTCTACGATGGCTCAAGAAAACGCTTCTCAGATTCCTCGGCCTATAATTAAAAAAATTCAAATTAATCGAGACAGGGAAGCGGTAGGGCTGTAAACGAACCAAACGAACACGAACGAGCCCTTGTTCGTGTTCGTTCGTTTAACTTTTAGCTTGTTAACGAACGGTTCACGAACGGTTACCGAACGAAAATTCTTGTTCGTGTTCGTTCATTAATGATTTAGCTTGTTCACGAACGGTTCACGAATGCTGACGAACACATATTATTTAAACAATAAAAATCAACATTTTTAATCTCAAACAACGAAGATAATCATTTATAAATATATAAATTAAGATATTATAATATTAAACTAAAAATAACTTAAGTGTTATGGTATTAAACTAAAAATTAAAAATAAACAGCACATTTAATGAATAAATATAAATGAACTTAACCGAACATAAACGAACGTGTTACCGAACGTTCACGAACACAAATGAACGAACGCGACCTCTGTTCATGTTCGTTCGTTTAACTAAACGAACGGAATTTCTTGTTCGTGTTCGTTCGTTTATTAAACGAACGACCATAAACGAACTTCCCGCCGAACGGTTCACGAACTGTTCGCTGAACGTTCGGTTCGTTTACATCCCCAGGAAGTGGGGCATGATCTTTTGAAGCGTCATTATTTTGGAAACGAACTGTTGTATAATGAGGGTTGTTCAAGAGGTGTTTCCGGATGCCACGACCTTTATTTGAACGTATCGTGAACGACCTGGAGGTTGCGGATACTTATTTTCAATTGAGATGGGATGCTCGCGGCAAGCAAGGATTTACACCTTTACAAAAGTGTACGTCGGCTATTCGACAATTGGCATACGGGAGTACGGCAGACATAATGGACGATTATTTACAGATGTCAGACAACACTTCCAGAGAATGCTTTTATAATTTCTGTAAGAATATCCGTCGACTTTATGGTCCTAAATATTTGCGCAAACCAAATTATAATGATGTTATGAATTTGTATGAACACCATGAAAATTATCATGGGTTTCCCGGTATGCTTGGTAGTATTGATTGTATGCACTGGGATTGGGAAAATTGTCCGGTTGCATGGAGAGGACAATTTATGAGAGGCGATCACGGATGCCCCTCGATTATTCTTGAAGCAGTTGCTTCACAGGATTTATGGATTTGGCATGCCCGGTGCGAATAACGACCTAAACGCGTTACTCAATGATATGGAAAACGGTGTGTTTCCACAATCATCGTTTTTTTGTAACGATAACGAGTACGCTCACGGTTACTATTTTGCTGACGGGATTTACCCAGAATGACCGGTTTTTTTGTAAACAATAACATGTCCAACAACCTTTGAGCGAGCTTTTGGTGTTCTTAAAAAAAGATTTCATATTATAAAAAATCCAGCTAGAGCATGGCATCCTAAAAAAATTAGATCCGTTATGTATGTCTGTATCATAATACACAATATGATACTTGAATGTGAGGGCAAGTTGATTAGCCCGTTTGTACCGGATGAAGACGAACCGCCATCTCCTTTTGACATTGATGACCCACGCAGAGATAACAACATTTTGGCGTTGCGAAACAAAAGCATTCACGAGTCGTTAAAAGCCGATTTGGTCGAACATATCTAAAGGGTTCGCACCGATATTGTATCTAAGGCGACTAGTAAATTTTTAATATGTTTTTGTTTTTTATAATATAATGTGTGTTTTTTGTAAAATATTGAATTATTTAAAATTAGAGTAATGTTTTTTATTTATTTTTAATTGTTGATGATGTGGAATAGTGGGGAAATGTTTTCAGTGGGTGACCATTATGGGTGTTAAAGGTTTCAGTAGGGTGATGACGTGACAGAAAATTTCGGTGAGAAAGGGTTTTCAGTGGGGTGACCGCTGTGGATAGTCTTATATAGATTTAAGTTTATTTTGATGCATGTGGGTATGTTGGTGCCTAGACATGTGTGAGAAATGGTCAAAAAAATCAGTTATGCTGCAAGTAAGGGCAATTGGGAATTGTGGAATACTTCAATCCCATAAATAAGAAGAATCTTTGACTTAAAATCTCATTTTCCAACGATATATTATCAATTTTTTTAAAAAAATAACATTCTTCTATAGTCATGGCATGGAGCACTCGTCCTATGGTTGTAGTTGGTAACATTTAATTCAAGATTCCCCCTTTTTTTTACTACGATGGTGACAAAATTGAGTTATACATATAAATTTATATATTTTTTTTTGAACGGCTATAAATTTATATATAATTTTGTACTTACCCAACTCACTTTTCTGCAAAAGTTAAATAGTTTTATAGATATATATTAATTTATGAATATTTCATAATTTTTATTGGACAACTTACTTTCATCTTATTGGACCACATTGCAATTTTTTTTTTGTTGGTAGTAAACTCATTTCTTATATTTTAAGAGAATTATATATTAATTAAAAGTTTATTTTTAGATTAAATTTTTTTAAGGTTATTTTTTTCTTACCTATCTTTTAACACGTGTTAATTGTTTGGTTTTTTAAGGGTTTTCCTTCTATTAAAATTATTTTTATCGTTTTCTTACAATATGAATTGTTGTTTTAGCTTCATCTGGGTTATTTTAGAAATTGGTTTGCCTTAACACGAAACAAGATTGTTAGATGTAAACGGTAACACGCCTTCTTGGTCCACTAGTTAATTACATTTATTAAAATCAAATCAGTTAGATTTTTTTTTTAACGGCTTGGTACAACGACACCCAAGACGGGATTTCAACCGTCCCCTCGGATTTGACGTTCTGGGGCGTATGCCCGAGCCCACCCAGGAGGAACCCCACAACTAGGTAAACCCAATGACCTTGCTTCAGCAAATATGCCTCAGCCCGGATTCGAACCCAAGACCTCCCATAGAGAAGTCAACGGGTAACCATTAGGCTAGAAGCCCTTGGTTATCATATCAGTTAGATAAGGAACACCTTTATCACACACTCATGAAGACACCACCTCTCACACATGATGATTAAATGACAAAAAATAATGTAAAAAATATCTTTGTAAAATGATCAAACCTTAAGAAAACTAACTAAATGAAAAAAAATTCTGATAATTTTACTAGAATTGAAATAGATTAAAAAAAATTAACTTTTATATAACAAAGTGTCATGTAGTAAAAAGGACATGGTTTCAAATACTAGTTAGACCTAAGATGCATAGGTTGTGTTGAGTTAATTGGTATGAGAGTGAAAAATGAGCAATTGGGTACAATTTATGATAGGATGTTTGGTTGGTGAGCATTAATGTAAAAAACAGAACCAAACTCAATAATCAAAAATTGTAAAATTTGCAATGCATAGTCTAAGGGCAGTAAATTTCATAATACTTCCAAATTAATATATTGTTATCTGGTTTGAACCTAGATCTCTTATCTAAGAGACAATGTCTATACAAAGTGAGGTATTTGACTAGATTTTCAAAAAAGATCTTTACATATATAATCTTATTAAGAATTTTAATTACATATTTATTTGAATAAATATGTAATGAATGATATTAGTAAGGAAAATATGTAAATATCATTTCAAAAAAACACGAGTCAGTTTTTTGGAAAAAAAAAAACATCTTATATATGTATATAAAACGAAATTGATATTAAGTCATTAGCGTATATTAGACCTCAATTCATCTTATATGTAAACGACTCTTTTAAACAAATTGATCATAAATATTTTATTAAAAAATTGCATCAAAAAAGCTAAAATAATAAATTTCATTTAATAAATTTATGCATGTAAAAATGATATAAATTAAAAAAAACATAATTAACTCATTCAACTATAAATTTTTACTTTATTATTGTTGGTTTTATGCCCAATTACAAGAGAAGAGTTTTTAACATTACCAACAGGTAAAATAATTGTGATTTTTATTTTGCGTAGAGCCCTAAAACATTTGAGTAAGATCAAGCATAATAATATAGTTTCATATGCTTCATGAGTTGCTTCATATGATCTTTAAAGTTTCATAAAGATTATTTTTACGGTTTTTTAAGACATGTCTGCAATCGCGGATCGATTGAATTGATGTGTTTTTTACAAATTTTATTTCTACCAACGCCGTTTTCATTGTTTTCACTAAAGTTATTTGAAATTTGGTTTGTTCCGACGTAATAACGCTTGGCAAACGCTTGACTTTTGTCTTCTAGTTTGATTTAAAATGAGAAGGATAAATAATAATTTGCAACTTAAACATAAACTTTTAAGGGACATTTCAAAGACCAAAAGGCAAAAGGATGAATGGTAGGGACCAAAAAAAATGATTTAAAAAATACGGAATGAAATTAGTGTAATTTAGTTGAACTCGTCATGTTTTTTAAGAGTGAGCATATACACCTTATAATATCTTATTTTTAAAAAGCATTATATCGGTTATTTTATGAGACTTGAACCCATGACATTTTATTGAAAATAAAGGCGAAGGGTTTCGTAGCAGAGAAGAATAGTTGATATTCATAGCATCAAGTTACGAAAAAGTGATTCGTAACACATATAGTCCGTAAGTCACCAAATTATCTTAACATATCTGACCAAATTACTCTTACATAAGAACCATAAGTGTTACAAATGTTAAAAATTTGGGACCGTATGAGTAGAGGTGCGCAAATTGGGTTTTTTTGTAACCGGTTCCGGTTCCAATAGGTTCCAGTTTCGGTCAACAAAGTCAATGCCCGGTTCCGGTTCCAGTTACGGGTTTCGACCGGTTCCGGTTCGGGTTTTGGCCGGATACATGTGGAACGAGTTCCGGTTTAAATTTGTCTAAAAAACGGGACCTGTTTGTATCCATCAGTTCGGGTATGACCGGGTCCGTGTTCGGTTTTTTTGCCCACCTCTAGGAAGATGAAGTACCAAGCCCAATATACTTGGTAAGTTTTGTTGACGTATAATGGGCTTGTTTTATATAAGGCCTGAACCCAATAAATTTACCTCAACTAGAAAATTGGCTTGTTTATAAAGAAACGAGATATGGGCTTAGTTATTTGTTATTTGGTTTAGTCGTTTAGAATTATATACTATATTAAAAGGCAAGTAAAATTGAATAGTTAACTTTTATTTCTTAAACTTTTGGCTTTTAATTTTGACTTTTTAAAGATTTTAAATCTTTATTTAAGTCATATTGAAAGAGTCAAACAACCATGAGATCCCATATTTGTATATATTAAAAGGCAATGAAAGTAAATAAAGATATATATATATATATATATATATATGTGTGTGTGTGTGTGTGTATGTATGCATGTATACATACAGTGAAAAAAACATGGTTCTTTTTAGGGTTTCAGTTGTGTTCAGAGATTGCAACGTGATTTATTTGTTCTCATAGAAAATCGATGTTTGCTTACATATCTGGGTTATTTTTAATTCAACCAATTAATTGCCAGTGGGAAAGATTTTCTGAGTAATTTTTTCTATTATTTTCGTAACATATTTGTATGATTTTATGTTTTTATGTGAAATTTGCATAAAGTTTGTGATGAAATATTTGATTTTCCTACTACCACAAATGATATATAATATCCATTATCAGGAGTCTGCTGTAATAACCCGCCGCAACGCGCGGCGGGAAAAATCCTAGTTTTAGATAATAAGTTAAAAGTTAAAACTAGTAGCTTTTTTTTACCTTTTATTACATACTAAATGGGTCAACTTGGTTAAAATTGACTAGTGACTACTAGTCTACTAACATATTTTGTCCATTTTAATACTTTTTTTATTTTTAGCTAATTTTTTAGTTTTTACAAAAAAAAAAAAAAAAGGGAAACAAAATTCGCTCGTATTTATGTTAAATGATACGAAACCGACACATCTATTTTGGAACAAGTCGTATTTATGTGCAATATGCTTAAAGTATCTTAGAACTTACTTAGTAACGCTAATCAGTAAATTAAATCACCAAGAGTTCTTGAAATATTTAAAAAAAAATTCAATTTAGTCAACAACAACAACAAAAAAAAAAAAAAAAAAAAAAAAAAAAAAAAACTCAACATATGTAGATCAACAATTAGTATAATATAATAAAGAATTATTGATTCACATTTCACTTGCTCATCACCATTAGCCCTTAATCTTGATAAATTCAAGAACCTATCTTTGTCACTCTCTTCCTCCCCTTTTGTTCAAATGGTTTATTTTACATATTAATTTACAACTTAACTTGTTAAATTAACAACCCAAAGTCATCAAAAATCCATCTTGATTGATTCATATTGCCAAAGAACGCCTCGCCGTTGAATCATGTTCATTGTTAATGACTACGAGGTTTCATGGAACTTCATTGATCTCGACATGGCCGCAGGGTTTGCTCTCAAATTGGCCAAAGCGTTCTTGCCATAGTCGGTTTCATCACCTTCATATCGATAAACCTAAAACATACAAGATTTGATGTATTAGAGGTGGTAATTTTGACTCATTTACTAAAGAATAGATGACATTAAAAAAATTAGTTATAAATGAAGCTTGTCAAAGAGGTATGAAGTCATGTTAAGTATATTTTGATGCATACAAAGCTCTTAAATCACTTTATTAAAAAAATAAAAATAAAGACCCTTACTTTTGCAACAATATAATCTTTGTAATCATAACACATTTAAACAAAACTTCAAAAGAAAAGTGGGACAAAAAGTGTTTGGATCAGTCCAATTCGACACGTGCCAATTTTAACAAACACTTCTTAGCTCTTACCTAAAATGTTTTGATCCAATAGGCCCAAAAGTGTCTAAGTTCAACCCTTTATGGTTTATTGATCCTCTATGGTTAAAATTAGTGCCAATGATCATTAGTTAAGCAGTTGAACTATGCAAGAAACAATACTTCTACATTTTTACATTTGTATAAAGCTAGAAACAGGTTAAAGAATATAAAAAACATCAAGATCATAAGCTTTGATAGACCAAAATCAAATGAAAAATGATCTAATGCAATCCAAATAGCTTATTTAGTGGTTAACACTCAATAATCTAGACATCAAAGGAACAATTGAATAACCAAGTGACAGATTAGATATTCTTGTTCATACCCCTAAAATTCCCAACATAATCCAACCCAAAACTCATGCAAGAGTGAAAATGTGAATAATATAATTCAAAATCCGAATAATTTAAAAGAATTGTACTAACAAGTTTCCAAAACTCAATCTTTATTTTCTTTCTTTTTTATTTTTTTGAACCGTTAATTTTTGGATCACTGACCGACTATTGTATTATCGTCGTGCAACCAGCAAAACCACCAGCTCATTAGTTTAGTAAAACTCAATATTTTTTTTGTGAAAACCCCTTTATGGGATTCGAACCCAGACCATTTGGTTCCCTTGGTAAAAAAAATACCCGATTTTTATCATGAAAAAAATTAACCCACCTGAAGTCTAAGCAATGGATACCAATAAAACTTAGATTACAATCGAAATACTACAAAAACGTTCAGTCATAATTTAAGTGATCCTCTCTCAGACATTTCAACAAACACCTACAGGTCAATATCATGAATCACAGTAAAACCTTAGAAATCCAAATCAAACACAAACCCAATTTTTAAAATCAAGCAATTAAAAAGGGTTTTGTTCAGAATTGCTTAAGCATACCGTAACACCCTTGAAATACTTCCGATTTTGATCATCAGACGACTGAATCGTCTTCCCCGAAAGCTTGTTAGCAGTGCCTCTTCCTTCCGACATATCTGTAATGAGTATCGACTAAGGTTTGAATGATGAATTTGTTGGTTGGTTTGTCGTCGTTTTGTAGACGAAGACAGTTGGCGACTTTTTGATCCACTTTTGGGAATTTGAATTTTGACATGTGGTCAGCATTCACTTGTTCAGAATTCAATGTGCTGAAGACAATTCTTGATTTTCAGCCACAAGTTTTCGTGGCCTTGTTTGATCGATTGTGGTGTGGGTCCCGCTTTCCATTTTTATAATTTTATATTTGCACTTTTTTCTATTTTCGTGGCTGGGAATTTATACAACTTTTTCTCATGGTATTTAACTAAGGTTTATCTCATGTTTTCTTAAACTAGTGGTCCAAAATGTGTTCGGTAAGTGGCTTCTACCGAAGCTAAAACCGATGGTTCGGTTAATGAGATTTTGGCAACCGAAACAGAACACAAGTTTTGGTTATTTCGGTTATAGAGGTTGGTTTTGGTTATTTCAGTTATTTTCGTGGTGATTTATCCGAATTTATAAATTTGGTTATTGAACTTGTTTATATTTTTTTAAAATGTTTTGAATCTCTTCAAGCATACATATACATGAAAATGGTTCAAAAACATGAAAATATGGTTTAGATATATGAAAATACAAGGAAAACATATAAAAAAAATACATGAAACCGAAACCTTAACCGAATGGTTCGTTTATTGCCCTATCTTCACCGTAACCGATCGGTTAAGTCGGTTTCGGTTATTTTAGGTTCAATTTCGGTTATCGGTTTTGTATGCTCACCCCTAAAGCTAACCTTGTACTAAACTTAAAAAATATACAATATTTATCCGATTAAAATTTTGTTCTCAAGAACTCCCCCTGTATTTTCGCTTCGTAGTGTAATTTTATGAAAAGCGTATATTTTAAAAACTTTTTTAGAAGGAAAAACGTCATATAAATGTAACCAACTTTCACCTTTGTTCCACTTGGGTCACTCATATTTATTTTGTTCCGATTAAGTTACTCATACTTTTTTTTTGTTCCGATTAGGTCACTGTACTTTTATATGAGTGACCTAATCGGAACAAAATTAAAAGTACAGTGACCTAATCGAAACAAAAAAAAATACGAGTGACTTAATCGGAACAAAAAAAGGTATGAGTGACTTAATCGGAAAAAAAAATATGAGTGACCTTAGAAGAATGCTATACTTGTTTTAAAGATAAAAAACACTTGTTTTTTGGTGTAATTTTTTTAAAATAATAATATATATAAAAGTCATGATCGTTTAAGAAAATGGAAAGAATATGATATAAAGTCAATAAAAGTGTTTATAAATGAAATATTTTTCCAGTCACTTTTTCTATATAACTTAATCTCAATCATTAAATTATATATTTAATGGTTTTAAATGATATATATATATATATATATATATATAATTAAAAATTCATTAAATAATAAATGATATAGGCTGAGCAAACATGAGCTTGAAAGTTATTAAGAGTTTAGACTTTATGACTCATAAATTATATAAGATTGAGATAGGGCCTATTCAAACATTTTTTTAGTACTCAGTCACTACACTCTGAGACAACGATCATGCCGTTGTATCAACCGCCGTTCTAAAAAAATGTATATGCATTTTCGTACGATTAAGAAATTTTATATGATAACTTTTCTTGATGGCAATTAATTTTTTATATTATAATTAAGATCTTTATTTAAATATTTTTAAATGAAGTGACTGATAATCTTGCTTTATATTTAAATAGTTTTAAAATAAAAATGAAATGCATGTATATGTATGACGTTTTTAACACGGATCAATTTTTCCTCGTAATTCTTTTAGATCCAATATCAATATTTTCATACAAAACGAATTATAATTTAATAATTAAGCAAACTCCTAAACGGAACTACAACTTTCCTTTAAATTAACTTTAATTTTTAGAAATTTTAGTACGAAAAACGATTTTTATATTTTAAACGATGATAATTAATTTTGACTATAACGTACAATACGTATATACATGCCATTTGACTTCGTTATTTTTGAAACTGGTATTATACATTACATTATTATTTTATACGACTAACATAGTTCTATTTATAAGTGGTTGATGGCTTTGATTATGTCAATTAGTTGTGAGGAAATAGCAAATGATATTCGGTGTCATCGTATTAAACCGTTCGGTGTCGTCGTATTAAACCATTCAAAAAAAACTAAAAGAACTTAAAACATTGATTTATGGTTTATTTTAAATTTGGTTATAAATGAGATAGAGAGTAAATTGCATTGATTTATGGTTTATTTTAAATTTAAAGCTCCCTACCATTAAAATATTATTAGGACGACACTTAAATTATCACCAATTTTTATGGGCTCTTACGCAAATTATTTAGAGTATTCGGTGTGCCCCGTGGTTGAGGGAAAAAAGGGGCGTGGCTGGTGGTGGAACACTGCCCCTTTGGGCGTTTTTGGGTTGGGTGTGGTTGTGGCCACGCTTCTTTCCCACGTTTGAAACATACGTTTCTTTTACCTGTTGTGGCTTCCAACAGCTACTTCCCAACCACTTGACATTTCGACCATCAAGTGATTGAGTGGGTGATCGTGGTGGTGCTTAGGTGGCATATAGGTGGAGTGGCTCCAACAAATAATATCCTCTCCAAATAATCAACTCTTCCTGGTTAAACACATGTTAACATGTTTTATTTTTAAAAATTAAAAAAAATTGAGAATATTATTCGTGTCTCTAAACATATCTTATCGTGTAACCTGTTCTAAACAGTTTCGTGTTTGAAAAAAAAATGGTGCGATTAGTTATCGCATCATGTCGTATCTAGTACTTATCGTGTCTGACATGTCAAAATAAAATGAATTGGAGTATGCTAAATCGACTTAACTAACCTTACCATTGAGATGTTCTACAAGCAAACTTGCAAAGTATCCAACATGAATAAGTTTTATGAGGGGGAGGAGGAGGCCAACATTAAGAAAAACTTAAAAAACAATCTTATAAACCTACAAGTTGCAACAACATTAACATGTCTGGTCCGGGTCAAACTATTAATTTGTTTGAATAGCTTACTTTATATCCATTAGGTGATTGTGGTGTTTAATGTTTTAAAATTGTTATTATTTTTCTTTGTATGCTAGAGAAAAACCTTAAAATTAAAATTAAGGTACAACTTACTTATGCGTAAAACATAAAGAAAATCATTAATTGTTGACCTATTGCAACATAAAATCATGTAAAACTATTTAAAATGAAAATAGTTAACAGTTATGAATCGGTACTGGTTGGGTGATGTTGAGTTGACCAAAATTCATTTAGCTCAAAAACAATATTTTTTACAAGTAATCAAGTGAAAATTACCAAATTAGTCAAAGTTGACTACTTTTTTACCAAACTAGTCACTCAAATTCCGGCGTCTAACACGCCGCTTTATACGCCATTTTTCTGTACTTTTTGTGAACATACGGGCCCACATGTCGGCGGCTTTGTCGGGGTCTAAATGGGTGTCTTAAGACCCCTTTTCTATCGGCGTCTTATACGCCACTTTAGACGCCATTTTATATGCCCTTTTTTCTGTCAAATCTGGTAAAGTGGCGTCTAAGACGCCGGTAGAAAAAGGGGTCTTAAGACACCCATTTAGCCGCCGACATGTGGGCCCGTATGTTTACAAAAAGTACAGAAAAAGGGCGTCTAAAGTGGCGTATAAGGGGCCGGAGTTTGAGTGATTAGTTTGGTAAAAAAGTGGTCAACTTTGACTAATTTGGTAATTTTTCCGGTAATCAATGTGTGAAATATGATTAAGAGACTATATTGCTTCAATTGAAATCCAATTGACCTTATTGTGATACTAGTACTTGTACTATCAAGTGAGCTTCTTGATAATAGAATTTTTTTTCCTACTTCATTTTTTGAATTTAAGATGCTTTTGCAACAACTAATAAAAAGTGAGCGTCTTATATTCTCTATTTTTATTTTTGACATTTTTGAAGAATCTATCCTAACATTTTGATAACAAGATTCGTTCTATATCTAAAAAAAAAAGTAATAATGATGTAACTAAATGAATCGAATCATATCATACTTTTATTATAAAATACACCCTAAGATTCTTAGTATCCATGCTTTGTTGCCATGAATTTTTTTGTGCAAATGATTGGTTCCACGTAGACCCATTAGTAACCACATGGAACAATATATAAAAATGTGGGTATTTACTTTTTAGTGAAAACTATAGCAAGTAAAATAACTAGCAATCAAATCAAATGTTTTATGTAATGTTACTCTCAAGAAAAGTTAACAAACATGTGTCTTGACAACCAACATGTGTTTATATCATTTGTACATAATACTTTTGGTTTTTTTTGAAGTTACTAGCAATCAAATCAAATGTTTTATGTGATGTCCATCTCAAGCAAAGTTAACAAACATGAGAAATCATGTCTTGACAACTAACACATGTTTATATCATTTGCATATGACACTTTTGGTTTTTTTTGAGTCTGAAGTTGTTGAGTTACTTCATCAAGTCCAACGGGTTATGCATAACAATGTTATGACTGCAACATTTATTAATGTAATTTTTAAAAGACTTGGTTTGTTGTACAAAAAGGGCTAGCAACGCAACTTATTATATGTTTGTCTTCTATTTATTTCGATGTATGATTCAATGTAATTTTTAGTAAAAAAGAAACATATTTGTACAGGGTTTATCTAAAAATTGTAGATTTTGTGAAGGTTTTTGATTGTTTCTATGAACATGGCATCATTCATAGAAGTTGATGCTCTTCCTTCCTGCATCTGATTCCCAAGATTAGGGATCCACAATCATTTAATGATTTTCGGCCAATTAGCTTATGGGGCTGTATTCCTAAAGTTATATAAAAAGTCTTGGCGTCTAGAGTTCGTATGTTCATTGATTCGGTTATATCTGAGTCTCAAATGGCATTCATGACTGGGAGATACATTTTAGACGGTCCCTTAAGATGGTGCAAGGTTGCTTAATTAGTTCTAGTGCCTTAGTCTTGATTACTGGATCCCCGACTTGGGAATTTCAGTGCTTTAGGGGAGTCAGACAAGGTGATCCCCTCTCCCCTTTCCTATTTATTATTGCATTGAAAGCTTTAAATTGTATTCTTAACAAAGTTGTTGATGTTGGTGCCTTTCACAATTTGAAATTACCAAATAGGGGCCCAAATGTTTCCCCTCTAATGTTTGCTGATGATGTGATACTCATGGAAGATGGTTTAACATGTAATGTCGCAAATCTTGCAAGGATTCTTCGGTGTTTCTACCTGGCTTCAGGATTAAAAACTAGTTTGGGAAAATGCAATTTATTTGGCTTCAACATTAGCAAGGACACGGCTTCCAGTTTGGCGGAACTATTGCATTGCAATGTGGGCCCTATCCCCTTCTTCTATTTATATGTGGAAACCGGTTTTAGATGCTTTTAAAAAAAAACTATCTTTGTGTAAAGCGGTTGCATTATCCATAAGGGAGGGTCATACTAGTGAATTCAGTGTTGAATATCCTACCCCTATATTTCTTTTCCTTATTTAAGAAGCCTATCGAAGTAATTAAATCTATGGATAAATTGAGGAGGAATTTCATATAGGGTGGATCATCTGAGAAGAAAAAGATCCATTGGGTTAGTGTGGGCCTTGTTAAGTTACCTAAGAAAAATGGGGGCCTAGATGTAGGCAATCTTAAGGATATGAATATGGGTTTGTTGGCAAAGTAGTAGTGGGGATATAAAACGGAGCCGGGAAAATTATGGAGAAGGGTTATTAAGGCGATTCATGTTTCCATCCGTATTCCAAAGTTCATTCCTTGTAGATCTATTATATCGGGTATGTGGAAGAATATTATCAAGATTGACTGGAATCTTTCGGTTCTTAATATTCATTTGAGAAGACTAATAAAAGGAGTGGTGGGGATGGTAGATCCATGTCTTTTTAGTCGGATACATGGGTGGGTGAGAAATCTTTGGCTGAAATCTACCCAACAACTTTGGAGGAACTTGAGGTTGTTGAAAGGTGCACAAACTTGATTAAAAGTGGGAAGGAGACTCAACTGGTACTTTATATGTTAATTTCATTCGGAAGTTATGCAATTTGAGTAATAGTAATGAAGACAAGTTTGTCATGCACTGGAATAAAGGGGTTTCAACTAAAGTTAATATTTTGGTGTGGAAAGAACTAGGAAGGCTTCCGATTATGGATGCTTTGGCTGCGAGGGGGTCTTTATCGGGTCATCCATATGTGCATTATGTGGTGAGTGTCATTAATCCACTTCTCATCTCTTTACAGCTTGTTTCATTGCTATTATGATTTGGTATGGTATCACAAGTTGGTGTAAATTGAAACAACCCATATACACCTATGCTACATCTGCTACATCTTCACCAAAGATACAATGGGAATGATCAGAAAAAGGAAGCTCTACATTTTTTCATCCTAACTGCTTTCTGATGTATATGTAAAGCAAGAAATGAAGCAGTTTTCAGAGGAAAGAGATGGTCATACTGTGGATTGCTCGAGGAGATAAAAGCTCTCATTTATTTCTGGGTTAACAACCGTACTAGGCAATGATCAATCTCATGGGAGGAGTTGAACATTTTTAGACTTTTAGTTTTTAAAAATTATATTGTCTTTAGTCACTGTATGTTATCTTCTGGGTTTTGTTATTGTATGTACATTGGTGTATCATGAGCTTTTAGCATCTTGCTGGCTCGATTTTTTGTGCTCAATAGAAAGTTGTTAAAAAATATCTAAAAATTGTATAATAACGAAATACAAATACCGATGATTCTTAATTTAAGAAAAACAGTCATATTTAAATCGTGATTTCAATCTATTTTCTCTTCCTATCTCAGAAACAAGCAAGACTCGAAGACCAAACCAAAAGGTCAAGAGTCAAGACCCACAAATATTAAATGGGATGGGATTGTTCTGCTTTTATTTTTATATCTGGTAGCGGCCCAGGTAGTATTTTGGCCCAGTTGCTTTTTAAAACAATTTGACTTATTGTAATACTGCTTAATTTGGACCCACAAATGTTTATATTATTAATAATCCAATTGACTAAACTGAGATACTAATAATAAAAAAATAAATAAAAAATAAAAATATTAAAAAAAACAGGTTAACAAACCAACTCGATCGGAATTTCTAGCCGTGACCAAGAGTAGTTTTTACCAAGTAGTTTACATATTGAGTCTAGGTTTAACTAGAGGTGCTCAAACCGGTTTTTTTGCTCAAACCGGTGGTCAAAACCGGTTTGGGTGAAACCGGTTCGGTTTGGAAACCGGTTTGGGAGATTGAGGATGCCAAACCTATAGAGCCGGTTTGGAAACTGGTTTGGGAGATTGAGGATGCCAAACCTATCCCAAACCTACGGTTCGAACCGGTTTGGAAACCTGTTTGGGTGAAACCGGTTTGATATCGAGATAGGACTGGTTTGGAAACCGGTTTTTTCAAACCGAACCGGTTTGGTTATGCAACTCTAGGTTTAACATCGACAAATCGTTCATGAAGCTCAGGATCCCATTTTGTGATAGCCTTAAATAGGATTAGAGGTGGAAAAAAAAAACCAGTTTGGGTTCTCAAACCGGTCCAGTCATGATCTCAAACCGGTTTCACCCAAACCGGTTTCCAAACCGGTCCGAACCGCCGGTTTGTAATAGGTTTGGCATCATCATCTCTCAAACCGGTTTCAACCCCTCCAAACCGGTTTTATAGGTTTGACATCCCTCATCTCCCAAATCGGTTTCCAAACCGAGCCGGTTTTCACCCAAACTAGTTTTGACAATCCGTTGACCAAACCGGACCGGTTTGAGCACCTCTAAATGGGATCCTAAGCTTCATGAACGATTTGTCGATGTAATCGCTCAGCTTGAAGGATCAGAGAATGAGTGTTCTTTTTAATGTACTTCTATAAATCTTTTTGTATTTGGATGTAAAAAGTTTGAATATTTTTTTTCACTTATTGCATAAACAGAAGCAACACCAAAATCTTTGATGAGGATAATGAGCATTCATGGGCTTACTTTGTTCCACCTAAAGAGTCATTTCAAGGTGCTTTCAGCCTTGGATTTAAAAAAAGCATGAGCCGCACGTTTAGGTCTCAAAAGCCAAGGCATGGGACGAGATCTTCACGACTTCACGTACGAGAGGTGTGGCTCTGTGTATAACCAAAAGTTGCATCTTTGCATCCTTTTTACACATCAATCATTTTATCAAGTAAACCATTGATCATATCTTTCATCATTTGGTCGTCTTTACATATCAGTCTCCTTCAAACCCTATGTTTGACAAAATTTGACCCAAATGTACATGAGGTTCTTCCTCAAGATCCATAGGTGTTTCCGATCTTATCTTTCAGCCTTAATTGTGCCAGTTTTCAATTACCATGTATGCAAATGGTAATTGTCAATGTAAAAGATTACAGAAAGATAGGAGGAGATTTGGTTTGAATATGGTAATTATACTAGCATGTAAACAACTCAATCCTTAACTTTACAAAAGCAAGCTCGATTCAATTTGAGCTTGATGTTTAAAACTAAGCTCAATCTTATGTGGTCTTCTAAAACATATTAAAAGTCACCCGTTACTAGGCTTCTTCACTGTCCCATCACCAACCCCTTAATCAAGATCCAGCAATCTTGACCCAAAACAAGGTAAATGGGTTGATTTGAGTGAATAAATGTTGTATTTTAGGTTGAAATGAGTAGCACCGGTGCATAGAACAGGTTGAAATAAGTAACTCCTTAACACCGGACAAGATGAGTAACTTAAATACTTTGTAAACAAAATGGATTCAAATGAATAATAATTATTAATAATATGTTTATGTAAAAATTACTAAAGATTATTTAAATATACTATTTGTTTAGTTACAACTCATTTTAACTTGAAATAAATTGAAGTTTTTTTTAAAACGACCCATTTAGACTCAAACTGATTTTGCTTAAAACTCACCCTAACTCGCACTCATCCTGACCCAAACCCAAACCCGTTATGACCCGACCCACCCATTTTGCGAGGCTTACCCTAATCTTTCAAGCATTTTAAAAGTCACCCCCGAAAGTTGATTGCACAAATAGTCAATGGTATGAACACTTTGTGTAATTAGCAAATGTTGATTAAAGTGTTGCACGCATGACCTTGTGGACATTTTATCACAAACCTAGTTTTTAGGTAGAAAATCGTAATCATGTCATATTTTTTCTTATGTTTATATATAAAATATTAAAAAATATCATAATCACATCATAAATCCTGACATAATCAAACCCAAAAACCCACCCAAAAAATAGACCTTCACCCTTCATGACACTCATCATTGAAGCCCAGCTCCTTAGTTTCCAGAACCAAACCAGGTATACGAACAATCAAAACACGAATTCTTATTGATTGAAATTATTTGGTACAAGAAAAACCAAACTATCAAACCCAATTTATAATAAAACAAAACCCAAAAAGTCAAACATTATCCCTAAAAATACTACCAACAATCTAATCCAAAACCTAATCTAACTTTAACCTTTAAACTTTAAATTTTAAACTCCATTAGATAAATCCAAAACAACTAAAAAACTAACGTTCTAACTTTAACCCTTAAACTAATTAATATTACAAGATTAGTCCAACAATCACCCCTAATCTTGTAATCCTATTATTCTTCAAAGCAAATGCATTGAATACTCATCCACCCGGTTCAAATTAACCCTTTCTTTTTTTTCCCCTTTCCAACAAGGACATTCAGCCATATAATGAACTGTTAAGTGATTCTGGATTTATCTTATTTGTTTATTTGTTATTTTATTTGAGTATTAGTTATCTCGTTTATTTCTCAAAGTTTGTTTTGTTAAGATAAGATAAGTTTAAGATAAATAGGGGTCATTTATATTTGAATGTATTCATATAATTAGTTTTATTGATTTTAATAAAAAGATGTCGTGGAGCTGTTCCACCAAAAGCATCTTGTGTGATTTAAGAATATCAGATTGTTATGCTTACAATCTGGTATCAGAGCCTGATCATCGTTCGTTGAAGGAAACCCCGAAGAACCCACCAGTCGAAGAAGATCTTGTCGCACCATGGCAGCACCTAGTCATCCCGATCAGAGATGGTGGGTCGATTACATACCAACGTCCTCTATTGTCTGCAACAAATTATACATCGTGGGCCATTAAGATGGAATCGTTCATAGATGCCCAAGGAATTTGGGATGCCATTGAACCTCCCACGGATGTCGAAGTAGATTTGAAGATCCGGAAGAAAGCGAGGGCTTTCATCTTCCAGGCGTTGCCTGAGGAGATTTTGTTGCAGGTGGCCGGGCACAAAGAGGCGAAAGATGTGTGGGATGCACTCAAGGTTCGATACCTAGGTGCTGATCGAGTTCAACAAGCCCGAATACAGAACTTGAATCGGGAATTCGAACTCTTGGCTATGAAGGATGGTGACACCATAGACGACTTTGCGGGCAAGATTGGAGAAGTAACTTCCAAGTTTCGGACACTTGGAATCACAATGGAAGAAAAAACGAAAGTCAAGAAACTGTTAGGAGCTGCACCTGACAGATTCTTACCCATCGTCGCTGTGATAGAACAATTCTCAGACTTGAATGTAATGATGTTTGAGGAACTGGTGGGAAGACTCAAGGCATATGAAGAACGTGTTAAACCAGCCGCCTCGAGCACAAGTCAGCCCGGGAAACTGTTACTAACAAAGGAGGAATGGCAAGAGAAACAGAAAACCGAGCTCAAGCAAGGAGGCAGAGGCCGAGGGTCGGGCCGAGGTGCTGGACCAAACAAGTTCAATAGTTTTGGTCGAGGCCGAGGCAGATCAAACAATAGCCGGGGAAGAGGGGGTGGCCGATCCTCGAATGGGGATCGGTGGTCCAATCGTGGTCAACAACAAAACAACAAGCAACAAGACAGAACCGAACGAAGGTGTTATAACTGTGATAGACCTGGACATCTTGCATCAGACTGTTGGGCCCAAAGAAACAGAATGAGGAAGCCAACTTAACAAAGGAAGATGAAGAACCAACTTTGTTGATGGTAAAAACAACACAAGAACAAGTTATGTTGAACGAAGAGAACGTGTTTCCCAGCACCTATGCCAACGATGGAAGTGAATGTGAAACATGATATCTTGATAACGGGGCAAGAAACCACATGACCGGGGAAAGAAGTTACTTCAACGAACTGAATGAAAAGCTTGTGGGAAAAGTCAGATTTGGGGATGGCTCGGATGTGGAGATTAAGAGCAAAGGCTCTATACTGTTTCAATGCAAGAATGGAGAACAGAGATTGATCACAAATGTGTATTACATACCTGAGTTATGTAATAACATATTGAGCCTAGGGCAGTTCGATGGAACATGATGCAAGATACACATGCAAGATGGATTCCTATGGCTGTACGATCAACAAGGAGACACTCTCATGAAAGTCAAGAAGTCGCAGAACCACCTTTACATAATCAAGCTTCAAGTAATTCCACCGGTTTGCGTGTTGTCCAAGATGGATGAAACAGCCTGGCTATGGCATGCCCGACTCGGGCATTTGAACTTCGAAGCCATAAGAAAGATGTCGAAGGAGGGCCTAGCAAAGGGGATACCAAAGGTGGAACACAAGTCACAAGTGTGTGAAGCCTGCTTGGTCGGAAAACAGAAGCAACTCCCATTCCCTCCTCAAGCAAAATTCCGAGCAAACCAGCCCCTGGAACTCATACACGCAGACCTGTGTGGCCCCATCTCACCATCTACCCCGGCTGGCAACAGGTATTTTCTATTGTTGGTTGATGATTTTAGCACGTACATGTGGATACACATGCTAAAGTCAAAATATCAAGCACTGGATGCCTTTAAAATCTTCAAACAAGCAGCTGAGCTAGAATGTGGATTCAAAGTCAAGGCCATAAGAACCAATCGCGGTGGAGAATTTACCTCCACAAAGTTCAAACAAGTATGCAGCGAAGATGGAATAAGGAGGTTTCTAACAGCCCCGTACACACCCCAGCAAAATGGGGTGGTCGAAAGGAGAAACCAAACTATACTCGGCACTACAAGATCAATACTTAAAGCAATGAAATTACCCCAGTGGACGTGGGGAGAAGGAGCGCGGCATGCGGTATACATCCTAAACAGGACCCCAACCAAAGCAGTGGAAAAAGGAACCCCCTACGAAGCATACAAAAGCTGGAAACCTAACCTGGAACACCTCAAAGTGTTCGGGTGCCTTGCCCATGTGAAAGTGCCTACAGTGAAGCTCACGAAATTAGAAGACAAAAGTGAAAAAATGGTGAATCTTGGAACTGAACCAATAAGCAAAGCCTACAGATTGTACAACCCAAAAACAGGAAAAATCCATGTGAGCAGAGACGTTCGATTCGAAAAACACAAGCCATGGAACTGGGAAGAAGAAGGTAAAGGTAAAGAAGATCAGGGAATGACCGAATTTGTGGTGGAAGACTTTCAAGGTACTCAGAATGCACAGACCCCAATTATTTCCACATCAGGCATTAACACCAAAGTCCCAAACAGCCCACCAAGCTCAACAAGAGATAGTTCAGATTTTCGGTCAATTGCTGAGCCGGATGCTGAAAATTTCCACAATAACAGCCCACCAAGTGCCTCGAGCCATGAACACACCTGCCCAAGCTCCTGCTACGATGACACTCCCCCGCAAGGATTTCGAAGCATGAGCAATGTGATGACAAGAACACAAGTACTACAGCATATCCCATTCGAACCACCACTGTTTGATGACCCTGAAATGCTACTCTTAGGGGAAGAACCAACAACGTTTGATGAAGCAACTAATAAGGAAGAATGGAGAGCAGCAATGGCTGAGGAAATTGATTCGATTGAAAGAAATGGGACATGGAAGCTTACCAATCTGCCAAAAGATCAAAAGCCAATCGGGCTGAGATGGGTTTTTAAAGTTAAGAAAGATGAAAATCACTGGATACAAGGCGCGGCTAGTAGCACAAGGGTATGTCTAGAAAAAAGGGATACATTACACAGAGGCCTTTGCACCTGTCACACGCATCGAAACTGTGAGACTAATCCTTACTCACTCGGCTCGACTTGGCTGGGAAGTTCACCATTTAGATGTAAAGTACGCATTTTTACATGGTGATCTACAAGAGGAAGTCTATGTGAAGCAACCCGAGGGGTTCGTGAAAAAGGGAAGAGAGCACATGGTGTATAAGCTGTTCAAAGCCTTGTATGGCTTACGACAAGCACCTCGCGCTTGGAACATTCGACTCGATAAAGTGCTGAAAAGCTTAAGTTTTCAAAGAAGTCCACGAGAATATGCATCGTACCGAAGAGAAGACAAGAAAGGAAAACTAACAGTTGGAGTATATGTTGACGATTTGATAGTTACCGGATCAAACAAGGAAGAAATCAACCACTTCAAAAGTCAAATGAAGAAAAACTTTGAAATGAGTGATTTGGGCATTCTCTCCTACTACCTGGGAATAGAGGTGGTACAGAGAAAAGAAGGAATTTCAATTAGCCAAGAAGGATACGCCTCAAAGATACTGAAGAACTCAAATATGTGGGAATGTAATGCTGCAAAATTTCCCATGGAACCTGGTCTGCAGCTGTGTAAGGAAGATAAAACTGAGTTGGTGGATCAAACAGTATACCGTAGCATCATTGGGTGTCTTCGCTACTTAACACACACGCGACCAGACATAAGCTTTGCTGTTGGAGTAGCCAGCAGGTTTATGGAAGCACCAAGACTTACCCATATGCAAGCTGTGAAGCATCTGCTACGATATATTAGAGGCACATTAAGTTTTGGAATTCAATATACAAGAAACGGAGGAGGAAAGTTGATCGGCTATAGTGATAGCTCTCATGCAAGTGACCAAATAGATGGGAGAAGCACAACTGGAATGATATTTTATTATGGGGTGGTCCGGTCGCACGGTGCAGCCAAAAGCAGAACACAGTCGCGTTGACGTCCTGCGAAGCAGAATTCATGGCTGCTACAGCCACTGCTTGTCAGGCGATTTGGTTAAAAGCAGTGCTAGAAGAGTTGACAGGAGATAAGCTGGGAAGTACTACGCTGTTTGTAGACGATAAATTAGCAATCGAGCTTATGAAGAATCCGGTTTTCCATGGTCGAAGCAAGCACATTGATACTAAGTATCATTTTATACGGGAAAGTGTGGAAAAAGACTTGGTTAATGTGGTACATGTAAGTGGAGAAGAACAAAAGGCTCATGGGTTGACAAAGGCTTTACCGAGAGTCAAGTTTCTGGAAATGAGAAGCATGATGGGAATTTAAGATTTGAAGAAAGATTTGAAAACCAGAATCAGGGGGTGAATGTTAAGTGATTCTGGATTTATCTTATATGTTTATTTGTTATTTTATTTGAGTATTAGTTATCTCGTTTATTTCTCAAAGTTTGTTTTGTTAAGATAAGATAAGTTTAAGTATAAATAGGGGTCATTTATATTTGAATGTATTCATATAATTAGTTTTATTGATTTTAATAAAAAGAAGTCGTGGAGCTGTTCCACCAAAAGCATCTTGTGTGATTTAAGAATATCAGATTGTTGTGCTTACATGTCCAAGTTCATTACACTTGAAACGCCTTATACGACTCTTGTCTCTCTCTCTTTGACCTCTGTTTTGCTGAAACTGTCCAACCCTCTCTTGACCAGCCTTGCGACCCTCACCCCGGTCACTTTCTTGATCATTATGGCTTGAACGTCCTTGACCACCACGCCCACAATGCTAACAAAACAGGTCTCTTCCTTTCTGTAACAACCGGTTTTTAATAATAAATGTATTGTAAATAATCGTTAATTAAACGATTGTGGTTGTTGTAATTGGAAAATATGTAAGAATTACGTCATTAATGGCAAGAGTACATTTGGTCGTGCTTGAAATCCACGAGGATTTAGTAACTTTTATTATTGGGGATTGATAGTATGTGAAAAATGAAGAACGTGGGCGAAAACCGTGCGCAAAACGGAGTTCGTATGCTCCCGGAATCGCGAAACGAAGTTTAAATCAAATATTGGAAGAAAAACACGCTAGGCGCATAGCCTAACCCCCAACCCTCGAGAGCCAGGCTATGCGCCCAGGGACTATGTCGGCAAAAATTTTGTTTAAACGATCAGAACGTCTGGAAAGACTCAAAAACGCAATTCTTCGACCCCAAGCGACCTCCAGGCGAAAAAATGGTTTCCTAACACCTTCATACTTCAAATCAAAGCCTTTTAAACATCCAGATCGCGCATAGGATCGTGTTTTCAAGTCCCGATCGTTGTTTTAACCGTAGAAATCCGTCAGATCAGGTAAGGGTTTGTTTTATCCTACTAGTTTGATATTGTGTGGATTAAATCTAGTTTTGATTGTAATAATGTGATTATGGGTATTGATTATTGCCTAGTTGATAACTAGGGATTGTTAGAAACGAAGAACTTGATATTTTGACGGTGAAATCTTCGTTTTGAAGCCGGGATAATGTCCGGTTGTTATGAAACCCATATCATGGTAGGATAACTAGCAGGATGGATTGAATATGATTTCAAATAAATTATGGATTATAATCCATAGATTAAATGATGATTTTGATGAATTGATGTTAAAATTATTAATAGTTATGATCTTAAATGAAAAATTAAATAATAAAAGTGATTAAAGATCGTAACTAATATAATGAACATCAATTATTCGATGAAATGCCAAGGAAGGCATGGGATATGGTTAATTGACTAAAACTTACTAAATATAGTAAGATAGAGTCAATTATGTGATAAATTGACTTTGAGGAAGTCAAATCAGTCAAGTGCGTTAAACTTGATTATATGTGTTATATGTATTTGAGTATAGTTGTATATGTGTGAATATGCAACTAGGTATTGACGGTGAAAGTCAAGGGATAAACCACAGAAGTGGAAAAGAGGTTGTAGGAAGTGAACAACCGCTTAAACCAGGTAAGTTACCCAACTTACTGTAACATTACATATAAGTAGTAGAAAGAGTCTACTTGATTTTGATGTGTATATATTGGTTGATTTGAATGAATGGGCATAACTAGATTGGAACTAATTGAGTTAATAGACTCTAATGTATAAATGTTAAGTTCCAATGTGTTTATGTCACGATTGAATTAATTATGCAACATAGATTGCATAAGAATAGCCGGATGAGCCGGTGTTTGACTATGATATCACAAATGTGTGAATAGTCAGAGGTGCTGACAAATAGCTATGGTGGAAGTACATGATTGTGAACACCATAGTGTAACTTTGATTAAACTATTGTGATTAATAGTTGATGATTGGTAATATGACATTATTACATGGTGAGAGTCAATTCGAATAGAAATGACTCAGCTTGACTTTTAATTGTGAAAAATGTATTTTTACATTTTGTTGTTATGACTCCACAATGGTGGATAGCCAGAGGTGCTGGCAATTGTCTAGATGGAAGTACCGGTGGGTGAACATCTTAGACTAAATAAATATGACTCCACAATGGTGGATAGACAGAGGTGCTGTCAATTGTCTAGATGGAAGTACCGGTGGGTGAACATCTTAGACTAAATAAATATGACTCCACAATGGTGGATAGACAGAGGTGCTGTCAATTGTCTAGATGGAAGTACCGGTGGGTGAACATCTTAGACTAAATAAATATGACTCCACAATGGTGGATAGACAGAGGTGCTGTCAATTGTCTAGATGGAAGTACCGGTGGGTGAACATCTTAGACTAAATAAATATGACTCCACAATGGTGGATAGACAGAGGTGCTGTCAATTGTCTAGATGGAAGTACCGGTGGGTGAACATCTTAGACTAAATAAATATGACTCCACAATGGTGGATAGACAGAGGTGCTGTCAATTGTCTAGATGGAAGTACCGGTGGGTGAACATCTTAGACTAAATAAATATGACTCCACAATGGTGGATAGACAGAGGTGCTGTCAATTGTCTAGATGGAAGTACCGGTGGGTGAACATCTTAGACTAAATAAATATGACTCCACAATGGTGGATAGACAGAGGTGCTGTCAATTGTCTAGATGGAAGTACCGGTGGGTGAACATCTTAGACTAAATAAATATGACTCCACAATGGTGGATAGACAGAGGTGCTGTCAATTGTCTTAGATGGAAGTACCGGTTGGTGAACATCTTAAGACTAAATAAATATGACTCCACAATGGTGGATAGACAGAGGTGCTGTCAATTGTCTTAGATGGAAGTACCGGTTGGTGAACATCTTAAGACTTAATATATGTATGATACCACAAATGTGTGGATAACCGGTTAATCCGGAAGTTAAATTGTTGAAACCACAGATGTGTGGGTAATTGGTTAAGCCAATAAAATATATGTATATTTGGTGTTTTAAATTTAGCCAGAGGTGCTGGTGGTAGAGTTGAATTAGATAATATATTCATATTGTGAAAATGTCCCACTAAGGGAAATAAATGCACCATATGTGTTGGGTGCAAGTTGATGTTTGTATATGATATATTATTATCTAAACATGATTAACATCCATATGATATGTATGTGGATGGGTTTAAATAAGTTTTTGGGAATTTTGGGAGGGGTTACTTACTTAGTTCATATGAACTAATTGTGACCTTATATGTGATGTTACAGGTCAAGATAGATATGCATTGGGCGATCAGATCGGGCACGTTGTGAAGCAGAACCAAACGTTATGTAAAGTATGTGGTAGTATTAAACTTAAACACACCAGTTTTTATTAATCATAAATGTAAATGATTGAAATTAAGTGTGTTTAACTTGTGAAAATGAAATTTCACGCTTCCGAACATGATTTTTGATAAAGTTTAATTTGGGACCTAAAAATGGGACACGTGTAATCGTGTGTAAAGTTTGGGTGTTACACTTTCACCTTTGAGAGTAGCAGCTTACCATGTGATTCTCCTCCTTGATCTGGGTCTTAGATGTGTTCCTCATAAGCCTTTAATCTCCCAACAGCTTCATCAAACTTCATGCTATCCAATTCAAAACACTGTTCAATTAATGCTACAATTTGAATGAATAATCTAGGCATCGAGTCCAATAGCTTCCTCACCATTTGCCCTTCTTCAAAAGTAGTTCCAAGACCCTTTGCCTTAGACACCAGCCCACTCATCTTTCCTATGAAATCATCAATTGATTCATCACCCTTCACCTTAAGATTTTCAAATTCCCTTCTCAAATTTTGTAATAGTCGACTTCCTTTGATCCACAGTAGCCCCGATTCTAGGTTCCACTGCTTCCCAGCCCATTTGCATCCATGATCGTTCTCACCCTTACTGATCATACTGGATAATTGGTGTTTGTAAGAACAGGGCTATTGGTAACTCATATAACCCATCTCTCATGCTGGCACAATCACTGCAACCTCTTTACCAACCATTCTTTATGTGTGAAGTAGTAGATAAGTACCTAACCTTGATCGGATTTCTTGTGACCACCTCCCTGATCGATCTGCCCCCTGCTATTGATCACCAACACGACAAGCCACTGCTTTTCTGTCTCTTGGTTGCTAAACAACTCCTTCAGCCCCTGCCGATCTCGTTTACCTGCACCCAAGTTCGTTGGTTTGTTCCTGCCGCACAAAAACCAACCTGCTGTTCTCGACTGAGAAGTAATCCACACAATCCGACTTTTCTTCCTACGCCTTGCTAAATCGGACCGACCAGCTGCTGATTAGCCGATTAAGACCTGCTGCCCTTCCCTGACAGTTCTACTCAATGTTATGTCGAACTGGTCTCCTTACTGGTCAGAGGTACGACCGGTCGAACCGGATGATTTTATAAACATTTTATAAATATATATACATATAATCAAAAAAATTAAAAAAAAATAAACGGTTCAACCACCGGTTTTCCGGTCCGACCACCGGTTTGCCGGTTCGACCGACCCGTTCACCCAAAAAACGACCAAGAACCCCTAACCGGACCGGTCCGACCACCGGTTCCCGGTTCGGCCGGTCCGGTCCGGTTTTCAAAACATTGGTTCTATTGCTTTCCGTCTGATGAGTAATTGTCGATTGCAGGTATGAGCTTTCCAAGCTCTGATACCAATTGAAGCCCAGCTGCTTAGTTTCCAGAACTAAACAAGGTATATGAATAATGAAAACACAAATTCTTATTAATTGAAATTATTTGGTACAAGAAAAACCAAACTATCTAACCCTATTTATAATAAAACAAAACCTAAAAAGTCAAAAATTTATCCCAAAAAATACTACCAACAATCTAATCCAAACCTAATCTAACTTTAAACTCCATTTAATAAATCCAAAACAACTAAAAAACTAAACTTTCTAACTTTAACCCTTAAACTAATTAATATTACAAGATTAATCCAACAATCATGTTGTCACTATCCACATGTGACCTTCATAACCACCACCACCATTTTGACTGTTAGTTTAGGGTTCTTATAGGTTTTGCATCATCACATGTTTAGAGTTCCTTAGATTCAATCATGATAGCTATCAATTGAATTGAATTGAATTAAGAACAAGAGAGAACAGAGAATTCGTCAATCATAGCTAATCTTATTCACTGATTGGCAGGTAGTTATACCAAGCTAACGATCTCAACGGTTTTAGAAACTCTTTACAATTATTGACGCTACAATCCTTCTAGTTTCTTTTATTACAATTAACCCCCAAACATAACATCTAAAATCATAACTAACAAATCATCATTTCAATATTACTTTCTATACCTCAATATAAAACCCCGATTCATGACATGCCATCAAATATTCAGACAATTGAATTAGTGAGAAAGAGTGTTGACATGAACTAAAATTTCTAAGGTTTTGTGTCTCGAGTTCAATTTTTTAGTTACTAATAACTTGTTGAACAAGCTATCCTTTTCATTGAGTAATAACAAAATTGTAATTTCATCGTATCAAACCATAAATTGAAAAGTTTGTTGCACAAAAGATAATTAAAGCTGATTACACACTTTGGTACACATGTATCAACAAGATAACAAGACATACAATCGTAAGCATTTTTTAAATTATACAAGAGTTGCACAGAATATTTGATGGTTATTTGACAATTACACATAACATCCATTAACAATAACAATAGCGACAAATATGTAGTCGCTAAAAGAATATTCATGGTAGGAATGGTTTTGACCGTTTATGGTGTTCATAAACCATTGCTGCCATCAAAGTCCTTAGCGACGCTTTGAAACACACCACTTAGTATGACCAAAACACAATCAAATGCAGCAATAATTCATCATTGATTATCAAAAATTTAATGCTAAAAATAATCCGCCGCACTAGGTTCTACATAATTTTCCTAATATTAGAAATAAAATGTTTATATACACGTGTCATTATAACCGTCATAAGAATGGCACAAAACAATACATTGAGTTGAAAACTGGTTGTTAGTGTTATATAATCGTGCCCATTGTTATCTAGTAAACCAACTAGTGATGGTGGTGGTTGTTGTATGGTGTAGCGGAAGGGGTAGGGGTAGGGATAAGAGAACGGTTATGTAGCAATGGTTGTGGTTTAGGAGGTATGAATAGAGACTCACCAGGGTCAATTGGCGTGTGCATAAATGGATTCCACCTGTCAAATATTATTCTCCCACCTCTACCAATCCTACCGCGAGAACCACATGAGCGTGATGACACGGCATTTTGTTCTGAATTAGCTGGTGGTGGTACAATACCTGCAGCCGCCAGCTTTGCAGGATCTAGAGGCTTTGTGAAAAGCAATACCGGCTCAAATGGATCCTGCAGAGATACCAGAAGTTCAAATTTTCTTATCTGACCCGTTTGAGATAAAAAAAAATGACCCAAATCAACCCAATCATTAGTAGGAATGGCAATAGAACCCAAACTCATTGGGAAACCCAAATATTTGGGGCAGGAAATAATGAAACAAGTATTCTGCTATGGGACCCGGACGCCTATATGGCCCATATATGGGATTGGTTTTAGAAACTTTTGTGGGTTTGAGATAGGTATAGGATGAGGTGATATCCATCCATTTACCATAACCCACTAACCTTAATATATTAATAATATATTATATAAACTTAAAAAATAATAATAATACAAATTGTATGTTGAAGTCGTTAGAAACTTCAGATTATCATAAATATCAGATAAATAGAAGTGTAGTTGGACATTTAACATTTTTGGTCAGTTTTAGAGGTGAATATAAGATTGAATTTTCAAGTAACAGGCATCTGAACAGATAATTCTTTAATAGCATAAAGTCATAAACAAGCATACTCGATACCCACGGGTATACCCAGGAACCCAATGGGTATTGACTATTGGACTATTGAGTAACGGGTACCTAACGGTAAGGAAACGGGTATGGAATATGGTTTGTATATAAATATGGGACTCGAATGACCAAAACATTTCTCATACCCAACCTACTGCTATCTATAATCATAAGTAAATGGATCACAATTACCACCTCTAAGGTCAAATAAGAAAGGTTATGAAAGAATTTACCAATTTATGGAGCCAGGTTGACGGGACAGGCGGACGTCTAAACTCCCGTTTCATTGCAACTCTTGGGTCCATCAAAGCATGATTCTGTACAGTTGGACGAGAGTGTTGGAAATCATCTGATTCCATAAATTCATCCTCGCTGGAAACCAACTTGGACAGAAAAGATGGCAGTCCAGGTAGAGCTAAACTGTCTTCTAGAAGCTCTGTTTCATTCTGAAAATCCAAAAAAGGGTTTAAAAATGAATATATTACTTAATAATTACACTCCAAAGTTTAAAAAGTTGAAATAAAGAGAGAAAAATTAATGAGAGTGAATTACTATGAATTACCTTGTATTTTATTTGAATCCTCTGAAGTATGACTTCACTGTCAATGACTTCTCTCTTTTTCTCTTCTCTCTGTACCAAAAATACCTTTTTAATAAGCAGGTTGTGTAGCACGTCAAAAAAAAAATATTCCGTTCTCTTATTTTAAGTTGACAAACAATTAATATTTGAAATTTAAGTACAAACAAACAAACGTGCTTACCTACCCAATTATATTCCACTTGTAGAGGAGAGTCAGGGATATTAAATATGACTACAGTACAATATTACTACAGTCTACGGGCATAAACCATATAGTTTGATATATATTATTGTATTAAATAGATTTGACCTGCTTGGCCCTGTTAATTTGTTTCCTTTTTAGTAAAATGTTTTAGAGAAACCCATTTGACCTTTTAGAGATAAGGCATAACCCAAAATTCTCCAACTTGTATATAATTGTGTTGACATTGCAACCTCAAGCCAAACATATAATAACAAAAATATAAATAAAATGCAGAAGTTGAGTGAGATATGTATACGATACCTTAATTAGAGCCTCAATCAAGCTTTTTGCTTGCTCAAGGTTGCGTCTGACCTGAAAATTGTAGATTAAGGATATAAAATAAGAACAGTAGAAATAGTCAGGACTCGGGTGAGTGTCGTGAATTAATTTAGGAGTGTAAACGAGCTAAGACCAAGCTTGCCAAAGCTCGAGCCCGGCTCGTTTAACTTGAGAGAGCTCGAGCATTGTTTGTTTAGAGCTCTATTTCTAGGCTCGAGCTCAGTCCATTTATTATTTCAATATTTTCATTTATATACATTTGTAACAATTTTTATGTATATATTTATAGATATAATTTTTATATTTAACATAATATATATTATTTAATTGTTCTTGTCATCATTTTATATATAATGATTATTATTATGCAGATACACACTTAATATATTAAATAAAAATTATAAAATTATGAGGCTCGTTTAAGCTCACGAGACAAGTAAAGCTTGATATGTGAAGCTCAGGCTCGAACTCCTTTATTTAATAAGCTCCATATAAGCTCGAGCTCGTTTAAAATCAGCTTAATTTGAGCTTTTCGCAAGCTGATTTTGGGTAGCTCAAGAACAGCTCGGCTTATTTAAACCGTAGCAATAATCTATATATAATATAGATACTATGAAGCACATAAAGATCTTAAAAAGGATTGCAATTCTTACTTGACGAAGCTTTTCAAATGACTGCACATTATTTTCCCTTCTTTGCATCTATAAATAAAAATATACAGTTTACTAAAAAGGGTACTATGCTAATTAAAGTAAAATACTAAAAAAGGATCAGGAAATTACTCTTCTTGTGTGAAGCCTGTGAGCTTTTTCCCTCGGTCGAAAGACATTGTATGGATTGGTGTCGTTAACGGGTGGAGGAGGCTGTGATTTCAAATATTACAATTAAAATTAGAAAATTAAAAATACAGACCAAAAGAAATGAAAACTGGTTATCTAAGGATACTACGATAACATTAAAAATAGCCTATTTATGCCTTTTTTTAACTTATATACATTTATATGGATTGGTTTGTTTGTTTTTTTGTGTGTTACTTCCTTAAAGAATCAGAATTTCCCAAACACACAAACTCTGATTATCTTTTTTCTTCTTAACTATGAACAAATGCTAACCTGCAAACGCCGCAAAACAGGTTTTTGCCATCTTTCCCTCTGAATGGTAAAAAAGGAAACAATTTCAAAAATATGCATTATGTATTATATTAAGATAATTAAAAATGGTAAATTTAAGTCTTCATCTAAAGAATAATAGTTTTTTCTAAACAATATATCTTGATCACATAACAAAATAGAACATTTTTTTCAAAAAGGAATACCTTTTCTTTCCAGTAACTGTAGATGGATTGAAAAACTCCATATTTGATGGATAGAGCTTGAAGTGCCTATCAAGTAGAAAAAATGACATGCAATCAACCACCAATGTTCTCATAATTACTAAACAAAAATATATTATGGAGACGTGTATGAATGTTTTAGTAGCAACATAATGCTCCGATCTATGATAAAATCAAGTAGCTTCAGATATGAAAGCCATAGTAGATCAAAACAGGTGTGCGTTGAGTTGAACCACAACCAAAAAATATATTTACCTCAACAGCAGCATCAAATGTCAAAAGTACAGGTATAGGTGACCCAAATGTAGGAGTTATGATTCCTGCTTTTTCTCTAGCCTTATGATCTAATACCTCCAATTTAAACAAAATAGTCTCAAACCTGCCAAATTAGGATAAAAAAAGGCTTATGTGACTTTAGAGCATTTTTTTTAAGCATGCAAATAAATAGAACATTGTTCGTGAACTACGTTTGGTTGGAAATTCATTTATGTTCATTTAATAAACAAATGACTAAATGAGCATGAACACGTGTCTCGTTCGCTTGTGAATGTTTGTTCATTTAAGTCTGTCTACATTCGTTTATGTTCATTTACATATTCATTCAAATTTACTTATTAATAATGCTAATCTGGATTCGATTTGATGGTCAGATTTTGGGACCATTCATTTAGGCCCATCAGCTTGTCAGCCCATTCACTCATTCAGATTTCTTAACCAGTTTAATTTCCAGCCCATTCACTTCTTTTCAAAGTTTAGATCCACCACTAATCTGCTTAGTCCTAACATAGTTCTTTATGAGTTATGTCCATTTATGTTAAATTGTGTTCATTTATGTTTGTTTGTGATTGTTTATGTTCGTTTGTGTTTGTTTATAAATAGAATGAACAAATATATACAAACAAGGATATGTTCATAAGGAACGAATACGAACAAGAAAGTTTCTTCATTTAAGTGTGTGTGTTCATTTGTGCAGGCCGTGCATTTAAACTAAGATGCACAAACACGAATGCGCTCACATTCATGTTCATCTGGTTCATTTACATGACTACTTCGTTTAAACTTCAACTCTTAAAGAACTTACTTGTCAGCTGGAAGAATCTTGATTTCCTTGTTCAACTGTTCAAGCCAGTCTTCATCCTCATTGTCAATATCATACTCAACAAACTCTCCAATCTCAGCCCTCACTGCAGTCATTATAACATCATTAATCAATCTTATCAATCAGGAAGTACAATCAACAATCCACAGTTGTTACAGACCTCCCCTTGCACGTAAATAAGATGTCGGTTGATTGAATGTAGGAGAGTAATCTCTTTCATAGGTATCCACAATAAGATACTCAGGAGTAGGTATTTCAGAAGCAGTTTTCTTACTAGCAACGTGTTGAACCTAAACATCACGTCCGAAAAACGTAACCAACACGAAAATGATTCATAGAATACCAAAATGCAAGTTAAACCTGTGTATCATTATCAGTTTCTGCAACAAGACGAAGCATCTGTGTTCTGGTAGAAGTTGGAGTATCATCATCTTCAAAATCTTTGATAGATTTCAAAATCGGTAGCTTCTTGTGTATGTCTAGGGGTCGTGGCCTGAACGATGGTCTACTCATATCACCAGATCATCACCAGATTAACATCAACTGTCTTCTTCAGCAAATTATCATCTAGTATTTCATCAAACATCAAAGTAAGGGATCGATATGCATTGAAATGATTTGGTGAAATCAATAAATTAGCAAAAGTTAGGGAAAGTTCAGATTTGCCCTAATTTTTAGCAAGTGTAGCATCACAAATTTGATAATAATTGAAGTAAGACGACATATATACCGGAGGCTTTGAATCCGGTGAGACGAGCGCCGGAATCCGGTCGCCGGATGTGGTTGTCGGGGTCGTATCGGTTATCGTCGACAGTCGTCGTGGTCTTTGAGTTCAGCTTCTCCGAGACAGTGGGATGGAACGCTTGACCCGACTCGGATGGAATCGGGCCGGAGGGCCGGAAAATTGTATAATGGAAAATAGGGTGTGCAAATGTCGGTTCGGTTCGGTTGGTAGCCTCCACCAAAACCAAAACCGATGGTTCGGTTAATGGAATTCAGAAAACCGAAATCGAAACTGAGCACCGATTTCGGTTATATATGTCGGTTTCGGTTATCTTCGTGGTAATTAATTTTAAAGTTATAAATTTGGTTATCAAACTCATTTTTATTGTTTTGAAATGTTTTAAATCTTTTTCAAACATACATATACATGAAAATTACATCAAATACATGAAAATAGGTTCAAACACATGAAAATATGGTTTAAATATATAAATATATATATATATATATATCGGTTCGGTTTCGATTATTTCGGTTTTTGGAGTTGGATAAACCGTAACCATAACCGAATGGTTCGGTTATTGGCATATCTTAACCGTAACCGATTGGTTAAGTCGGCTTCGATTAATTTCGGTTCGGTTTCGGTTTTTTCCCGGTTATCGGTTTTGTATGCTCACCCCTAATGGAAAATTGTGTTTAGGCTCGAAACGAACCAATCAAAATCTTATTTGTGTTCGTTGTTAAAATTTTAACTTGTTTATAGACATGAATCGAACAAAAAAAAATTGTTTATGTTTGTTTGTTAAGAAATTAACTTTTTTTACGAATAGTTAATGAACGCATAATTAATTAAGTATCAGACAATCAAAGTAAAAAGGTTTGAGATTTTTATTTAATAAAATAAAATGCATGCTTCAAATGATTAGGTTTATAGTATAAACTAGAATTTAGGACCCGCGCGTTGCGGTTGATCCGATATACTAAACCGATATATCTCAATGTAAACCACGCATTATAACAAAGACATCAACAATAACGAAAATCTCATGTAAAAAATGAGGCACGTTGAAGAATGTAAACCCAATATGGGAAATGTTATGTAAAAAGTGAGGTCGATTTCCAAAAACTCTCATCATAAGGAAAAACCCAATAGGGAAAACAAATTAGGTTAGATCAAACCATCACACAAGCACGTTCGTCTTTAAATGTTATCAAAATTAATTTATCCATCGATTGTATAACAAAAGGAACATATTATCATTACTTATCATTAATTTATCCAGTTCCCGGATCCATCGACAATCACGTCATTGAAGTTGAAGTGTTGGTAAGCGGTTGCTCATTTGTGTTGATTATGTGTTTGAAATTTGTTCGATTGGGTGGTTCTTGATTTGTTTTTTGCATCTGAGTTGCTCAATCTGTATGTATAAATTTATCTGTTTTTTTGGTCCGATGTGATTACGTTAATTCGTTAAATAACAAATTTACAGGTGCACACTATAAAAATTAGGTGAACTTTCCAAGGGGATGGAGCAGATTATCCAAATTTCAAAAGTAGGAAAGGCTTGTACCAAATGAACAAAAGCTTGTACAAAAAGGAATAGTGTCTCCAAGACACACAACCTCTTTTCCTTTTTAAACTATATAATAATGTTAATATAAAAAATAAAACATTATAATTCGTAAATATAATATACATTTAATGGATAGAAATAATTATCATGCCTATAAGCATTGTTGTCGGAACCGGACCAAGCCTGCCGGTCGGATCAGGAGGTCGATCGGTCCAAAAACAACACGTGAACCGCACTCAAGGGAACCGGCCAGTTGAGCTGGTTCACCGGTCAGACCGGATTTTAAGTTTTTTTTTAAGTTTTTTATTTTTAACTAAAATTCAAAGAATTAAACATTAAAATCAAACCTTGTATTTTTTTAACATGTTTATGTGTGTTTGAACATTAATTATGTTTGTTTAAATGTGTTTATAATTCTTTAATTTTTTTTGAATATTTTATATATTTATTATGTTATCCGGTTCTTGAATTCGGTCCGAACGGTCCGACCAGTAACCAGTAAAACGTCCGGTTCGACGTTCGGTTCGGTTATGAAACATAGCCTATAAGAAACCAAATATATATCTTTCTTTTTTTTTGAACAGCAAACGCATGGTCACCCGGGATCACCCTGACAAATAGATCACACTTCCGCCCGAATAACAAAGCGTGGTGACCTGACCCACCCGTGACCCATTCAGAAGGAAACCTACAACTAGGAAAACTCCTAGGCTCAACCCAGAGCAATATTTGATCTAGTGAGACTCCAACCCGAGACCTCTCATAAAAAAAGTCAATGAGCTACCACTACGCTATAAACTTTTTGGTAAATATCTATCTTTCTGAAAAGAGATTCTTCTCCCAAATGACAAGCATAAACCTCATTCAATCTTTCTATCCTCTATGTCATAATCATAAACAACCGGAAGATGAATCATGAGTTAATGGAGTCATTATAGGATTTTAGGTCAAACTTTAATAGTCTTAAAAGCACATAAAATAAACTTTTATGGGATAACATAAAAAGCCAAGTATTTAAGCTCATAGTCAAAAAAGTCAAAATGCTTTTTATGCATTTAACTCTCATGAATAGCACTTCTACAATGTAAGCCATGTTTTGTTCATCTTATTGGTTAACATAATATTTTTGCAGTACCATAAGTTTTCGGCTAATGACTCTTAAAATAACAGCCACATGAATTTGGTAAGAATATCATTTAGAATCATATATTTGGAATTTTATAAACAAATAATTAAATATAGAAATATACGTTTCATGACCTCTATATTTTTTTTATCAGCACAATAAAAAAGACAAAAAAAAATTATTGTTTGCAAGTAATATAGTGACAGAAATATAAGATAAGAACACGTATTAAACAAACTAAAGAAACAGAGAAAACTATCAAGAATATATCCATGTTTTACTAATATTTCACTATTATTTCATATGTTTCATAAATTACTCATAATCGTTATATTCGGCAAATCATCATCTAGTTTTTCATCACACATCAAAGTAAGGGATTGAAGTGCATTGAAATGATTTGGTGAAATCAAAGTAAGAGTTGTTAGACATTTTTTATTATTTTTGTAATTGATATTAAATTATTAATGTCTTTCAAGTCAACTTTATTTAACTTTTTATTGTATATTTAATTTGATATTGTGATCCACAAGTTTTATTATTTGTTTAGTTATAAAACTATAAAATGTATTATGATTAGTTATAAAACTATAAAAAGTAAATTGTGTTAGACTCGAAAAATTTCCCCTCACATATCAAGCAATAACTAATTGGGAAGCACCAGTTTGAAGCATATAAATACACATAACACACATGCACATAATTCACCCTGGCATATCGAGTCTAACACTCTTGTATATACTATACTAGGCTAGAATCCTGTGTATTACACGGGTTGAATAAAAAAATATGATAAATAGTTATCAATTAAATTTAAACACTATAAGATAATATTTAAATATAACATTTGATTAATATTTTATATATTTAAAGTTTGTTTCTTTAAAAAATTCATTTTAAAAAATTGTTTTTGAAATTTTATATTTTATAATAATTTGATTTTTAATTTTTTTTGATATTAATATATTTTTAATGTAGTAAAAAAACTTTTTATTTAATTTTAAAATAGTATATTTAATATTTAATATTATTATTTAATAGAAGATGTATTTAATAGGAGAGAGACGGAAAATTAAGGTTGAGGTGCTCTAAAAAATTGACATGTGTCCTTAGAAAACATTTATTATTAGAATAGATGAGTGGCACACTAAAAGGGTTATAACACATGCTAATAACTAACCGGGTCATTCTTAAATTAAGTGTAATCATATTGATAAAAGCTAGAATTGAATGAGGTAATGAACCTAGCTTAAACTTGATACATCCAGCTTATGTAGGCTTAGAACTTAAAAGACCATACAAATATGAGGAAGTACATACATCTCCATCTAAAATTATAAAAATGGCATGTTTACACAAGATATTAGTTGTTTATACATAGCAAACCTCGATGTTATTTAAGCATGATTTGGGAAAACATATACGACTTTAAATATAATACATACATAAATATAATAATACATGTCATATAACCTTTATATAATAAATACCAATACATACACACTTATATTCCAAAAATTAACTAATATATATATATATATATATATATTATTAATGAATGAAAATATTTAGGGATGCATGACATCATTTTAGGCCATCTGTTTATTAATTTTTTCGTTTCTCTTGTATTTAGTTATTGATATTTATTATTTGCTAGAACATACCCCGTGTGGTACACGGACTTAATATAAAATATTAAATAGTTAATAATAAAAATTTATAAATTATAAAATAATATTTTGATATAAAATGTTTAAAATATGTATTAATAAGCACTTTAAGTGATAAAACAATGATCAAAAACTTTATTTTTAAAAGAAATTAATTTTTAAAGATTTAACACTATAAATGTCATTTGTTTATAAAAAAACTACTATTTAAAATCTATGTGTTATAGTCTGTTTTTTTTTTTAATTTTTTTAGAATACATGATTTATAGGAAAAAAAATCTAGTAAATACCGATTTAAAATTTTTTTTGTTTCTAAAAGATATTGATTTTTAGAAAAAAATTCATATATCATAATTTTTTAAAAGTGTTTTTCTAATAAAATATTATTTTTAATTGATTATAAAACTTTTTAGTATTAAAAAGGTGAATAATATAATTAATAATATAAATATTGAATATAAGAGTTAATATACTTATTTAATAACAGTGAGAATCTAATAATATAATAAGAAGTTGCCAAGTATAGTGCCTAAAATTGTGTCAAGTGACAAACAATACTTCAATTTATTATGATCAAGATTAAGATTATAATTTATGAACAAGAATATATATTATGAATAATTAAAAAGGCAATGATGATCCTAATTGATTTTGTAAATGATTTCTAAAAATTCTCAAATAGTTAATGTGTTTGGATAACTTTTCTTAATTTTTAGTATGTGTCATTATAAACTAGTTATAAACCCATTTATTATATGGGTTGAATAAATCTAAAATGTTATAAACAACGCACATTTTTTATAAAGATATAATTAAATGTTGATATAAATAATGAATATTTAAAAATAATGAAAATTTAAGAATTATAAAACGATATTTTAAGATATTATATAATTGATTTTTTAAAGATTTGTTAACTTTTAGTAATTTTAATGATAAGAAAAACCACATATTTAATATTTCATTGTATAACTTAATTATTTAAAATCATTAATATTTAATATAAAAAATAATTAATCTATCTTCTATCTATTATAATATATCAAGATTTCCTTCTGCCACGTGTCATTCAATGAGATAGGTTTTGAGATTATTTTCCTGCTCATTTTATTAAAAAAATCTTCAATATTTAATATAAGAATTAAATGTTTAACAAATTTTATGATATTAACTACATTACCATTATTAAAATAAATTAACTTGAATCAATTTATTAACATTAATTTTACCATATATAACGGTAAACACATGATCATTATAACAATACAATTTTCAATTTAATAATTAATTAAATAAATCCTACATGTTAATATCATAAAATTATTTAAAAAATTTAATTTAAATAAATTTATTAAAGATAAATTAATATTTTTATACATTAGTAGTTTAATTTCTCCACTTATATAACATTAGGAAATTTAGGTGATAAAAAATAAAAAAATATAATAACAAAATGGTGGATCATTTTGCTTCTTTTTTTTAAACCAAGTTTTAGAACAAAATGCAGCCGAAAATATGTGTAAAATCATATTTTAAAGTCACATATATAAATAAAAAGAAACTCATACAATGAAACAAGTACGACTATAATAAAAGTAAGTACTACTAGTTATTTTCTACATATAAAACTATATATATTTTGTAAAAAAACAATGTTTACTTCATAAATTAATTATATTTATTATTATAACAAAATAATTATATTATAGAAAATAATCATACTTATAATACACAATATTAGTTTTTTTAGTTAAAATTTTGGTAACCTATATGTTTTTTTTCATCAAAAATAGATTTAAGTTCATATTTAATACTAAAACTAAACGTTTGACAAATGTTAGGATATTAACAAAATTACCATTATTAAAATCTTATAATTTAATTCAATTTATTAATAATATTTATAACATATATAATAACAAATCTTTGTTATATGTGTGTGTGAAACAAATAGTCAAATTAACTGTTGAAACTTAATGAAAAGTATTATGTAGTGCATTTTACCCCATTTCTTAAAGATAAGTACTTTGTACTTCATTTTAGATTTATCTATTATATTTATTTTTTAAAATTCAAATAAGTAACATTTCAATATCTATTGTTTCTTTAAATGCTTTTCATATTCTCTAAAATTAACTTCCTTTAGGAATTTATTTTACATAATTCTAAAACATGTTTACAGTAACTATAATTATAAAAAACTAATTTGTTATTCTATAATTTGTAGGTAAATTTAAATGTTTTATTAAATTACAAAATAAAAAAATACTTCAACCTTTGGTATATATTATTTTTTAATTTGTATTATTATTCTTTAACATCCATTTCGTTGAAAACTAGGATTTAAGACCTAAATTTATTTTTTTTGATCTTTCATTGTAGTTAAATTAAATGTGGTTTTTTATTTAATATATCAAACCTAAGTAACTTTTATTATAATTATAAAAATATACAATTTCACATATTTGATTAAAATAATTAACACCAATTATCAAATGAATTTTTGTTCAAACCTAAATAATTTTCATTTATCTTCACATTAAGTTGCACATTTCATTACTTAATTCAAGGAATAAATTGTATATTTCCTTAAATAACATCCTAGTTTTTATATACGGATTGATAGATATGTTTTATTTAGAGTAAAAAAAATACTTTAAATGTTTCATTATGTAATAATATAATCAAGAATCTACTTAATTACCTAATATCATATGAATATTATAAAATAATGGAATATTATATGTATTTTTTTATATTATTACAATTTGTATTGTTTTCTTATCTTATTTATTAATTTTATTATATCATTTTGTTAATATATATTATTTATATTATATTGTTCAATTTTTTTATTTCAAAAAGTCAAAACTACAAGAAAAAAAGATAAAATCAACAATAGTACGACTATAAGATCAAACGGTTAATCTTCATATATGGATGACATTTCAAACAAAATTGATTATTTAAAAACCAAGCTTTTATCATATTATTATATATAATAATATTTTCAATTTGTTCTTAAAATAACATATGTAGAAAATAATCCTAAATACATACATTTATAAATGCTTTAGTATTTCATTTTAAATCAGAATTATATCAATTTTAATATTATACATATGTTAACTCATAAAAATTTATGTACTTCACATTTGAAAATATATTATGTTACTTTTATGTTTTTTATCAGGGTTTATAATTCAAAATTTGTATGTAACACTCGTCACGTCTCACAATGCTCGGAATGCTATGAAAATGTATCTGGATGCTTAAAGATCTAATCTAACTCAAATATATTTAAATCCATGTCAATTAAATATTCTTATTATTATTGAAAGTAAAAAATGAAAAGTAATAACTCTTATTTTCTTATATTTTAACGTAAAATATAAGGTTTTGTTAAATATAATAAATTACATGTTTTTATGACTCTACCCGTGTTATACACGGGTTTATAAACTAGTATTTAATAAGAAAGAGATGAAGGAAAACATTTTATAGAATTCATCAAAAGATGACGTGTGTTCACCTTGCTACTCTTATTATAATAAAGATTAAGTTAATTTAACTACATTAAAAGTATATTTAAAGGACGATATATAATTAAGGTAAATCAACATTTATCCATTAATAAAAAAATCAATTCCCGAAAAAGAATATTTTAAAATTATCTTGACAGAATTAAATTAAATTAAATAATCATTTATCAGTTCGTTTATATAATTGTATACATAACAATACCCAATGTCGGTGCCTCACCTTTTAGCCAATCTTGGTGCCTCAACTTTTCTTCCTACCCCTGTATCTCTTTTGTGGTTCTTTCTACCCAAAATGTTTCTTCCGTTGACTGGTGCTTGTGTATACACGTGATTAGGTAGTAGGTACCTAACGTTTTGTCTGATCTTCTTTTCTCCACTTACCCTTCATTATTCACTTGCCTGCGGATACACCTGTATATGTACGTGTCTTTTTCCTGGTTTTTGTCTTTTGTTTTGTCTCTCCCTTCTTGACACCTCTCCGTTTCTAGTTTTTTTTTGGTTTCTTTGTTTGTCGACCTGGGTTTCTCTTCTGCTGCTTTTCTTGCATCTCTTCCTCTGATTTCCTTGCGTTAAAGGTGTGCTAGGGTTTACATAGATGAGATTGTATACTGTTTTCTTTTATTTTATGGGTGTTTTTCTCTTTGTTCCATCTATGCTTTCTTCTGCCATCTTCGTTTGTGGTTTTATCTTCGCTCAAGGTGTTTACAGCTACTATTGTTATATGAGATGGAAAATGATTGTCATGTATGTACTGGAATTTCGGTGTACGCCCAACGGTTTAGGTAACTGCTAACACTCTTTCTATTAGGTTATTGTGGCTTTGATATTCACGTACCTATTTGTTAATGTTGCTGATTCAGGTTGGTATTAACGTCAACTCAGCATATGTTTATTTCTATGTGTTTTCTTTCTTTTTGAACAAAACACTCTATTGCCTTTTTATGATAATTACTGCGAACATCTCCACAAACAAGACTGAATGATATTTCATTCTTTTTCTACAAACACCCTATCAGTAAATGAATAGGACGTTCTTATTAAAGGATTAACCTTACTTAATAACTCTCAAGACCATGATTTGCAGGTCTCTATGCCACAGAGGAGCCAGGTTCCTTTCATGTTTAGGAACTAATTTCATTTACTGTCTTAAAGGGCAAATACATGATAGTAGCTAATTTTTATAGCCTATAAAGTATACATACGCTGCATTATTTAACATAAACCTCACCGGTAAACCTTTTGTTATGCAATCCGATCGTATTAATCATAGTAATATTTTACTTATATTAGTCTAACTCTTTATTATTTATATAAGATTATTACTTTGTACCTATGATTATTGTAATATGTTTGTTACGCATGTTGTCTTAGGTATTCTCTTTATGCAGATATAAAACATATAGGACTTTAAAAACCTTTTTGTAAACTTCACTTTTGCAATTTAAATTTAAATAAAGGTTACGTGCGCCTTATTTTGTACCTGTGAGAATCTACAAATCCTAATGTAAAACTACAATCCACATATAAAATTTACATAAATATTATATATCTAATTTCATTCTCAGATTACATAATTAGAGTAGCTGCCCACATGTAATAATACAATTTATAATATAACATATATTATAATCAATTTGAAGACTTTATAGACACATTCATACATACAGTAAAAATGTCTACCTTCATAAAATACCTACTTGCCTCAGTACTTCATTACTCCTCTTTTTTCCGTCTGTTGTACACGTTTTATGAGGTCTTTTGTTTACATGTGCTGATATAGAACATATAAGATGTCACACCCCCTGCGCAGCGTGCGGAATCCACGGCGCGGTGACGATCGATGGTTGAATCATGCACAGGTATTGAATAAGAACAACCACAATGCATTACTAGGTTTCAAAATGTTTAAACCATTGTTTAGTTACAAACATTCTATCTATCTATCTATCAAAAGAATAACAACTACAGACCCAACATATAGTTTACAAAATAAGACTTCAAACAAGACAATTAAACAATCAGGATTTAGTGTGTTTCTAATCCATCCTAGCTTGTTTCTTCATCTTGTTCTATCTTAAAACGGTCCCCTTAGTTGTCCCTTAGAATGTCTTAAACCTGATTACCTGAAACACGTGAAAAGTAACTGTCAACTACAAAAGTAGTTGGTGAGAACAATAGGTTTAACATTTGTAAATATGAATCTGCATTGTAAGGCATATGTATAAAACAATGAATGAAAATACATGGATGGTTGCAACCCAAACTAACATCAAGTCTGTAGGGTTCGGCTCTGTATTGTCACGCATAGGTTCGTGAATAAGGATGCAAGGTTTGTGGCTCTTGAGTGTTGAAAGGTTCGGTCCAGATAAATGGTTCGGCAACATGGATCCAGCATCATAGGTTCGCTACTAACCATCGTAGGGTTCAACCAAAGGCTGCTTTGCATAGGCTCGGCTCATCAAAATGGTTCGCAGGGGTTCAGCCGGGAAAACCTAAATAGGTTCGGCACTTCGGGGTTCGTGGCATGCATGGGAGGCTCGGTGCAGGTTCGTGAAACCCCTTAGGGTTCGGCTGGTTATGATCGACGAACCATGGGTTCGTTCCTGATATTGGTACGCCAAGAGGAGGTTCGGCAGCCTCCCAAGGGTTCGGCCGAAGTTGGGCCTCACGAACCCTGTTCAAGCCATCTTCTTCCTCGAACCAATCCGTACTAGATCCCTTTCGAGGTTTGTATTCTGCTATGATGGGTTACTATTGGTGCGAGAGTCGAAATGATGGTGCAAGAACCGGCTAGGTGTCGGGTTTGAACAATACACACACAAAACCCTATTTTCGTGAATATTCAAGCGTCAATACCTCGTTTTTGGTCGGTGAAAATCTCAGATCCTTTGTACTTCTGTATAGAGAATGTCGAGAGCTTCGCGTAGGTTCAAGAATCACCCAAATCCATCAAGAATTGAAGAAGATATGAAGGTTTTTGTGAGGTTTTCTAGTGAGAGAGTGGAAGTGACGAAAATTCTAGAGAGAGAAAGGGTTTGGCTGAAATTAATGAGGGGAAAAGCCTTCTTCAAGGCTTTTATACCAGGAGTAATATTCACTCGTTTCGCGTTTTCGGAACGTAACGCGCATTTTACGCGGTTTTTAATAAAATAGTTATTATTCTCGTCTTTTTGATGAGTTTCAAAATGGTAAAAATGTAAAATAATTTATTTTACTTATTTTTATGTTTCGTTCGTTGACAGATCGTTAAACAACTGCAATTACGTGTATACCCGCTATCGAGTATGTTTTTCGATCGTATTATTTATTTATTGTCGTTTACTCGTAATTATAAGTTCAACATTCGTATCATTATGGATCGTCACCCATAACTAGACTCAGTCTTGCTTACGCATTACGATTTTGTTTTATTAGTTCGCTTGTCATACTATTCGTCTAAACACTATGCACTAACACTATCTCATTACACTGAACGCAATACATGTATAGGGCATACCCCAGAGTCCAGCTACCTGCCTTATCTGACGTCGTCCCACCACTGTTTCGATATAATACGATACTGTTCTTGCCTAGCGAAATCGACTGTAAATAAATAATACATACTTGTTTCTATTAATTAAGATCCTATCACACACAAACACAATCATGAACATATGAATCACATTGACTGTTTGGACATGAATACACATTGTTCTAACACTGTTTACGACTACCATGACTAAATGTACAGATGTTACAGTCTCCCCTAGGTAAGGGAATTTCGTCCCGAAATTAACTAGCCGAAGGTACTGTAAAAAGATGAGGGTACTTAAGCTTCATCTGGTCTTCACGTTTCCAGGTGAAGTCAGCACCACGTTTGCTCTCCCATCGTACCTTTACGATCGGGATACGGCTACGTTTAAGTTTCTTGACTCCATGATCCATGATTTCAACTGGACGTTCTATGAATTGCATGTTGTTTTGAATCTGAATGTCTTCCAGTGGAATCTGAACATCATGATCTGCCTCTTAAGATTCGATACATGAAATGTATCGTGAACATTGCTTAGCTCCACCGGAAGTTTGAGTTTGTAGGCTACGGGACCAATTCGTTCCAGGATCTCAAAAGGTCCAACGTACCTTGGTGCAAGTTTCCCTTCCTTCCCAAATCGGACAACGCCTTTCCAGGGAGAAACTTTGAGTAAGACTCAGTCACCGACTTGAAACTCAAGCGGTTTCTGACGTCGATCGGCATAACTCTTTTGTCGATCTCTTGCGGCCTTAAGCCTTGATTGAATGATTTTGATCTTGTCTGTTGTTTCTTGAATAAGTTCAGGTCCTACGACCTGGGAGTCACCAACCTCGGTCCAACAGACCGGTGATCGGCACTTCCTACCATATAAAGCTTCGAACGGTGCACATTGAATGCTTGTATGGTAGCTGTTGTTGTACGAAAACTCGATGAGTGGAAGATGAGTATCCCAACTTCCACCGAAATCGATCACACAAGAACGAAGCATGTCCTCGAGTGTTTGGATAGTTCTTTCGCTTTGACCATCGGTTTGGGGATGATACGTAGTGCTAAGATTAACACGGGTTCCCAAAGCCTTTTGCAGTGTTTGCCAAAAGCGAGAAGTGAAACGACTATCACGATAAGAAATGATTGATGTTGGAGTACCATGACGAGCGATGATTTCGTTGATGTACAGTGTGGCTAACTTCTCCATTTTATAATCCTCTCAAATTGGGAGAAAATGAGCAGATTTGGTGAGTCTATCGACGATCACCCAAATCGAATCGTAACCTCGCGGAGTTCTCGGCAACTTGGTTATGAAATCCATGGAAATTTGCTCCCATTTCCATTGAGGAATTTCAGGTTGCTGCAGAAGTCCCGATGGCTTTTGATGTTCTGCTTTGACGTTGGAACATGTTAGACATTTCCCCACATACAGTGCTATGTCTTTCTTCATTCCCGGCCACCAGTAAGATGTTTTCAAGTCTTGATACATCTTATCGGCTCCTGGATGAACTGAGTATCGCGACTTATGAGCCTCATCACAGATGAGTGTGCGCAATTCTTCAGACTTTGGAATCCACATGCGACCGTTGAAATATAAAACCCCATCAGATCGAGGTTATAGTTTACCCTCAACTCCGCAGTCTAAATCTGTCTTCAGTTGATTGTCGATCACTACTTGTTGTTGTGCAATACGAATCAGGTCTTTCAAGTTTGGTTGTGTGTTGATCTCCATGGCTCTTACACGAATTGGCTTAACTGGTTCCTTACGACTAAGAGCATCCGCCACCACATTGGCTTTACCCTGGTGATAACGAATCTCACAGTCATAATCAGTTAGAAGCTCAACCCAACGCCGTTGTCTCGTGTTGAGTTCTTTCTGATTGAGAATGTGTTGTAGGCTCTTGTGGTCTGTATAGATGACACATTTTGTACCATAAAGGTAGTGCCTCCAAATCTTCAATGCAAAGACCACAGCCCCTAACTCAAGGTCATGAGTAGTGTAATTCTTCTCGTGAACCTTAAGTTGTCTTGAAGCATATGCAATCACCTTGTCCCGCTGCATAAGTACACAATCGAGACCAAAGTTTGAAGCATCACAGTAGACAATGAAATCTTCACTACCCTCTGGAAGACTAAGGATAGGGGAGTTGCATAACTTCTGTTTAAGAAGTTGGAATGCATCTTCTTGTTTCTGTCCCCATATGAACGCTTGACTTTTCTGGGTTAGAGTGGTAAGTGGCAAGGCGATCTTTGAAAAGTTCGTGATGAACCTCCGATAATATCCTGCCAAACCCAGAAATGAACGAATCTCTGTTGGGGTAGATGGGGTAGTCCAGTTCTTAATTGCCTCAATCTTCGCTGGATCTACGTGTATCCCATCCTTGTTAATGACATGCCCTAAGAAGTGAACTTCTTTTAGCCAAAATTCACACTTTGAGAACTTAGCATAAAGCTGTTCAGCTCTTAGTAGCTCTAAGACTTTCTTCAAATGATCCTCATGTTCTTGCTCCGTCTTTGAATAAATCAGTATATCATCAATGAAGACGATAATAAACTGATCTAAGTATGGCCTGCAGACTCGATTCATCAAGTCCATGAACACTGCCGGTGCATTGGTCAGTCCAAATGGCATAACCACGAACTCGTAGTGTCCATATCGAGTCCTAAACGCAGTCTTTGCTATATCTTCATCATTTACTCGTAACTGATGATACCCGGATCGTAGATCAATTTTAGAAAAGCAAGTCGCTCCCTGTAATTGATCAAACAGATCATCGATCCTAGGTAGAGGATATCTGTTCTTAACTGTCAACTTGTTTAACTCACGGTAATCGATGCACATACGAAATGAACCATCTTTCTTCTTGACAAAGAGAACCGGAGCTCCCCAAGGAGAGAAACTCGGTCTTATGAAACCTTTGTCTAAAAGTTCTTGAAGTTGACTAGACAGTTCTTGCATCTCAGACGGTGCTAATCGATACGGTGACTTCGCCACTGGGTTTGCTCCAGGGACGAGATCGATTATAAACTCCACTTGCCTGATCGGTGGTAGTCCAGGCAAGTCTTCTGGGAATACGTCCGGATAATCTCTGATGACCGGAACGTCTCCAACCGCTTTCTTCTCAGGTTTCTTCTCTACCACGTGAGCTAGGAACGCAAAGTATTTCTTCTTCAGGTACTTCCTAGCCTTGATACACGACACAATCTTCAATCCGCGACAGGGTTTCTCACCATAAACTTGCATTATTTCGCCGGACGGTAAGGGAAGTCGAATAAGTTTCTCCGATCATACCATCTCGGCGTGGTTTTTGGATAACCAATCCATTCCTACTACAACTTCGAAGCTTTCGAGTGTCATAGGAATGAGATCGATAAGGAAAAGATGATCGTTCAATCTCAATTCATAATCGCGAATTATTGAATTCACTAATATGGTCTTACCATTCGCTACTTCTACGATGTAAGGAGCATCAAGTATAGATGGTTGTTTATTAAACAGTGAAGCAGTATTAGTAGAGACAAAACTTTTATCAGCACCAGTGTCAAATATGATAGAAACGTAATGATCATTAATGAGAAATGTACCCGTGATGACTGTCGGGTCCTCACGTGCTTCGGTAGCTCCGATAACAAAGGCACGAGCAGTAGCAGTTGTGTTGTTGAGACGGGGACATTGGTTTCTGAAATGTCCCTCTGCTCCACAGTTATAATAGGCTCTTCCACCTGTAGCAGTATGAGTAGTGGTAACAGTTGTAGCAGCATTAAGATGAGTAGCCCGACATGTTGCAGCCAAATGTCCCATCCGTCCACACTTGAGACATTTTCTGCATGGAATAGTGGGTAGGTGATGGTATTGGCATTTGGTACAAAGTGGAAACTGACCAGTATAGGGTTTTCTGGCCGTTGCAGGCTGTGGAATAGCAGTAATAGGAGTGGCTTGAGTAGGTGCAGCTGCGGTTAAGGCTGCATAGTTCTTGATTGTCTTTTGTTTCTGTTTCTTCTTTTTGGGTTGGTGCTGTTCAGGCTTCTTGCCTTCTTCAACCTGTGCTCTCTTATACCCCTTCCGAGTGAGCACACCCGCTTTGACATATTCCTCAGTAAGGGTAGCGCCAAGATGAATCGCCGCCTCCAGAGTAGTAGGGCTACTCCCCATAACAGTTCCCCTGATGACTAGGGGTAATCCTTCAATGTACTTCTCTATCCTGTGGGATAGAGGAGTAACCAGATGTGGCACCAGAATGCACAACTCATGGAAACGAGTTGTATATTTTGCGTTCTCGCCACTGTCTTGGACTAAGTTCCACATTTCCACCTCAAGCTTCTTCAGTTCATGGCGTGGACAGAACTGTTCCACAAGTAACTTCTTGAAATCCTCCCATGATAAGGCTAAAGCAATCTCTCGTCCTCTGGTGTTCTTCTCAGAATTCCACCAGGTGAGTGCGCCTTTGTGAAAAGCGCTTGAGGCCATCTTGACCTTCAGATTTTCACGACATCCTGTGAAGTCAAGGATATCCTCAATGCTCTCCAGCCATTGCAGTAGCATACTTAGGAGGCTTAGCATCATTGAACTGCTTGAAAGTGAAGTTAGCAGTTTCGGCGTTAGTGGCATTTGAGTTGTGTGTTGAATCACTGGTACTTCCCCTAAGATTCTGGGTGATATCAGTGACCATACCCGGAATGACATCCCTCATGTGTACAGCGATGGCCCAGGCAATTTTGTTAATCTCATCATCGTGGCCACTTGTTGAACCCCCTCCGTTAGGGTCACGTCGAGGAGGTATTCTACGAATAGAAGCCACAAGTGGTTCAGTAATGAGAAAGGATACAATTGAATTTACATGATAAAGTTAGTAATATATCCATACTACTAATATTATCATTCAATTGTAATATGAGCAAATACACGCATAAGCAATCAACTTATTAGCATACTTCTCATGTGATTGTTTATGATGTCTCATGATTTCACTCCACCAAACCTACACACTGACACTTTCCCAGTATACCGAAGATAGCTTATATATATGGCATACAAAAGGGTCAAGCAAACTGCCAGCCCAGTCGCCAGCCCACCACCGCTTCGATATACCACGATCATGCCCTTGCTAGCATTTGGCAATACGATTGTATTGATTTCCATGTATGTTTCATTGATTAAGAATCCCATGTTCTTTGATCACTGAACTATGATTGAATCTATGATTGAATTTTGATTGAATTATGTGTGCACCTACTAACAATTGTTAACATGTAGAACTAAATCATGTGTGTGTTCTACATTTTTCTCGTTAACCTATGTTAGTAAGTACTAAACATGTAATCACTTAAGAATTTCACTTAAGGTTTACATTTAAAGAATGTTCACAACTTGATTGATTCCAACACAATGGTTGTTTCATCAATGGTTGATTAACACAATGATTGTTTCACCCCATAGTTGTTCCTCAATTGATTGTATCTCGTATGTTTGACTAATGTTCAACGATTCCAGTTGCTCCCGAATCTTCACTTCAAATACGAATGCCGAATTCCCCCTGTCATACTGAAGATAGCTTATATATAGGGCTTACGTAGGGTCAAGCAAACTGCCTGCCCAGCCGACATCCCACCACCACTTCAGTATGCCAGAGCTTGGCCGCCATTTGTATTTGAAACTAGGACTCCAACTCTTGATTGATTATGATTGATTCATGATTGTCTCTTAAACTATGAATATGATTATGATTGTCAAAACCGAGGTTCTTGATTTACTAAAAATCAAGACCTTAGGTTTTAATATATGTGTCCTAGGTTAATTAACCTAGATTCTCAATACTTACAGTATTGAGTATAATGATCTCCTTGTGTGAACTTCAACTAAAGAATACTGTTACACAGATTCTAAGTTATGAAGTTCTAATGAAATGAATTCATGATAATGATATCATGATTAGAATTTCAGATCAAAGATACTTAGAATACAGATCTTTGCCTCTAAAAATTCTGTAATGAACTCTGATTGAGAATTTCAGATCAAGGATACTAAGAATACAGATCCTTGCCTCTGATATCCTCTAATGAACTTTGATTGAGAATTTCAGATCAAGGATACTAAGAATACAGATCCTTGCCTCTGAAATCCTCTAATGAACTCTGATTGAGAATTTCAAATCAAGGATACTAAGAATACAGATCCTTGCCTCTGAAATCCTCTAATGAACTCTGATTGAGAATTTCAGATCGAGGATACTAAGAATACAGATCCTTGCCTCTGAAATCCTTTAATGAATATGTATGGAGGAATTTAGTTCGGTTTCTAAAGTTATAGAATTCCGATTCAAATTCCTTGACTCGATATCTAATCTTAGTAAGGATCCTTAAGATCTTTTAAACTTAATGTAGACTTATGCTTACTTAAGTTTACTTAGATCCTAAGTATCCTCAAGCCTATAGCACTTAGTCTTATGGGGTAGCTTAGGTTATAGTCTAGGTCATTTATAATTGGGTTTTTCCTAGTTCTCTACAACCTTGGCTCTGATACCAACCTGTCACACCCCCTGCGCTGCGTGCAGAATCCACGGCGCGGTGACGATCGATGGTTGAATCATGCACAAGTATTGAATAAGAACAACCACAATGCATTACTAGGTTTCTAAATGTTTAGACCATTGTTTAGTTACAAACATTCTATCTATCTATCTATCTATCAAAAGAATAACAACTACAGACCCAACATATAGTTTACAAAATAAGACTTCAAACAAGACAATTAAACAATCAGGATTTAGTGTGTTTCTAATCCATCCTAGCTTGTTTCTTCATCTTGTTCTATCTTAAAACGGTCCCCTTAGTTGTCCCTTAGAATGTCTTAAACCTGATTACCTGAAACACGCGAAAAGTAACTGTCAACTACAAAAGTAGTTGGTGAGAACAATAGGTTTAACATTTGTAAATATGAATCTGCATTGTAAGGCATATGTATAAAACAATGAATGAAAATACATGGATGGTTGCAACCCAAACTAACATCAAGTCTGTAAAACGTGTCCAAACAGTCATCAGACTGTTTGCTAGAAAACCAACATATAATCAAGTCCCAAACTACGTTTGGAGTTAGAAAATTAGTCAACAACATTTATATAACCATTCGTAACCAAATCTTGCAGTTAGCTTTTAAAACAAATTTAAAAGCTAACTCCAGAATTAGGTCTGCCCAATTGTGTCCGCTTTCCCTTGTTGTGATCACCCAGTACTAACGCTAAATGAATATGTAACTTGATGTGTGTATAAGTTTGTTCACAACGATGAATACCATGCTTTTGAAAACTTAAATTGAAACCCTTTGATTGAATGCCTTATTTGATTTCCATGATTTGAAAACTTACCGTGAATACCATGAATACCAATGATTGAAATAACTTGTTTGAATGCCATGAATTGAAATCCTTTGTTTGAATACCTCTATGAAAACCATTGGTTGAAAACATCGTATTGAAACCCTTGATTGAATACCAAAGATAGTGTCATTGTGTAATAACAAGGTTTATAACATATCATTTTTATCAAAAACACGAGTTTATAGTAAAAGAGTTTATAAATCTCATTAGCTAAAAGTGTTTAGCATTTATAAAACCATTAGTGTAAAGCTGATATAAAACAGTTTAAAGAACCTTTATAAAACCTTTTTAATAGCAACAATTTTAACCGTTAATAAAACATTTTAAACAGTTGAATAATCTTTTGAAAATAGTTGAGAAATCCCTAGGATTTCTAAAGTGAACTTGTAACAGTTGAACAATAGCATAAAGAGAGTTTGATCACGTGTTCCACCTCAAAACAGTTGAAAAACAGTAAAAGAGGGGCTAAAGTTCTCACCTGTCTGCAGTAGACTCTGAACTATAACAAGTAGCAAGTAGCAAGTAGCAAACAAGACTTCTAACAGGTTCCTATATCATTGTAATCATACATAGGATATAAGATTTATGATTGTATAAACTTTGATTCATTGATTGACTTGTGTTATCATGATTTTTGATTAACTCTTGAATACTTGTTCTCATGTTTAAGAGTGTTGTGTGAATTTGAATATCATAATGTGAGTCACTTGATTGATAATTGATTCATGAAAAGAACGTGTCATGTTCTTTTATGCACAAACTTGTTATGCATAAAATAACATATGTTTATGAGTTTGATAAACCTTGTTAAACATGTAGTTTGAAGAGATGTTCCAATTGTTTAAGTCTTTGTGATTGTGACTTGATCCCATAATTATGTTAAGTTATAACTTAACCCGAATAAGATCAATTCACACTATTTTAAGTTGTGGGCCAAATATTGTCCTTGAGCCCATGAACCATGGTGGACTAAATCAAAGACCATGGGCTTCTTAGGTGAGACATGGGCCAATTGGGTGTGGTGTTGGGCCAAATAAATGTGTGGAGTCTAATTACACTTATATGGGCCTAAGCAGGCATATGGGCCTGCTAAGTGAATTGTTGGGTTCCATGAGTCGGTTAACCACAATTTGGCCGAAGAAAAGGGGTTGGGCCGGTTGCATCATGGTGGCTAATCAATGTTTGGTTTAATCAATTGGGCTACATATGACTAGTGGGCCGAGAGTTCTATTGGGATTGATCTAATCATGTGGGCCGAACATTAAAAGCGGTTTCACAACAATTGATATGGGCTGATGGTTCGTGAGGGCTACATGCACCACACCAGCGAACCTCCACGGGGTTCGGCCAAAGCTGTAGGGTTCGGCTCTGTATTGTCACGCATGGGTTCGTGAATAAGGATGCAAGGTTCGTGGCTCTTGAGTGTTGAAAGGTTCGGTCCAGATAAATGGTTCGGCAACATGGATCCAGCATCACAGGTTCGCTGCTAACCATCGTAGGGTTCGGCCAAAGGCTGCTTTGCATAGGCTCGGCTCAAAAAAATGGTTCGCAGGGGTTCACCCGGGAAAACCTAAATAGGTTCGGCACTTCGGGGTTCGTGACATGCATGGGAGGCTCGGTGCAGGTTCGTGAAACCCCTTAGGGTTCGGCTGGTTATGATCGACGAACCATGGGTTCGTTCCTGATATTGGTTCGCCAAGAAGAGGTTCGGCAGCCTCCCAAGGGTTCGGCCGAAGTTGGGCCTCACGAACCCTGGTTCAAGCCATCTTCTTCCTCGAACCAATCCGTACTAGATCCCTTTCGAGGTTTGTATTCTGCTGTGATGGGTTACTATTGGTGCGAGAGTCGAAATGATGGTGCAAGAACCGGCTAGGTGTCGGGTTTGAACAATACACACACAAAACCCTATTTTCGTGAATATTCAAGCGTCAATACCTCATTTTTGGTCGGTGAAAATCTCAGATCCTTTGTACTTATGTATAGAGAATGTCGAGAGCTTCGCGTAGGTTCAAGAATCACCCAAATCCATCAAGAATTGAAGAAGATATGAAGGTTTTTGTGAGGTTTTCTAGTGAGAGAGTGGAAATGACGAAAATTCTAGAGAGAGAAAGGGTTTGGCTGAAATTAATGAGAGGAAAAGCCTTCTTCAAGGCTTTTATACCACGAGTAATATTCGGGTTCATTTCGGTCACTCGTTTCGCGTTTTCGGAACGTAAGGCGCATTTTACGCGGTTTTTAATAAAATAGTTATTATTCTCGTCTTTTTGATGAGTTTCAAAATTGTAAAAATGTAAAATAATTTATTTTACTTATTTTTATGTTTCGTTCGTTGGCAGATCGTTAAACAACTGCAATTACGTGTATACCCGCAATCGCGTATGTTTTTCGATCGTGTTATTTATTTATTGTCGTTTACTCGTAATTATAAGTTCAACATTCGTATCATTATGGATCGTCACCCATAACTACACTCAGTCTTGCTTACGCATTACGATTTTGTTTTATTAGTTCGCTTGTCATGCTATTCGTCTAAACACTACGCACTAACACTATCCCATTACCCCGAACGCAGTATACGTATAGGGCATACCCCAGAGTCCAGCTACATGCCTTATCTGACGCTGTCCCACCACTGTTTCGATATAATACGATATTGTTCTTGCCAAGCGAAATTGACTGTAAATAAATAATACATACTTGTTTCTATTAATTAAGATCTTATCACACACAAACACAATCATGAACATATGAATCACATTGACTGTTTGGACATGAATACACATTGTTCTAACACTGTTTACGACTACCATGACTAAATGTACAGATGTTACATAAGAGTTCAGAAAACTTTGTATAAAGTTAAATTTTATGAATGAAATTAAATAGAGGCTACATGCTTATTATTTTGTACATATGAACGTCTAAAAAAGCCTAATGTAAACTTCATTTTCCTTAGATAAAATTTACGTCAATATTATAAACCTAATTTGGCCTTAAAATTGCATAATTAGGATGTCTACTCATAGATTATGATTAGGTTCATTATAGAACACTTATAATCTTTTTCAAACCTTTACACACATATTCATGCATACATATCAGTATATGAAAATCTTTTTTCAAGTTGATAATCTGTTTTATTTTGTATGCCCTTTATGCCTGCCTTACTTTTCTGTGCAGGTGATACAGATATTCACACATGGTCTAACATTTTCATACGTTGAGGTAACAATAGGCAAAACTAGAGTTACTTTTTTCCCTTTTTCACGCTTAATTTAATATACATGCCTATTATTTGTTTTACTGTTAATAGGTCAATCTTTTATACCACTTTCCTGTGTGCTATATTTTAAATATTTGTTCACTTTTTACTTTATCTTTAATATGTCTACGTCACAAAAAAGAAAACGCACCTCTGAATTACCCATAAATTTACGTACAACGGTTGATATATCATCTGAAAATAATGAAAGCATAATAGCTATTAATCCTATGTTTTGGCCTGCTAATTCTATGAGCACCACGTTTACATACATAGATCATGGCGACTGTGATAAAGTTTGTGAATACTGCAACGCCTTTTTTTGGTTAGATGAACGTGTTGTTAGTCTTTCAACTACACACCACCATAGGTATAATCATTGTTGTAAAGGAGGTCGAGTTAAACTTCCATGCCCAACAACTCCGCCTCCATTATTGGTTAAGTTGTTTGCTGATGACGAATTTCGCTCAAATATACGTGCCTACAACTCCATGTTTTCGATGACCTCCTTTGGAGGAAAGGTGGATGAAACTGTTAATACTGGCTCTGGACCCTACGTATTTAAGATTGAGGGCCAAATTTACCATTGGCTTGGTTCTTTATGTCCTTCACCGAACGAAAAACCTAGGTATTTACAAATCTATATATACGACACTGATAATGAGATTTCAAATAGACTATGTTTCTTTGATAACAATACAGTTTCACGACCAAATAATGAAACTGTTGCTCTTATTCTTAATATTTTAGATCAGTGTAACAAAATTGTAAAGCTTTTTAGATCTACCAGAGACATTTGTTACGCCTCAAATTTACCTGATTTTTCCATTCGTTTATATAATTCTCCCAATTCTTTAACCTATGACAAACCATCCACGGACTGTATCGGAGCAATTATTACTGATTCTGAGTCCGAGTCCCAATCTGATGATTATGATATTATCATTCAACATAAGGATAATGGACCTCAACGGATAAACAGGTTACATCCTTTATACATGTCGCTACAGTACCCTTTGTTATTCGTGTACGGGGATAGTGGATGGTCTCCTGAGCTACGATTACGTGATGCCAACATGAGTTACGACAAAAATTTGACGATGAACGTGTTTTATAGCTACCAATTACATGATCGACTAGGTATTTACACGTTATTGCTAAGAGGAGGCCGTTTATTTCAACAATATTTAGTTGACGCATATGTTTCTATAGAGCAAAATAGACTTGAATACATACGACAAAATCAAAGATCTCTAAGATCAGAGTATTTACAGGGTATACACGACGCAGTAAGACGTGGTGATACTGAAGGTCATGATATTGGAAAACGTACAATACTGCCGTCGTTTTTTACTGGTGGTCCATGCTACATGTATAAGCATTATCAGGATGCTTTAGCTATATGTAGAGTGCATGGAAACCCTCAATACTTTATCACTTTTACGTGTAATGTTAAATGGCCCGAAATTCAACGATATTTAGCTCGATATTCAATCTTAAAAGCGCATGATCAACCTGATATTATAGCAAGGGTTTTCCAAATGAAAGTACTTTCGTTGGTTACCTTCTTGAAAACCAAACAACCGTTTGGATCAGTAGTTGTAGGTATCTCTTAACTGCCTTTTTTATATCTTAACTGTAGCTTTTATTTCCATAATTTTCTCTCGTATATATTACATGTAGATTTGTACACAATAGAATTTCAAAAAAGGGGGCTACCTCATTGCCATTTGCTAATATGGATATCTCCGACACATCGGATAAATAATGTTGAACAGCTTGATAACCATATAGCAGCTGAAATACCTGATCTTGTTAGAGAGCCGTATCTATATAGGTTGGTTACTGAATTCATGATGCATGGACCGTGTGGTGTCGTTAAATCTAATGCTCCATGCATGTCCAATGGTGTATGCCTAAAAAGATTCCCAAAGGATTATGAAGAAACAACATCATTTGACAAAAATGGATATGCACATTACAGAAGACGTTTAGATGGACATAATATCCAAAAAAACTGGTGTTGCATTGGATAACAGATATGTCGTTCCATACAATCTGATACTATTATTGCACTACAGAGCTCACATAAACGTCGAATATTGCGGTTGGAATATGCTGGTCAAATACCTTTTCAAATACATATCAAAAGGTACAGATCGTATTCGTTACACGATTAAAAAAACGACACCCTCTTTGGATGATACTGAGCGTAGTAACGTTGTTGTCACTGATGAGATTAAAAATTATGTTGACGGTCGCTTTATATGTCCTCAGGAGTCTGCATGGAGAATCTTTAACTTTCTTATTCACGATAGAAATCCTTCTGTTCAAATACTATCAGTACATTTAGAAAAACATGCAAAATGTTAGTTTCAAAGATAATGATCAACTTGAAACTGTATTGCAAAATCCGTATAGAAAACATACCACTTTAACAGAATGGTTACGCAACAATCAGGTTGACATTAGTGGCCGGCATCTTCGTTATATCGACTATCTTTTAGAGTATATATGGGATGTCACTGCAAAAACGTGGATAAGACAAAGGTCAAATAAAACCCCTGCAATTGGTAGACTAATATATATACATCCCTCGGCAGGTGAGCTATTATATTTACGTATGTTACTGCTACATCAAAGAGGTTGTTGATCATTTGTGGATATACGAACAACCTTCGGTGAAGTTTCCCCAACACATCGTAATACTTGTGAAAAACTTGGATTACTTGGAGACGATAGAGAGTGGTCAGACACATTAGATGAGGCCGCTTTATGGGCAACTTCATTATAATTACGATACTTGTTTACACACATGCTTCAGTTCTGTGAAATATCAAATCCAAAACAGATTTGGGATAAACACTGGACTAAAATGGCTGATGACGCAATACAAGACATGAAATCATGAACAAAGACGACCAAATGCAGTTTGTTTTGTGTGAGATTCAACTATTACTACATACCACCGCCATAAATTTATCATTGTCGGATTTTGGATTACCAACACTTAAACCTGAGGCTCTTAGTTTTTTGAGGAATAAATTACTTATGGAGGAACGAAACTATGACCGGCAAAAACTAGATATAGAGCATCAGTTATTAGTAGGCAAACTTCATCCTCAACAAAATTCTATATATGACTATGTTATGACGAACCTTGCATCAAATGAGCAAATAATTGCATTCGTATATGGTCATGGAGGAACTGGAAAAACCTTTTTATGGACTACAATCATCACAGCTCTACGCTCTAAAGGGAAAATAGTTTTAGCAGTTGCAGCCTCTGGCATAGCATCATTATTATTACCATCTGGAAGAACTGCACATTCAAGATTCAAAATACCTTTTGATTTAACTGATCGTTCAATTTGTCATATTAAAAAAAACTCATCTTGCGCAACTTCTAACAGAGGCAACACTCATAGTTTGGGATGAGGCACCGATGAATGATCGTAGATGCTTTGAATATGTTGATAGATGTCTTAAAGACCTTTTAAATAATTCTGACAAACCTTTTGGAGGAAAGTCAATTTTACTAGGTGGTGATTTCCGACAAACTTTGACTGTGCAACCAAAAGCCTCTAAAACCACCATTTTATCTCTGTCACTTCCTCGGTCATATCTTTGGAGATATTTCAAAATTTTCAAGCTAACCGAGAACATGCATTTACACCGACCAAACCTTGATGCACAATAAAGAACTAAAATTGCTAACTTTTCATCATGGCTACTTGATATTGGTGATGGCAAATTAGGAACTTCTGATGTAGATAGTTCACTAGATTCAAAGAAAATTGAAATTCCGTCATTGTATATGATACCTTGTAAAGAAAATGCCTTACTTGAGCTTATTCGTTTTATATACACAGATAACATATTACGTACTCCAACAGCAGAAACTCTTTCTCGAAGAGCGATTGTTTGTCCAAAAAATGAAACAACACATGAAATTAATATGATTGTACTTAATATGGCTCCTGGAAACAACAAAACATACCTAAGTATAGACTCTATTGTTCCAGATGCAAAAAACCAGGGTGATGCGGAAATTCTTTATCCAACTGAATATCTGAATCTTCTTAACTTTAATAGACTGCCACCTCATCAGTTAGACCTAAAGGTAAATGCGCCGGTAATTCTTTTGCGTAACATTAACCAAAGCTTTGGACTTTGTAATGGCACAAGGTTAATTGTTACACAATTACTACATAGAGTTATTGAAGCCCAGATAATAACAGGCATATCCGTAGGAAAACGTGTGTATATACCACGAATAACGGTAACTCACACAGACAAAGAGCTTCCTTTTACTTTCAAAAGAAAACAATTTCCTTTAAAATTATGTTATGCCATGACAATTAACAAAAGTCAGGGTCAGTCACTTAACAAGATCGGCGTTTATCTTCCTGAACCGGTGTTTAGCCATGGTCAACTATATGTTGCACTCTCAAGATCTACATCTCCACATTCCTTGAAAATTCTAAGTATTCCACAAAAGGATGAGGCACCTAATGTAACAAGAAACATTGTATATTCAGAGTTTCTTGATGAAATCAATAGCTCTTTGCTCTAAATCTAGGTTAACTACCGATGCCTAAAAACTTAAATTGTTATTTTTCCTATATGTTACATATTCTATAATTAAAGTATCTATATTTATATAACATGCAATTTAATTAAATTGTGTTATCATTTATCTAAAATCTCCTATATTAAAAATTAAAAATGACTTCCGTCATAATCTTCTACATTATTTGCTTGCATTTTATGCAGGAAGATATCTTATTAACAACATAAAAATATATAATGTCTTTCAAGAATATCTCTGAGATAGGTCCAGGTGACTCACCGGAACCGCTCGAAATCAGGGTCCTTAAAAAGTGGATTCCCTATGTAGGAAAAACCGAAAGAAGACAAGAAATATGCTACCTGTTTGTTGATGTACATATAAGGCACAAATCAAATTACAAATTACTATATTATTTTTTTTATAAACAGTAGTATCATTCTAATTACAGGGACATGCAATCGAGGCAGCAGCTGATCTTACCAAGGAAAAATATCTTGCCTCAGTTATTGATATTGGATCGTGTTTTACGGTAAACAACTATGTTGTTATTCCGTGTCGATCATATATGCTAGTAGTACCACATCAGGCATCCTTAAGAATAGGTGAAAGGGCAACATTTACCTCACTTTTGAAGGAAAATATACCAACATACCATTTTAATTTTGCCTCTTACACCGATTTACCAGGCAGAATGGAATTCCCGAAATTACTCACAGGTAACATTAAAGTACCTAGAAAAGGGAATTTAATAAATAAATAAAATACACATTATTAACCGAAAGAAATATAACCTATCCATTGATAGATTATATTGGACACGTGGAAGATGTATCACGTATCATGGTAAGAGCCGGAAAAACACTACGAAAAGTTACAATCCAGGATGACCGGTAAAATATTATCAGTCCATAATCATTATATTATAATTTAGTATGCAAATATATTGATAATTCAACAGCTGCAACAACATTGAAATCACTTTATGGGGAGAAAAGGCAAAACATTCAAGCATCGAAGACGCACGCGGAAGTATTCTCGCAGTTACCTCCACAACAGTAACTGAGTTTAAAGGTGAATGATATTTGTTATTTTACACCACAAAATATTTAAAGAAAACAAACAATATATTTAGGAACTTGCAACTCTGACCAAATATTGTTAACATCATGATAGGTATATAACAAATAAGGTATATTATTTTCTTTGATAGGTGTTTTGCAACTGGAGTCAACAAGTGCAACTACAATAGAAATTGACCCCGCAATACCTGAGCTGCCAGCATATATAAACAGGTAATCATCACCTACTAAAATAACCTATGATTTATTGTTAAAAGCATTATCACAGCTTATGATACACATATTCATACATACATATCACTATATGAGTATCTTTCATCCAGGTAATAATCTACTTTAATTTCAATGATTTTTGTGCTCACTTTACTTTAAAAAAATTAGGTTTAACCTCACAGAATTGATAACATATACTCAACATTTATTTTCCCTTTTCTATAGGTCAACTGACCTTTATTTTTAAAAGTTTGTGCACATTATTATTTCAACTGTTAATATATACCAATATATGCAGATTCAAAGATCTTGCGGTCACAACCCATCAACAGACAACAGAAAAATATGTAACAATTGCTGAACTGAAAGGCACTATCGGCCATAACAATCTGGTTAGACACGTATATGATACGTCAATACTAATATATTTTTCTGCTAACATTTTTCACTATACATTACAACACAGCAAGGCGGATTTGCCTGTGTTGCAACAATCATGGACATTCAAACAAATTGAAATTGGTTCTATGTCACATGCTCTGAACTTGGTTGCCCTCACAAAGCCTATCCACAGGGTAACAACTATGTTTGTGAAGACCATGGAATACTTCCTGATCCAATGTTCATGTAAGCTACTATATAGTTTATAATCATGTATAGATATCCAAATATAACCAAATAACTATATACGTAGGTATTGTGTTAATGCCACCATACAAGATAGTACTTCAACAACAAATGTTGTCTTCTTCAATGACGCTATGACTGATATATTAGGCATAAGTTGCAAAGACATAGTTGTCCTACATGGAAACAAAAATCCCTAAGTATTACCGTTTCAGATTCATCGTATTAGAGGGCAACCAAAGCTTTTACATGTGGGCATAAAAAAGGATGGCTCAGTATTTGTTAACAAAGCTGATAACAGATCCACTCTTACTCCAGCAACACCTGACCCCAAGAGACAAACAAATACTTTAGCAGGTTCCTTTTCTTTCCTGTATGGTTTTCACACTAAACAAAATCGCTTATAATTATAGAGTCATCAGCCAAGAAACCCAGACAGTAAAAATATATCAATCTGTCGTTGCCTTTTTGATAAGATTGTAAGTACCAATTATCTGCAATTTACATATTATAAAAACCTTACTTTTAACATGCAATCTAAAATGCAGGACATGCAGGCCCCATCAATGTATAACTACAGACATACATGTCACATATATATATGTTTTTTCTTGTAATCTCGCCTACAACTTTCCACATCATTTTTGCTACAGCAATTACTATACTACCTTAGTATGTTAGTTTTTTGGTAATCTCGCTTGCAATTTTGCAATCATTTTTGCTACATAAATTACTATACTAACATAGAATTTATCATACTAGCACGTATATTACTGTATATATATAATCACACATGTTATATTACATGTATCTTTCTTTAATCATGTTGATTGTATAATACAATTGCAACTAAATTTTCGGACACACGCGCGGCAACGCGCGCTCTACGCTTCTAGTTATATCTTAATTTCAAAAGTGAAAAGAAGAACCTTTATAATAGGCAATAAATGTCTTTGTAGAGTTAGCTCAATGGTAAGAGGAGAGCACAATGACCGAAAGGTCATAGGTTCAAACCTTACTTTGAGCACTTTTCAATAGACATGGCAATGACGCTCGTCCCGTGCTACCACCCGGCTTCGTGTCCGAGCCAAAATGGTTTTACGTGGCAAGGCTAAAAGGTTCCTGTCCGGTTTTTCCCTGAAACAGTTGGTTGACGAGTTTCGACTCCGATCAACTTGGCCCAAATTGGAGGGTTGTGGTGAGCCCCCGCTGCGTTAGCGGCAATAGGGGTAGCCCCAATGCCGACAAAAAACACCTTTGGATGTTAGAGGCGGGGTTTCGTTCTCGATCCTTACACCTCTGAATACGACGGTCATTTAAATGTTGCACCAACTGTTGTTCTCAAAAAAGAAAAAAAAAAGGCAATAAATCATGGTAAAAAACTAAAAAATTTGAAATTTAACAAGAAAACAGAAGATAGGACTAGCGACGAAGGCGGTCTAACACGACTCGCGACCACACGACGCATACCGAAACCTTCAAACACATATATCATATTCAAACGGTGAATCGCCTCCTTTCAAATCAACCAAAATTGCCTGAATCATCATCGGTTTTCCATCCGATCAGATCAGGAGATCGAGAGAGACGGCAGGATTCCGTCGCCGATCACCCCTCTCTCATCTCCAAATCAACCGGAAGAACACACTACTCTGATTACATAATTCGCGTTTTTTTTTAATTTTTTTTCAAATTCGTGAGCTGTACACGATCGTATGGTTTACAGATAACCTTTTTGAATGCGTAGATCGAATGCTCGTGTGGCAGCCTCAGAATCAGAACCAGAAGCAGTCGATCGACCCGATATCGGTAAAAAGGAGGAGAAAATGGATAACTCTATGAAGCTTAAGTTTCGACCTAATCAATCTCTGCGATCCTCAAATTTGTTCTCCAGAAATCAGAAACAACAAGCTAATATCACGAAATTGAATGTGTTTGTGATCGGATTCGTGAGTTTGGTTTTTGTGTCGTTGTGTTATTTTTATCTCAATTCGAGCTATCTGGTGGAGAAACGGTACAAAATCGTGATAGACGGAGGGAGCACTGGGAGTCGGATTCATGTGTTTGAGTATGCGATTAACGATGGAGTTCCTGTTTTCGATTTTAGTGGTAAGAATGGGTTGAATTCAATGCGGGTTAGCCCAGGGTTATCGGCGTTTGCAGATGATTTGATCGGCGCCGGTGAGTCGGTGTTGGAGCTTTTGGAGTTTGCAAGGAAGAGGATTCCGACGGAGAATTGGGGGCAAACGGAGGTAAGATTAATGGCAACAGGCGGATTGAGGATGTTGGATTTGGGTGTACAGGAGCGGATTCTGGAGTCTTGCAGGAAGGTTCTGAGGAGTTCTGGGTTTGCTTTTCGAGATGATTGGGCTGAGGTTATTACAGGTGTGTGCAAAACTATATGTGGGGGTTGTGATTGTGGTTTTAAGTTTGTGAATGTGTTTGTATTCAACTTCTTGTTGATTGTGGCTTTAGGGCTTTGAGACTGACAATGTGAGGTTTTATTTATGTCTTTCAGATATATGTGACAGACCATTCTTCTGTTTATGCAGTCCATGTGAATATATTCTCAACTTTGCTGATTGTTCTTTGAGGCGTATTATTTATGATTTTAGGTCAAACAAGTGAACGTACGATAATCTTTTGTGATGCACCCAAGTGAAAAAGCTAAGAAACTAGAAAATACAGGCTTTTTGTTGTGGCATAGTGGCATGCAGGATTATAAAATGTTAGAGAGTTCAGGAAATGATTTGCGTTTAAGGTTGAAATTCAGGATAGAATCATTGTGGTAAAGTAGATGAGGTTGTTATGAATATCATAATTGCATAGGCCCTTTAAGTTTATTCAAATGCTTGTATTGAAAGGCATTTTTGGCTGATCAGTGAGAATCTTGTTATGGGAGGTGTTTCTAGCAAGGTTTTAAAACTAAATCGTAAGCTTTGGATGTGGTAATAGGGATTACAATAGTGAATAACCTTGATAGCTATCAAGTGTCAACTTTAATTGGATAGAGTATAGACTTTGTCATTATTATGAGAGAATATCGATTATCTTCTGTGGACTATGTGTGTGTGTCTAAATATCCGAAAATATGCGGTGACACAACATGAGTACATTCTAGAAGTCAAGAAAGCAGGGATGAGTGATTGAGAAATATGGATGAGATGATTTAGAGAAAACCTTAGAGGTCTACTTAGATGCATCATGTATGATAAACAAATTCCTACTAGTTTCAAATAGATGCATGTTGCTATTGTTCTGAATTCATGTTAATTACATGTCATTTATTTTGTTTAAGAAATCGTTTTGAAAAGTATAGGTCTTGAAAGGTCTTTCATTTGTGGTATATTTTGAGAGATCTTGCAGCATGATGAAAATATGTGTATGCTCAACTATATAAATCATTTTTTTTTTGTTTAGGGTATGATGAGGGAGTATATGCATGGATTGTGGCTAATTATGCTCTTGGAACTCTTGGAGGTGACCCTCATGAAACAACAGGAATAATTGAACTTGGTGGTGCTTCTGCTCAGGTTTTTATTCTTGTTTTTGTTTGTATTTGTAATCCTACTTCATTTTATGATGAAGTATGCAATGCATTTAGAAGCAGTAATACATTAAGAAAGAACATCAAGAGTATTTGTTGATTTTTGTGCAATTAAGCTTTTCATCCATTAATGTGTTGAAAATTGTTTAAATGTACTATTTACTCATGTAATTGTTTCTAAAAATCATAACATCAACTTTCAGGTAACATTTTTCTCAAGTGAGCCAATACCCCCTGAATTTTCACAAACTGTCAAGTTTGGAAATGTCAGTTATAGTCTTTACAGCCACAGCTTGCTGGAGTTTGGACAGGTAAAATCCCAAAATATCCTTAAGGCACAACTCTGTATATAGATTAGGTTACTTTTGCTTCTCATGATTGTGAACTGGTAAATAACATCATCACTACAATTCTTTTTTTTTTCTTTTCTGGTCAATGATGCTTGATTTTGTTAATTTTAGACATTATTATCTATATATATCATCTTATGAAGTTTTTATATGGAACATTATCAATTATCATCCTAAAGGCACAACTCTGTATATAGATTAGGTTACTTTGCTTCTCATGATTGTGAACTGGTAAATAACATCAACACTACAATTCTTTTTTTTTTTTTCTTTTCTGGTCAATGATGCTTGATTTTGTTAAATTTAGACATTATTATCTATATATCATCTTATGAAGTTTTTATATGGTACATTATCAATTATCTTAATAAGTCATGCATAATACAAGCACATTTTTACACAAAGCTGTTCAACAGGCAAACAAAATGTTGGCACACTTCATAAAACATGAGCATACTTTAAACTGTTTGGTTGATCACAAGTTGCCTTTTTTTTTTTGCAGAATGTTGCATTTGACTTGGTTCGTCAGTCAAACTTGGCAAAAGTTCCAGGTACTTTAGTACTTATGCTCATTGGCTCATAGTTAGTGTACATCCATGTCAAGTGTATGTTAAAAACACAAAAGGTGGATATCAAAGATTTCATGTGCATTTTATTTTTTCAAAACTGACATTTTTAATTATATGTTTTATTCGGCATCCTCTCCTTCCACTCTGTTATAAGTGTAAAATGATGAAATTGATTCCATGTATGTTGGTGGGCTTGTTCTTGTAATGTTGTTGAAAACCTTGCTCTGTTTTCGAGGGATTTAACTAAAACTTGCAAGTTAGGTGTGTTGAGTAATAACTTAAAATGGGTTTTTTGGGGGTTGATAATAAGTTCTAAAATCGGAATAGGCTTTACTGGTATGAGCCAGCAGACTTTTTTTTTAATGATTAATGCACTATTTGTGATTACAAAAACAATATTATACAATAAACAAAAAAAAAAAAACTAAGTATAGTTTTGCCATTCAGTAGATGAGACGAAAACAAACCTTACCTTTATCACAATAGGATAATGAGGTTCTGAAGAGACCCCCGGCTCAAAGATGCCACAATACTTTTATTTATCTATGATTATGATTCTTTTTTTTACTCAAAAGCAAACACAAGCAAAATAAGCATACGAGCAAACAAGTAACACACATTACGAATAGAATACATACCAAATACTCGTTACATTTAAACTTAGGTATACCTAATTCTATGGGCATACTTGCAGCCAGAAATTTCTAACATTTAACCTCAAAACTCCAAAAATCTTAAAAGTATAAAAATCTCGGCCTGCCTCTGCTCCTCTTTCCTCCACCATGAGAGTCTCCACTCTCCGTAGAGGAGCCATCATCTGCCTTCTCTGTGATAAATGATTTAATAATAAATAAATTATTACGGTAACAATCTTAATTAATGTAATAAAAGAGGTTCTATGCACTAAAAACAGACTTTCAATCGATTTAATCCTTTTCCCTTAACCCTGCTGGCTATTTTTATTGACCCAATTTTTGAGATGAAATACAACCACCTGAAATTGACCCATTACTCCATGAGTACGTGAATTGGTTGAAATTAGATTTAACTTATGTCAGTTTATGTTGCTACAGAAACTTTTGGCAGTAAACAACCCCTGGATCCCTGTTCCCCAAGAGGATACAAACACAATTTAGTAATCGAGAATGGCACTCCTAGTTCTTTAGCAGAGAAAAATAAGCAAATTTCTATTCTACATGCAACTGGCAACTTCTCCGAGTGCAGATCTGCCTCCTTAACATTGTTGCAGAAAGGCAAAGGTGCACATTTGTTAATTTTTTAATAAATCTGGTGACATATTTTCTCTCTTTTTTTTATATACTGGCAGTTTTTCTTATTTGTATGTTTATTAAAAAAATAGAGAATTGTGCCTATGATCAATGCTACATTGGTTCCACATTTATGCCGAAACTTCAAGGAAAATTTTTGGCAACTGAGAATTTCTTCCATACGTCCAAGGTTATTTTACTTTTCCTCTATATTGATTTAGGTGACAAAAGATGGGTGAGTTAGATAACATGTCATAATAGGGTCGGTCAAGTCAGGTGGGGTTGATCAGCAAGCCACTTTTAGGGCATTTCTTTTAATCTGTTAGAGCAAATGTCAGAGAAACCCTATGAACTTCAATGGAATTCATGTGTAATTTCATGAACTTTATTTTTGCCTGTCTCATTTCCGTACTTGATAGAAACTCAATGAAAGGGTCACTGGATTTTATTTATATAAAAAAGATTCTTCTTTTTTCTTTTTCTTTTTCTTTTTTTTTTTTTGCGTTGTTAAGTCCCTAACCTTTACTAAAGGGCCTTCTTCAGTTTTACAAGTACAGATTGATCATGCAAAATAAATTTCAGGGAATACACTAAAAATTCTGAAGTGCTTTTCCTGACATTTTCGCACTTTTTTAGTGTATTGTAATGCATTAATAATGGTTACAAAAAACATCAATATATAATATAAAACTAAATCTTTGAATAAACAAATTAGGAAGTTGCAGGTATCATAGACTATCAGATGATTTTAAGTTTTAGCTCAATTGATTGAGCGACCGCGCTCCTTTTTTTGCCCGAATTTTTATTTGTTTTACTTGACCAGTTTATGAGTGAACCAAAATCAACCTATTCTAATTGAGAAATTTGCTACTAAAATTCTTGATTTTTGTGTTTTATCTCATTTATTCATATGTTCTCTTCTAGTTCTTTGGGTTGTCACCAAAAGCATTTCTTTCGGAGCTCGTGGTGGCTGGGAAGCATTTCTGTGAAGAAGATTGGTCAAAATTAAAGTCAAAATACCCAAAACTTAATGATGAAGATTTGCATCGGTACTGCTTTTCTTCAGCATATATTGTTGCTTTACTTCATGACAGCCTCGGAATTGCTTTTGATGATAATAGGTACTTTCCTCACCACCCTTGTTTACAAACTAGAGTTGTCAGTTTTAATCCGTTTACGTTTGAACGAGTCCATTGTTTACGTTTGAACGAGTCCATTGGGGTTAGTTATGTTTTGTGTCTGGTGTTCAAATGGGTATAATCAAATTTTACCTGGAAAAAAACCTGGTCAAACGGATATAAGGTTTGCCCAAAGTGTATTTTTAAATTTAATGCATTCAACAAAATCATTTTTAAAAATAGACTATAATTGAAATATTATAGTTTTTTAATTCATATTTGATACAATAATGTTTTTAATAATTTTTGGATGATAAATATCTCGGGTCAACACAAGTTTTTGTGTGTGTGTGTGTGGTGTTTGAGGGTTGTTTCAAGAAAAATATGGTTCTTAATTAAAGCGACAAAAAGTATCTAAAGGAAATGGGCCTAACTTACCCAATACCACGTTTAGAGATGCTAGAAATTGGGTCAACCTGAAACACCTTTTCTGAGTTTCTCGAAACTTTTGATTTTGTTAAATATTTGTTGATAAATATGACATTTCAATAACAATCTAATTTTCTAAATAAATTGATTTTTACAACCTTTTTTACCCATTTTCTTTTCAAGTTAAAATCTTTCTATTTTTACCAAAAATTGGAACATAACTCCCATCCATATGCAAATGGGTCAAAAATCATCTATAATTTATCCAAAATAAACAAATAAATTCTCTTGATTGGATTGTACCTTGAACAGGATCGGATACGCAAATCAAGTAAATAAAATTCCTCTCGATTGGGCATTCGGAGCCTTCATTTCTCAGATCACACACGACCTAAATATCAAACAATTGTACCCGACAAAATCTACACTAAATGCAGACTCTTCAACATTAGGTGGGTTAGTTTTTGTCATATTTTTATTATTTGCGGTATATTATGTATCAGCATGGAGGAAGCCCAGTGTAAAGACGATATACGATCTAGAAAAAGGAAAATATATATTTACACGAGTCAGTAGACACTCATAGGGGGGTTAGTTTGGTTGGTTGGATAGCGGATGGAATGCAACAGAATGATAAAGAAATGGAATCGGTCATTCCATTTCATTCCATTCTGTTTGGCTTCATGAGTTTCCATTTGACGTGTTAAATGATGCAAACGGTATCACGGAGATGGTTTTGCTAATGTCATAGTAGTCGTGGTTCATCATCATATGTGGTAGGAAAACCGATGTAATTTAGCATTTTTTTCGTCGATTTTTTCCCTATATTTGAACAGAAGGTGCTTAGTTTTGTGTTCTATTGTACGAATACGTGGAATCATGAAACACATTTTGCTTACGTTTATAGCGTGTCTTCGTCAAACGTCTTTCGATTATTGTTGGTGTATGATCGGACGTGTTGACTCGAAACAAAGGGGTCATGTCGTTGATTTACTCATTAGTAGATGTTCCAATCCATAACTAAATCTCATTTTTTTATAGAACTTCACGAAACTGCCCTTCTGATAGGTTCAGGGACTTAATCTGTTAATCATATAATATGAAAGGACTTTTATAGAAATTAAAAGTTTAATGGTGTTATTCAAAATATAAAAAAAGATTTTAAAAACAAAGTCTAGAAATGTGTCGTTTAGTTTTTGTCACTTGCTATTATTTTTATCCCTTTTAGAATTGAAAACATATGTTAATGTATGATTAGCCTCATTGATAAAGACTAGAGGTGGGCATCAAAACCGGTTTCAAACCCGAACCCGGGGTTCAACCCGGAACCGGACCCGGTTCCAACCCGGTCTACCCCCAACCCGGTAGAACCCACCGGTTCCTAACCGGTTTCGAATTTGAAATTTTCAGGCGGGTCCAAACCGGTTCCAACCCGAACCGGTTCCAACCCGGTAGCTAGAACCCGGTTTCAACCCGGTTTCAACCCGGTTTTGACCGTTTTAACAAAAAATTCGAGTTCTAGCCGTTGAACTAGCCGTTTGGACCGATTTCTAGCCGTTTTTTTAATGTTTTTTTGGTCCAAAACTTAGTATAAATTGTTGTGGCTTGGTTTAGTTTGATTACACACTTGAAAACGAACAATCTAAGCAAAAAACGCTCTCGTTTCGTACACCCGACTGCTTTACACTCTTTGTTTCGCGATCCATTTTTTTCAACACTCGTATTTTAAACAAGTATAACCTTGTTAAAGCAATGGCTCACTCTACATCTTCTGTTGGTCAAGGTTCTAACACCGAAGTTACAGTTGTCCGTGTTCTTACGCATAGTAGGAACATGGAAATATGGTGTAACTGGGATTTAGTTGAGATGAGTGATGGGTCTCAAAAGGCTCGTTGCAAGTATTGTGGTATGCTTCTTGCAAAAGAATCAAACACGAGTTTGAAGAAACATATTACCAAACCATTTTGCAAGGCGTTGAAGAATGATCCAGAAAGTCAACAAACACAAATCAGTAATGATGGTGGAATTTTTCACTACAACGTAGACGAGGTTCGTGATAGAATGGCGAAGTTCGTGATTCAAGAGGCGTTGCCATTTGGACATTTCGACAACCCTCGTTTAACAAACATGATTCGAGATACGCTTCAGCCTCGTTATAATCATGTAAGTCGAAGGACGCTAAGGCGTCACTGTTTAAAAATGTGGAATAAGGCAAAAAATGATTTGATCTTATTTTTTGAAAACCTAAACACTGGTGTAAACTTAACTACAGACGTTTGGTCTGCACCTCATGGTTTACCGGAATCGTATATTTGCGTCACCGCCCATTGGGTGGATCCCGTTTCGTGGCAAATAATGAAACGTACGATTGCGTTTGAACTTTTCCCGTATCCACATACGGCTGAATATTTGTTTCAACTATTAGATTTCGTAATAACACAATTTAAGTTGGAAAATAAACTATTTTCAATAGCATTTGATAATGCTTCAAACAACACTGCTGCAGTGGAAAAATTAAAATTAAAATACACACCATTTTGCAATGGTATATAAAGGAACTGAAAGCTTACGGTCATTTTAATCATACTCTTAAGAGATAACTCTACACAAATGTAATCAACTTTTCTAACTGTCTAAATTAAGTCACTGAAACTTTTTTTGTCACAATTAGGTTATTCAACTTAGTATGAGTGTTCTAATCATATATAAATAACCTGAATAGGAGGTTATTACTAATTTTCTACATATTTAACTTATGTAATATGTTAATCAGTGATATAATCATTTTATAAAGTGAAAATAAATTTAAAATAATTTAAAATCATCCATATTAACGCAATATATTTGAAAAAAAAAAGTTGTTATATAGGATTATAACACCCATACTATTATACTAAGTTGAATTACCTAATTGAGACAGAAAAAAATTACAGTGACTTAATTGGGACAGTATGAAAAGTTAGTTACATTTGTGTAGAGTTATTTCTACTCTTAAATATATTCAACATCTTTTTACAAAAAGATTTGAATTATTCACTTCTAAGATTAACAAAAAAAATACAATTTGATTATCAAAATGTTTTGTTGAAGATGGTTAAGAATTTTTTATGATGCAACTTATGTATTCATGAATTTAAATTCAATGAAAATTGAATTTAATGTGAGAAGCTTGTTTTGAAGATAGTAAAGAATTTATTATAATGCAACTTGTGCATGCATGAGTTCAAATTTAATGGAAAAAATATAAAATAAAAAACTGTGTGAGAAGCTTGTGAAGTGTGTTGCCGTTAATTAATAGTTAAATTTAGGTGAAGCCGTGAAGGCAACATACTAACTAAAAGTTAGGTTATCAGTAGTTGAAAATGTAAATGCAAAATGTACATCATTGTTGATCTTTTTGGGTTATAATCAAAATTTTAAAAATCAAATAATTTTTATAGAATTAATTTCTTGAGTATCATATAATAAATCAAATGTTATCATCCTTAAATTAGTTAGGTGGTGTTTGTTTTTTCAGAGGTAAAACGTCTGCGGACCACATCTGCAAACCTCTTTTTGCAGAATAAGTGGACCAAACCTCTGCAAGAAGAGGTTTTGAGAGTGTTAGTTTTTCAAAAACCTCTTCAAACAAAGAAAACCTCTTCCCAACCCACCGTCCCCCCAACCCCACTGTTGAGCCACCACCGTCCACCGCTGTCACCATCACCTACCCATTGAGCCACCACCGTCCACCGCTGTCACCACCACTGTTGAGCCACCACCTCAACCCCTGCAATCTCGAACCCATGCGGACCAAACCCCTGCAATCTCGAACGAAGGAAACCTCCCCTCGGTGGTTTCTGCGATGGCGGTGGAGTACGGTCGAAGGGCGACAACTGCGACGGCGGTGGTGGAGGAGACCGCGTCTGGTGGAGATCGAACGAACTAGGGTTCGTCGCCCCTTTCCTCCGATCGAACGACTAGGGTTCGCTTCTGTGGAGGAGGAGACCGGTGGAGGGCGACGGCGACGGCGGTGGATATCGGTGGAGGGCGGCGGCGGTGGAGACCATGCCCATGTCTGGTGTTCGTCGATCGGGAAGAAATAAAGGGATGGGAACTTCGGAAGAGGTTTGAAGATGATGGTCCACCTCTTTTCCAAGAAGAGGTCTCGTAGATTTTTTTTAATGAAATGTCTGCGAGAAAACAAACACCCTACATCTTTCCTTGGTCTGCGGGACGCAGACAAAAGAGGTATCGCAGACCTTGCAGACGTTTTTTAGAATAACAAACAGCCCCTTATAGTATTACTAGACCTAATAATCTTGAGCCAAACCAAATTAAATGAGTTGATTTTGGCAAACAATTATTGTATTTTGAGTTAACATACACTGGGTTAAGAAGAGTAACATCTTAACACAATTTGAGTTAAGATACGTACATGGTTGTAGAAGTCGCTAGACGCTAGTCGGGCGGCGAGGTACCTCTTAGGGATTAATCGACGCTAGGCGGATTGGAATTTTTATATGTAATTTTACAAATACATATTATATACACACATCAATATTTAAAGTGCAAACTTAAACACTTATTTCAAAGTTTAGAGATGAATTTCGATGTTAACTGGCTAGTATCATTGTTTTAGATACATATTAAGGATTTTTGGTTGAAAAATGTCTAAATAATCATTAAAGTGGTCACTTTTTACTAGAAAAAAGTCAAAAAAGTAAAAAAAAATCGACTAGACCGCTTAGGCCAAAATCGAGACAGTAAATGGGTGCATAGGCCGATTTTTACAACAGTTGATATATAACCTAAAAACTATATGAATACAATAAATTCAAATGAGTAAGAATAATAAATAATATATTTGATGAGAAAATAATTAAATATTATTCAAACAAACTGTTTATTTATTTACAACTTATTTTAACTTGAACAAATTGATATTTATAAAAAAAACAACTCATTTAAACTAAAAATGTCTTTGCTTAAACCAATTATAACCTGCACTCAACCTGACACGAATACATCAATACATCATAACCAGTTTATGTATAGGAGTCGGATATATATAAATTGGTGGTGGTTATATAAAATTTGGTGATTGAACAATTTATAATTTTATATTTCGTAATCTGGAATATAAAAGGTGTTTGACAATGAGCAAGAGACCAAGTCATCGCTTGCATAGAAAAAGACATGTTAAAGAATGAGTTTGTTCATTTCAAGTTTCACTTTCTAAAATCAATTATATTATATAAAAACATTTAGTACTTGCTCCAACTTAAGAGTCGTAAAAAATTAGTATTTTATTATTTATATATAAATATAAATTAAAAAAATATCTTACGTGAACAATTACATTATTTGTTTTTGTTTTATTTTTTTATTTAACAAATTTGCTTGTATATGTGTGTGGATTAAACAAAAATGTCCACACGTCAAATCGGTCTTGAGCCCTAGCATTTGAGATAATTTATGAGATTTGAAATAATTTATGAGGTTGATGGTTGTCGACGATTTTCTAAATGAGACCGGAAGTCGAATCGATCTCTTTACTAGTCGGGGATCAAACTAAATTTAAGAATTAGATAACGCCATAAATATTATATATATACATATAGTATATAGAAAAAGAATCCAAGTATTATACACCTAAAAAATTGGTTTAACCCGGGTTTTCCGGCTGGACCGCCTGAGTGGTCAACACCCGGTCTGACCAGCCGGTCTGGCTTTTAGAAAATGGATTGTCTAGATGAACTATAGATTAAACTTAATTATGTTATTTAAGAAAAAACTAAACATGAATTAATTATTCTTAAATATTAGTTTTTTTTTAACGGCATTTGATCTCAACGTGTGAACCACTGATTTCCAGGCCACGTCACCAATGTCTAGTTACCATGACCTCCGTTGAGACCCCACCACCACCCCAGGAGGAAACCGCATCGGAAAACCCCCTGACCTTCCAAGAACCCCTATTTCGCCTTGAAAGGGATTTGAACCCGTGACCTCTCACAGAAAAGAAGTAACCATTAGGCTAGAAGTCTTTGGTTTCTTAAATATTAGTTAATTTTATTAATTATTAAATTTAATCGGGGCAAACTCAGTCACCTGTCATAAAAGTTCCAACCGTTGAACACAAATCCCTAAATTATTTAAAACGCGTCAATTCAGGAACTATATCTTCCCCTAAATTCTTTCGCCATTTGCTACAAAATCAACGCGATTTTCAGCAAATCGGACAGTGTTAATCGAGAGAAAACAAAACCTCTCGATTTCACCACCTCTGTTTCTTTCGCCGGCGACCCATCAAACGCTTCCAATTCTCCGCCATCCTCTTTGACATTATCCTGCTCCATCCTCAGGTAATCCATCTGTAATCTGTATATTCAGCGCAATTCATTTGTATTTATGGTTTCTCTATCGGCGATTTGATGTTTTTTTGGTGGAATTTGATGCAACCCATTGAATCCAGCTTTTAGGGTTTTGTTTGGTGAAATTTGGTCAAAATTGACATCTAGGTTTTTAATTTTTTGATAAATTTTATAGGGTTTTGCTTTATGAGCTCCAATATTGTTAATATTTTCCATGTTCTATTTTGGTTTGGGGTTTATGATCACGATTAGAGTTATAAAAACTGGTATCTGGTGTTGGTTTTACGTGAGTTCTGTACTTTTTGAATCATTATACGATCTTCTTTTGATTTAGACTCTGATTGTACTCAATGGCAAATGGAAATTGCAACTGTTATGCATTTTATCAATCATATTATATGGCTTTTCAACCTTCTTTTTTTTTTTCCTGGGAAGTTGTTGTTCTTTTGATCCTCCTTAAGGGGCTTTATGATAATAAAGAAGAGTAATATATAGATGTTGACTTTTTAAATACTATTTTGGTTTGACTTTAACTCTGTAAGCTTTATAACTTATTTTATATATTATTGCCCGTGGTTTGATTTCTTATGAAATTATGTTTGGATTTATGTGAATTTTGCTGCTCTTGTGATATTAGTAAATTGATTTTATGACCAAAATGAACCATATTTTGAATTTGATGTTGTCTTGAACACAGGCTTTGAATTTTATTTTAAATGGGTGATCACTTGATTCTTAATTTGAATCGGTTGGTGAAGCCTGTGGGAGGGGAAACCATAAAAAAGACAGAGGAGATGGCAGGCCCCTCATCTTGCTCCGATTTAGCTTCTGAAGTTGATGAAAACGGGCCCACAGATGATGAGGAAGCACCTTTATTAACAACAGCAGAATGTCGTATTTGCCAAGAGGAGGATTCGGTTGATGCTTTAGAAACACCGTGTGCTTGCAATGGTAGTCTTAAGGTAATCTATGAGTTCATTGGTGTGTTGATGTGTGTTTTGAAAGCTATCCTATGATATTAAATTATCAGAATCCAATAATTAGTTGGAATAAAACACGAGGCAAGACTGGTGTTTGGATGTGTGTCCTGAAAGTGATTACATGCTATTGATAATCATAATCAGACATAAAACACGGTGCAAGAGTCAAGGGTTGTTTGGGATTGCTTATTAGAACTGCGATAAGCTGATAAGGTGCTTTAATAATCAATCCCAAACACCTCCTTTGTGTTTGGATATGCTTTTGCTACTTGAAGCTGTAATAATCACGTTAGATGGTGTTGAGTGTTTAAAAATTTTTGTTATTTAACAAAGTAACACGAAAATGATGATAAAGTAAAGGATATTGTTGTTTTTTTGATAAATACTATATCCATTAAGCTCTATGTTTATGCAGTATGCTCACAGGAAGTGTGTCCAACATTGGTGCAACGAAAAGGGTGACATCACTTGTGAAATTTGCCACCAAGTGAGTTTTTGATACTACAATATTGAACATTTAATCATTTATACATCTCATTGGTTATGAATTGCTTATGATCATTTAAACATACCAGGGACTATTAATTTGACAATTTTAAACATCCTTCTAATTAATACATGCTGCTTCAGGGATAATATGTTTTTTTATGCATCTAATTGCTTAATGTTATTATTATTGTTTTTATGCAGCCTTACCAACCTGACTATATTGCTCCTCCTCCCCGCCCTCGTTTGGAAGAGACTACTATCGATATCGGGTAATCCAATTTTCTATCTTTATGGTTGAGACTCTGTGTTTTCATAAGGGAATTTATTGCTTCCATTTATTTAATGATTTTAAAATTTGTGTTATTTGTTAGCTTTTCTTGCTTTAGGTTGCTAGAGAATCTAAATTCTTTTGTTTTTTCAGTCAAACATTGATTTAAAAGAATACTCCTCCTGGTTATTCTTGTTTCTAATTTCAGTCTTTCTTAATATATTAAATGCTTTTAATTTTTGTAGGGGTGGATGGCAAATATCTGGGGCATCTGTGGATTTAAATGACCCACGTCTCTTGGCAATTGCTGAAGCTGAACGCCAATTTCTTGAAGCCGAATATGAAGATTATAATGAATCAAATGCCAGTGGAGCTGCATTCTGTCGTTCAGCTGTTTTAATTGTAAGTCTTTTTGTCGTATTATCGTCTTAAGTCAATAAAAATGTTTAACAAAAGTTATTAAGTAATAATTGTGACTCGGTTTTTACAGTTATTGGCACTTCTGCTACTACGGCATGCAGTAACGGTGACAGAATCTGAAGGAGATGAAGATGAAGATGCATCTACTTTCTTGACGGTAAGTAGGTTTATCGTGTTCTGTATTTTTTTCATCATTGAAAAATATGGGTGGCAAATTTGGCTGGTTGGGCAATGCGTCAAACTGGTTCAGAATGAAAGTGGTCACATTTAGTATAGGCTGAAAGGGGCTAGGTTGGGTTGTCTGCAAACACCTTGCGTCTTTTTTTTTTTTAAATAAAAAAAATGTACAAACAATTATTGCATTGATTAAAATTAGAAAACAAGTTTACAACAATAACAATTTTTTTCCTTTAAAGTGACTTTGTTTGGAAATTGGATGAAATGATTTATAAGGTTGTACATGAGGGTTAGAACCACAGATGTGGGGGAACTGTAAGAACCGATCAAAATTATTCATGTATTTTTAAAAATTAAATGAAAAGGGTACTATTGTCAAAGATTAAATGTTTATGTTTTTGATTATTAATTTCCCTATTCTCTCTCTCTCTCTCTCTCTCTCTCTCTCTCCCTCTCCCTTTTAACTAGTTTCATACAAGTATATCAGAGAATTATAGTGAATCTATACTTGTGTAAATGTTTATATTATACGATGAATACACAAGCACACATATATTTAAGAAAATATGTATGTTACAAATCATGTTAGAATGATTTATGTTACAAGTCATGTTAGAATCTTTGATAAGACACAAATAAATGAGTGATTTTGATTAGTGTTCTTAATTCTCACATATTTGTGATTTACATGGAGAACATTAAGTGATTTTTAATCCGTTTGACTAGTTTGAGAGTCGTTCCCCCATAAATATTTGCTTTTCAAATAGTAGTTCATTTATTAGTAATTAGTAAATGGGTTGAAATTTATACCTCTATTGAAGCGTGTTGTCTAATTAATTAATTATCTTCCTTTTTTTTAGCTTTTCTTGCTTCGGGTTGCCGGGTTTCTTTTGCCGTGCTACGTCATGGCCTGGGCCATCAGCATCTTGCAACGTCGAAGGCAACGACAGGTAAGAAGCCTATATATGATTACAAGAAAGGCTTGTTTGGTTGTTTGACTTAAACTGTGTGAACTGTGAAGCTTGATGGGTCTAAACAAACTGGCCTACTGGGCCAGTAAATATTTAGAATCATTTCAGATTTCTAGTTTTTTTATATCTTTTATTTTCTTGCACAAAATCATTTATTAGGGTGACAAAACAGGACAGCTGGATAGACAAATGGAAACCTTTAGTCATGTCAAAATGAGCTTGCTTGAGTTGACATGCCCACTCTTTTTTTTTTCCTATAACTTAAACTTTATTATCAAAAGACTGATATAGTTGCTTTAATAAAACAGAATTAGGTGATTGTAAGCATCTAAAATACATACTGGACAAACATCACACCTGTTCCTTTTTATATGTTTTTACCCGTTTGATCCGTTAGTAAAAATATATGACCCCATATAACATGTAACTGGGTTGAAATGGCCACCACAAATTTCTCTTATCTTGAAAGATATAGCTAAATTGATGGATAAAAGAAGTCAAAGGGTTCAAATGTCCAAAAGTCCCTCAGTGTATTCAAATGCCACACCATTGATTTAAACAATTTTGCTAAAATGAGTGGATTGTTTAAACCAGGAGGCTGCAGCATTGGCGGCATCACAGATCGCTTTTGTATTGCAAGCGGGTCAAAGGCAGGGCCTACGTTTCGCAATAGCCTCTGCAGGCCCACCACCAGCACTTTCATCAGCACAAGCACCGGCAGCTGCTGCAACTCCCGCCGTGACACCACATGAAGACATTGTTTGATCTTCTAGCCAAAAGGCCACAAAAGGAGAGGGGGGACAGACTCAAGAAATAACACATTATTGTTGTAACTTTTATGTTTTTTTGGGTTCATTTTTATATTTTAAAGATTCTTGTTTAGTAATGGGTATAAAATTGTTCGCCATTAGCTAGTTTCAGACATGAATCATTTTCACATTTTTAAATGTGTTCTCTCTATTTATACTCTTTTCTTTATTGGTGAAAAAGAAAACGGTTTTGGAACTGGATCCGACTACCCAAACGGCCAAACCGTAACTGGTCCTTCCCGAGGTTCGGGGTACAGTTGGTTCTGGTTTCTTAGAGAAATCATAAACGGAATCAAAATTACCGAAATTAGTTTCACTTTTACCCGAGTAAAAACGGATAAAAACGGTCTAAAAACCTAGACCTTACATGAATTGGTATTTTGCAAGGATCCTACACTTGGTACTTTGTTCCCCTTAAGTCATCAACTCATGTCCACGATCTCTTATTAACCAAAGAGTTTACTTTTCTTACTTTTAATGTTTTATGTCACCTCCCGTGATATACTAAAACAATAGAAAGGGGAAGCATATACTAAAAAAAACATTAATCTTTTAGTATTTACTAAAACTATTAAGATTGCCTTGGTAACTTAGTCTTTTAAGGAATGAAATGTTTTTATTTAATTCAATATGATTTTTTTTTCTTTAAGTTATTTTGATCCCATAACAGGATACATGATCAAAGCCATAATATTCGTTTATTATTTTAAGGAAAATATATCTTGATTTATGATCAAAACCATGATATTAGTTTATTAGTTAAAAATATATTATTTTTTCATAAGATGAAATTTATTATAATTTTTGATTGAATAATATTATGAAAATGGGTAAATTTTATTTCAAGGCAAATGTATTTTGTTTTTTTTTTTCTAAATTCTAATAATTTGTTTTAAATTCATTAGTCTTTTTTGCAAACATCATTAAGTATACTTAGTGATTCATTTTATATAAAATAACTAATAAAACAATTAAATATTACTTGATATCCTCTTGACTTCTTTTATGAAATGTTTTGAGTTGAAGTCTCACCTAAAACAAATATTACTCTGGGTTGAGACAGTGAATTTTTCTAGTTGTAGGTTTCTTCCTGGGCAGGTCAGTAAGGTCACCATGCTATGTTATTTGAGTGGTAGGGTGATCTATTTCCCAGGGTGATCGGACGTTTGCTGTTAAAAATAATAATTAAACATTGTTTTTTTAAACATTAAACATCCGGTCACCCAGGACACCCTGACAAATAGATCACAATTCTGCTCGAAAAATATATCGTGATAACCTGACTCACCCGCTCAAAGGGAAATATAAAACTAGGAAAACTCACTCGCTCAACTCAGTAATATTTGCTTTATATAAGACTTCAACCTAAGACTTTTCATAAAAAAAATTGACTGATCTACTGTTAGGCTAGAAGCCCTTTACTATGTTTCTTGAGTTTTTTTCAGAAAGGCGTAGTTAAAAAATATTTACTAATTAGGTTGAGTGTTATTTCTTTACTATTTTTTTTCTCTTTAGATTAATTAAAAGTAATGAAGTAGGCTCATGCTGGTAAATAGGTTTTTAACCACAACTATTTTATAATTATTTTTTTCAACTACACCATTTTTGGAAAAAATAATTAAAAGTAATGAAATTCACTCAATGTTTGTTGGTTAATAATCCATTAATTAAACTTAAATAAACATGTAAGTATGCAACTATGTAGTATGTAAGTTGTAACTAAAGATAACAAATGGCTTAATGAATTACGGAAGAAAGATTTGGGCCAACGTATCACACAGGCCCAAATATCAAGCAGCTAGCTAGGGCACCCTTTATATAAACATCTTATCGTTTCCACAGATCCCTCTCCAGCCTCCCTTACAAAAATCAGTGAAGTAGCAGAGAGCTGCCGTCCGGAAAATGGTGCAACGGCTAACATACCGGAGACGTCACAGTTATGCAACCAAGTCGAATCAACATCGGGTTGTTAAAACTCCAGGTAATCTTCGTTAATCATCGTGATATGTAATTTTTAGTGTTTCATGTGCGTAGTTTTATCATTCGAGGATTAAATCGTTGGCTGTCGTGATTCGGAGTTTGTGATTTGTGACTTTTAGGTATTTGTTTATATCGATCTACGAATATGATTGAACTAATGAATTCAACCGATTTAACAGTTTTTTTTAGTTTCATGTGCTTAGTTTTATCATTTGAAGAGCGAATCGTTGGCTGTTATGATTTGTTGTTTGATATTTTAGGGATTTTGCTTTATCGATTTATGATTTTGATTTATTTAATGTATTCAACCGATTTAACAGTTTTTTTTAGTGTTTTGTGTGCTTAGTTTTTTTCATACAAGGAGTAAATCGTTGCCTGCTATGATTCGGTGTTTGTGATTTTTAGGAATTTCATCACATCGATTTAGGAACTTTGATAGAGTTGATGTAATCAACCCAGTTCACTATAGGATGATGTTATAACCGCTGGTAATTTTCGTTCATCGTGGTGATATGCTATTTTTTAAAGTTGTATGTGCATAATTTTTATCATTATTCATTCATTTGAGGAGTTAATTGTTGGCTTTTAGGATTCCATGTTTGTGATTTGTGATTTTTATGAAATTGTTTCTATTTATTTAGGAATGTGATTCAACTAATGCATCCAACCGTATTGAATTTGTCTGTTAAAACTAAGCTGAAAACCCTTTCATTCCATCTTCTATTATGTAGCATAATAAAGCATTCCTTGATTAACTAAAAAAACTTGGAATCTGATTAAAACTTAGCTGAAAATCCTTGGAAATTGATTAACTGAGTTTGACCAAAACAAAACCTTGACCGCTGGTTAAACAAATTCATGGTTAATCGATCCTCAGTTATCAGTTACGGAATGGATTTTGCTTCAACCGAACGATCGGTTTCTCAAAACTGATTTCGCACATCTATAGTGAAAACCCTGATTATCTTTTCTAATCATTGTAGTCTGCTGTTTTTAGAGTTATATGTGTGTAGTTTTATTATTCGAGGAGTACATTTTTGGTTGTTACGATTGAGTGTTCATGGTTTTTTTATATTAGGAAATTGTTTTTATTGATTCTGGGACCTGATCGAACTAATGCAATTAAGGAATTAATTGTTGTGTGATGTTTGCTTTTAGTAAGTGATTAATATTCCTGGTGATTTTTGTTGGTCTCTGTAATATGCTGACATGCTGTGTATGGAGTTTTATGTTCCTGGTTTTATCATTCAAGGGGCAACTTGCTGGCTGTTGTGAACTAATGATGTGGTGTTTGCGATTTTTGACTTCAGGAGATTGTTTTTATTGATTTAGGAATGTTATTGAACTGTTGTATTCAGCGTATTTAGCTATTGGCTGATGTTTGTTTTTTGTCGATGGTTAATCGTTATATTCTTTACGTGGTATTTTGTTTGTTTGTTTGTTTGTTTGTAATTGTGCTCACTATTCGAACCATTGTGTGCTTTTTGCTTTTAATCAGGTGGTAAGCTAGTTTATCAGACTACCAAGAAGAGGGCAAGTGGACCAAAATGCCCTGTCACTGGGAAGAGAATCCAAGGGGTATGCATGCTTATCTTAGTTTCATTTGACTTGTTTATTTATATTATTATTCGTTATCATTAGATTTGCTTAGTAATGATACTTTTTGCCATCAATTTGCTACCATATTCTGTTTGTAACTTATAAATATATGGTTTTTTCTACCCCTCTTAACCATGTAACCTCTAAGATTCTTTTGGGCTGAAGATAGATGAGTTAATTTGATGAGAAACTAATGTTTGGATCTGTAAAAAACAGCTAGAAATAGAACTGTATTATATAATGATATTTTAGGGTCCTTTTTTAAATACAAATAATTTTTATTTTTGAAACAATTTTTGCCTTCAACTGTGATTTTCATCAGTAAACATTGAAACTAGGAGTCTATGTTTAACAATCTCTCTGTTTTTTTGGATCAAACTTCTATTATCATTGTTCATGATTTTTTTGATTGATTTCAAGCTCCCATATTTTTCATAATATTGTCTTACTTTTTTTTAGTACTTCTAATGTTATAATATTGTTCGTGTAATACAATTATTATCTAAAGATACCATGGATGATTAGAAATACAGGATGGGTTTCCAAAATGTGTTAGACATGATTAAGTAGTTGAAGAGAAATGTTGCAACTTGCATGTACATTAGAACAACTAAAACTGAAATTGTTGTAGTTGTTTTGAGAATCAATGGGGTGCATTTTTTCTTATCATATTATTTTTAGAGTTTGAATAAATTATTAATAATTGACGCATCTTGCCTAATCCTTTTTTTTATATATCAACCTTCTATTTCCTTCTAATTTTTGTCTTTTACTTTTGCCACCTATTGATTCCTGTCAAAAGTTGCAAGACTTGGCTTGACATATTTATGGAATGCTTTTGAATTTTTAAAATACCTTTTATATAAAAAATGGAACTGTTGCGTGATTTTATCTTTCTTAATTACGTAACTGATAAAAAGGGATCTCATTTAAACACGTGCCATTTATACAGATTCCACACTTGAGACCTGCTGAATACAAGAGGTCTAGATTATCTAGGAACCGAAGAACCGTTAATCGTGCTTATGGTGGTGTTCTCTCCGCAGGTGCTGTAAGAGAAAGGTATTTCTTTATTTTTTAACTAGTCATTTTGGGTTTTGTATTTAACTAGTGGGTTCCCTCAAGTTGTGGCGGGAATTCCGCAATGGTTCCAAATATCAAGACGAAGACTTGATTCTTTATATTAAAACCAAGATATGAAAACATGTCACAACCATTGTCACTCCGACGTAAGACGCTAAAGTGTAGCCGTTGTAAAAGTGTTTGGGGTATTTGATCACGGCATTGGGTGACAAAATCATGAACATCAAAACGCATACCAAAAAAACCGGTCACATTTACTGTCAGTCTATCCTAAAACAATAAATTGAACGTTACTTCCAAATAATATGAACCAATTAAATCTTGGTTCGCACTTGTTTAAGCTAGCTTTCGTCTCGCTAAAGCTTTACGTTCTTTGGGAGTGGTATTCTCCGCCCCTGTCAACTCATTTTTAGAATTTAGTGTGTCGATCTCAAGTGTTTCTTGTTTTATTGTGCAAATTTCTTTTCAGGATCATTAGGGCCTTTTTGGTTGAAGAACAAAAAATCGTGAAAAAGGTGTTGAAGATCCAAAAAGCAAAAGAAAAAACTGCTTCCAAAGCCTAAATTTTTCTTCAATTTATGATGAGGGTAATTTCAAGATTTTGAATCTGTAATCGGGTCGGGTGTTTTATGTTTGGATATTTCTACTTTGTTAACAATCCAACTTGGTTGAATGCGTTAAATTCTTGTTTGTTTTCAATTGGTTTGCTGAATTATGTTTTTGTAGTTTTTAATACTGTATTTACTTTGAAATTGGCTGCTTATAAACAATTATTCCCACTGTTACTTATCTTCAGAAAATGTTTGGACAATGGACATATGTTAATGTTATGTTGTTAGGGTATGTGTAGTGGGCCGTGACCTCCGTCATGTGAGGCCCCTTAAGTCCCTATTACACCCCTTCTACCATTACACACTATTGTGATTGAGGCGTGACCAAGCCATACGCGACCATAGTCGCAACATGAAGGAAGAAGAAAGGGGAAATAAGGAGGGGGATGGGGGCTTGATGAGAACACATGTGATTACGGCGTGATAAGAGATGATAATAACACGTGGTGATTACGTGAGTGATGGGGGCTTACAACTACATATAGCCTTAGACCATCTTTATTCACAATCTAACCTAACCTAACATTTTACTAAAAAACTAATTTCTCTATCTTTCACTTACACAATCCAATCAAACTCAACTTTTCACTCTCATTAGCAACCCAATCTTTACTAATTTTTATTAAATAAATATAATTTATGATAATGTGTTTGATATCAAAAATCTTTTAAACCAATAAAAAGCTCCAATTTTTAAATAAGATTAATCAATTATTGTTTATATTTATTTTATATTAAAAAATACATTTTTTCAAACGAGCTCTGTTTTAATCAAGAATGTATTTTTAGGTTTTTTAAAAATGTTGATTATTGATAGTTATAAAGAAGATAAGATTATAACTAAAACTAAATATGATAAAAGAAAAAAAAGAAAAAAGAAAAAATTACCCCCCAATTGAGTTGCAATCTAGCTTGTGGAGATGACCAGATTGTAGAGAGAAGAAGCATTTTTTCTTTTTCTTATTTTTTGAACAATGTCACAACCCAACCCTTGACTGTCAATGGGAATAGTCTTATAATGTAAAGAGTAAATTACCAAGCTAATTCTTATGTTTTGTTATTATTTTATTTTTGGTCTCTAAGTTTCATAAATTACTCATATGGTCCCTAACATTTAACATTTATAACTCATATATTCCTTATGTGAGGGTAATTTGGTCAAGTATATGTGAGAAATTTTGTAACCTAAGGACTAAATGTGTTCCTAATATCAAAAGTTAGGGACCATATGGATAATTTATGAAACATATGGACCAATAATGAAATACTCACAAGCCACAAGGATCATATCGGTAATTTACTCTAATGTAAATTAGATTGGGGATTGATGGATGCCACCTTAAATTTATAAATATGATTTAAGTGAGAATGAAGATGAAAAGTATATATTGTTTCGACTGGTTAAGATTTACATAATGATCACATATGTCAATATTAAAGGGTTTTTTTTTATTATTATTATTATGATAAATAGACATATTTTTTAATAATATAAATGTTAGACTTTAGAATTTATGTAATTCATTACATAAAGATTTAACAATAGAAGGGAGTTAAGGCACTCTTATGTATTTTCTAATTAACCCATTAAGAATACTAAAATTGGGTATAAGATTCGTACACAACACTAGGCGCAAAGGTGTATTACTTTTGTGCAATATCTTGGTTGGATGTTGTAGATTATTTTTTAATGTGACCTAAAAGTGAAAAAATTTTAAACTGGTGTTTTCAAAAGTATCATTTTATCGTAAGAAACTAGTATAGTTGAAAATCCATGAATTATATAAGTTAAATAAAATAAATATTAAACAAAACAATACGATTAAGAAGCATAAAGAGCTTGCATTTTGAATTAAAAAATTAGAAAACTGAAGATAAATAGTCATGAAAAAGGGAAATGAAATTACAGGGCTTAATTTTAGGAATTAACAACTATTGTTTAGCGAATAATCGCATTTTCCACCAACTTTCCAAACTAACACAATGAACAAAACTATGTTCAATCAAGGGTTATTTAGTCTAATGATTATCCAATTGACTTATCCATGTTAGGTATTGGGTTTGAATTGAAGCCAATGCTTAATTGCTGACTCAAGGTCAAGACGTTTACCCAGTTGTGAGGTTCATCCTGGGTGATTCGAGGGTGTATGCCCGAACGTCAAATCCAAAAGAACGGTTGAAATCATATCTGACTGTCTGAGTGTCATTGTTTCAAACCGTTAAAAAAACAAAAAACAAAAAACAAAACCAGGTCCAGGCAAGAGATGCACAAAAAAACTGGTTATTTGAGTCGGTTTTATGTTTTTGAAAAAACCGGCGGTTTAGGACCTGTTTGGGGTTTGAAGAGACGAAACTGGCTAACCGGTAAATCGATTATTTAACGGTTAACCGGTTTTGGTTATTATATCAGTTTTGGTTTGTAGAGCTTGAAAACCAGTTATTAACAAAATCGATTATTGGCAAAACCCCAGTTACTAGCCTTTAACCGGTTACCGGTTTTAGCACCTCTCTAGCTAATGGATGATCCATATGGGCTTGAAAAAATCGGCCCATTTCATATTTAAACCCTAGACGTATTTCTCTTCACCGTTGCAGGTTGATTTCTCACGGCGTCTCAGTTTTCAGGTTTGAATCTCCTTCATTCTCTCGTTCGATTAAACTCTCGAAATCTCTGTAACGGTGTATATGTATTTATCTTACACATATATAGCATGAGACATGAATTCGCTGTTTAATTCACTTATTTTTAGCTCCTTCGATCGTTATAGCCGTTGATGAATAAGATTTATGCTTTACAGTTTGTTTTTAATTGTTTTAATTTTTCAATTTGAACAGTAATTTGAACAGTTGATTATTAAAATTTATGAATTTATACATGGTGCTCATAGCGGTAATCAATCATGTTTGATGATCCACAATATATAAGACTTTCTTTGTTGAAGTATAAATTGAATTCACTAGAATCTGAAATATGCTAGCTCTTTCAATTGTTATATTCGTTGATTATTTGAAATACTCTAACTTTTTCGTGAAGACTTCTGTTATGGTTTTTGCATTTTTTTGAAATTTTAATGGGCTGATTTGTAGACGAAACCTTGATTGTGATGTTTAATTGAGCTTGAAATTTGTTGTTTTCTGCCAATTGTTTTGAAACACAAGTTAAACAAAGACATGTGTTATAAGTTACAAATAGTTGTAACTGGCAAGATAGTTGCATCTGTGTTGTGCTCTATGTGTTATGTGCTAGATGGTAGAGGATTCTAGCTTGTCAGGGTTTATTTTTTGTTGTTTAGTTACTTTGATCTTCATATTTGTTCTTTATTTAGCAATATGCAGTGCTATTAGACTAATATAACATTTTCAGGATAAGCTAAAGGAAGCTGGTAAGAAAGAGCAGTGGGCAATCACTACATTGACATCAGACAACCATGGTTCATGTGCCATTTTATCGAAACTGTAATTCCTCTTTACTTTCTTATCACGTAGCTTTACTTATATACATGCTTTATCAACAAGCATATGATATACGATTAGGTAAAATACAAACAAACAAGAAAGTTGGCCTGATTTAAGAGGGGCGGGTCTCCAATGTAGCGAGTACATGATCTAAAGATAATTCAGTAGACAAGAAAATTATCATAACACCATACTACTAAAACTATTCGTAGACCGTAGCTTCCCCATTTCCTTATTTCATGGACCACCTTCTCCACTTCCTTAATTTTGAAACTTTCTCACCACCAACTTTCCTGCCACTAGTAAATGAGTCTACCACTGACTTGTAGCGATTAGGATTCGGGTTGTATCTATGTTAGCTAATCTTGATAAGTAAATAGTCAAGGGACTATTATTGTAATTTGTCTTTACTTTATGTTTAATTATGGTAACCAGATGGCTGTAGTTATCGAGAACTTTGGATAATCTGATGAGAGAAGTATGAGTCCAAGTTCGTAGGAGTTATTTCTAAAGGATCCGGATTAAACCCCTATTGATTAGGAAGAGTTATCAGGTTTATTTAGTTGTAAATAGGGCTGTTTATGATGGAAGAAAAACAAGTTCTATGAATAATAATTTGGAGAAGGATTTCCGATAACTGTTGATTGTTTGTTTCATTGTTTCTGATTCATTAATCTGGTACCAATTACAACAATCAATATGATAGAGATTATAACTATTTTAATATATGAGTAATAGTAGTAGTAATGGGATGTTCTAGATAAGGGTAATTTTGTAATATTATTATCTAGTGTGTGTGTTAGTTGGTTATAAATAGAGGTTAAGAGTGTGAGTGAGGGTGTGAAGAATATTATTTAGAATTGTAATTGGCTCTTGCTTTATGCAGAGAAGGGTGTAACCCTGGAAATGATTTTGTAATCAGTCGTTCATTAAATCTATCATTCCATCATCTTCTTCTTTTTCAATTGTAATCTCTATTTCTATTGTGTGATTGATTTGGATCTTCATCATTGGTCCGACCTGCCCGTTCTCCATCTACGATTTGTTTCTGATTTCATCTTCCAAGGATCTCCTCATCACCATCGTTCTTCAATTTCAGCCGATTCGCAAGTCATTTCTCAGATTTCTCGTTCAAGTAGCACCGATTTCAGGTTCCTACAGTTTCAATTTCGTTTTCGCATTTCTAATTTGATTCAATTTCCGATTTCAATTTCCGATACTTCTGAGCTCGTTCAATCATTCAACAATGGTATTTGATTTTCCGATGGAGACTCGTGCTCCCAACGCTCGCCTGGAGATTCACGATCAACAAATCCGTCAATTGCAATCTGATGTGAACGAACTCAAAACCACGTTGAAATCCTTGGAAGTCGAGCGTGCGGAATCAGCTAAATTCAGGAAAATCGTCCTTGATTGGATGAGACATCATGAGCAACAACAGACTGATAGATCTTCGGGAACGAGCAACTCCAGTGGTTTGTTTTCACCCTCCAATTCCAATTTCGAAAGTATTCAGATGTCGACGGGAGTCCCTGAGGAAGTGACGCGATCGGATTTGATTCACGATCCTTTAATTCCTGTAGTCGACGGTAAGCATGTATCGATTCATACTCCTTCTGAGCAGTTCACTATGATTCATCAATCGGAGGTGATTTCCGATTTGATCGGCGATGTCAAGGTTAACAGGAACCTTGATTCTGTCACGGCCGCTCCTTCCCGTTGTTATTCAATTGGGTCTGGGCCTTTACCAGGTTCTGGGCCTCAGATGTTGGGTCAAGAGGAGCCCAAACGTATTATTACACCCAAATTACTTACAAGACAGTTTTCTGTTGATGGGTCTAGGCTTTTATATGTTGATGGGCTTCCTATGTTGGGCCAAGCAGAGTCCAAACCAAATTTCTCTTTCAAAGCCAATGATCGGAATATTAATTCCCGTTCGGATACGTATCGCAACTTTCCTTCCAAATGGGGATCGTCGATGTCAGGGGAGGCAGGCTCTATTCAGCCCCAAGATCGAGGAGCGCGACATCTTTCACGCTTGAATTGGAAAAGACGTAAGAAGAAAAGGATTTGTTTGCGTTGGGGTAATCGCTATGGTTCAGCCAACAAATGTCCTGACGGCAAAACGCCAGGCATGACGAATGATTCACTCCCAAGTCTTGAGGACAAGACTTTTAAATAAGGGGGGAGTAGTGATAGAGATTATAACTATTTTAATATATGAGTAATAGTAGTAGTAATGGGATGTTCTAGATAAGGGTAATTTTGTAATATTATTATCTAGTGTGTGTGTTAGTTGGTTATAAATAGAGGTTAAGAGTGTGAGTGAGGGTGTGAAGAATATTATTTAGAATTGTAATTGGCTCTTGCTTTATGCAGAGAAGGGTGTAACCCTGGAACTGATTTTGTAATCAGTCGTTCATTAAATCTATCATTCCATCATCTTCTTGTTTTTCAATTGTAATCTCTATTTCTATTGTGTGATTGATTTGGATCTTCATCACAATACATCTAGTCTGAAAAGTTGACTTGTCTTCAAGTCGAAAGGAAAAGATATGAGATGAATTGTGCTAACCCATATCAAAAATCAAGTGTTGCTTCTTTGCCTGTTATGGCATAGGGGCTGCTTGGGCACAAGATGCTGGTAAACAACAGAATTCGATGTATCTGAGTGAATCTTCTGCAGTGTGTGGGTCTGGCCCTTGACTGTTACAATCAGGAACAACTCATTATAGTTTGCTTCAATTGTATTGAGAGATGATAACCACCTAATGCTTAAAACCATGTTTGCTCCTCCAAGCGAGAATATGGGAAAAAATCTTGTGTTACATGAAGTTTTTAAAGCTGTAGTGACATGTCCTTACAAACCATATTGCAGCTTTTGATGTTTTCATTGCGAATTTGCATGCTGAATAGAAACAAAGATATTCAGTTAGATAAAAATACAGACAAAAAGATAATCGGCCCAATTCGAGAGGGGCGAGTCTCAAATGTACCGAGTTTAAGATTTAAGATAATTCACAAGATAAGAAAATTTACATAACGCTATACTACTAAAACTATTTTTAACCATAATTTCTTCCCCACTTTTCTCATTTCTTGATTTTATGGACCACCCTCCCCACTTCCTTAATCTTGAACCTTTCCTGCCACCAAATTTCCATCCCCTGACCCATGGTGATCATTATTCGGGTTCATATAACGTACGTTCTAATTTTATCAAGTGTTATAGACCGATTCAAGACGGTGATCACCAAATTTCCCTCCCCTGATTCTAGTTTCATTAAGTGTTCTAATCTTTATTGCTGACTTTCTTTCCTGATCTTTTCTCTTACACATGACAGCAACAGCAGCAACCAAAGTCTGCTGCCTTCTCGACTCTCAAAACTGCAAACATCAGCTCGGACACCAATTGAAGCCCATGATCATGATCAACTTCAATTCCTAATAACTCTTTCCAACGGACTTTATCAAATAAAAAAAACAATTTAAAACTGAACTTTCTAATTTTATTCCTCTAACTACGTCTACAGATGCTTTTTTATATTTTAATGCAAACGTTTCAATGCTCTATGTAGAGCTTTATAAATAAACATGTTTTCTACTTTTCTTTCTTTTACTTGTTAGTTTTATTAAAATCTAATCTATGATTCACTAATCAAGGAAGTTGTGCTTATATGTGTATGGATTCATTTGAGCATGACTATTAAATCATTATGCTAAAGCTTTAGAAAGAGATGCTTGTAATTCCAATTTCCACATCTGCAAATTTTACAAAATTCTTCATACAAATTGTTGCTAACATCTGGGATGAAAATCTAATATAGACGTATTCAGGAAAACTGTTCTTTTGTTTTGTTTTTTTTTTGTTTTTTGTTTTAATTTGTATTTATCATGAATTCATGATGAATGAAAACATGTTTCAGATGGGAAAACATTCAAGAAGCCTCGTCGTCCATACGAGAAGGAACGTTTGGATGCAGAGTTAAAACTTGTTGGAGAATACGGTCTTCGATGCAAAAGGGAACTCTGGAGGGTGCAATACGCTCTTAGCCGAATTAGAAATGCTGCAAGGATGCTTTTGACCCTTGAAGAAAAAGACCCACGTAGGATTTTTGAGGGTGAAGCTCTTATGAGGAGGATGAATCGTTACGGGCTTTTGGATGAGAGCCAAAATAAGCTTGATTATGTGCTTGCTCTTACTGTTGAGAACTTTCTAGAACGACGCTTGCAGACACTTGTTTTTAAGTCTGGTATGGCAAAGTCTATTCACCATGCTAGAGTGCTCATCAAGCAGAGGCACATTAGGTATGAACTTGTTATTTTTTATTTCTTATATTAAGATTTTGGGCGGTGCTTATTTTACACCTTACCTTGTTTGTCATACTAATATTTTATTTTAACTCCATACTTTTTAAATCATTATCTCAACTCTTTTATAAGTAATCTTCACTTGAAAGTTGTGTGGTTACAGGGTTGGAAGGCAAGTAGTGAATGTCCCGTCCTTCATGGTGAGAGTCGACTCACAGAAGCACATTGACTTCTCTCTCACAAGTCCATTTGGCGGGGGCCGACCCGGAAGAGTGAAACGAAAGAACCAGAAAGCTGCTGCAAAGAAGGCAGCAGGTGGTGATGCTGACGAGGATGATGAAGAATGAGCTGTTAACCCAAAGGTTTCATCTCTGTTACCTTTCTACTAAATCATCTCTTATTTATTCATCATTCTCAAGTTCTTTTATCTTTAGTAATTTTCCTTTTTTTTTTAGAATTATTTTGTTTGTTGTTTAAGATTCTGTTAATTTTGGAATTCGTTGTTTTTGCTAGTTATAGAGTTATAGTTAAGATGCTGATGAGTTGAGTCTTCTCTCTTCCACTTCCCATCAACCCTCTCACAATCCACCATCAAACTGGCACCCGGCCCACAGCGGCTGAGCTTGGGCAAAGTGAAAGGGGGGCGGAAATTTTTGAAAGCAAGAATACATGTTAATTTTTTAAAGCAATGGGGCGAAAACACTATTTTTAACTAAAAATAACATTTCGGCCGAAAAATTAACACTACGGACAAAAAAGAGGGGGCGTTCCCCCCCCCCCCCCCCGGGCCCCTATTAAGCTTCGCCCCTGCCGGACCATCAACATCACCGCTATCTTAGAGGGCGGCCCCCAGTTCTCCTGCCTCCTTAACCAGCTCACCAACTCCAATTAAGGCGTAGCCTGCTTTGCACCCACTGATAACAACCTTTTTTTAGGAAAAGAAAACGAAGCTCGTGTTGTACCATGTTCAACATGGACAACCTGGATACCATCAGTAACCCTGTTCTAACAGGCTGGCATGACCATGGCAGTTTGGGTTTGTTGACTGAAACCGATTTTAAGAAAAACCTGGTTTGTGCCCCTCACATGCCGTATTTTATCAAGCATTCCCAGGTTTTATTAAAAAAAATTATACCTCACACCAGGGCCCACTGGCTTTTTTGAAAATAATTTTTGATCGCAATAAAAAATTTATAATTTGTAAATTTTAAAAATCATAAAAAATATGTTAATTTGTCTTTATTTGTATAAGTTTATTCATAATTAAAGTTAAAAATATGATAGTTATAAATGATAAAGAATAATATGTAGTATAATACTTAGTGATGATATTTTATAACTATGCTTCTCTTTGTTAACCTTGCGTACCCTATTTACAATTAGGAATTTTGTCAAAATCTCTCCCGTACCATTAAAAAAATCATTCCAATGTCAATTAAAGATGAAACAAAAATATAGAAGATGCAATTAATTATAAAGGGAGTTTTAAACAAACTTTATTTTTTAAGAATACGAGTAAAGTCTCTAATTTTGAAGATTCACAAAACAATAAAATAAATAACCAAGACGATAACCTGAACACAATCCAAAGTCCCGAACGATGGGGGTCTAAAAAATTTGGGGGTCCTAGGTCCTTTGCCTAGTATAGGTGCCACTTGCCAGCCTTGCCTCACACAATGCAACCTGTTCAAAGTTAACGAGAGCTACTTGCTCTTGATTACCTTGGACTATAATTCAAATTTTAAACATATATTTACATTTTTATGAAAACTTTTAATAACATTCTAATTATTATACAGTTTTTTATATCGCATGACTCGAATCTTAATAATATCACTGCACACATTATATATCTACAAAACATTTTGGTAAAATTTATTAAATAAATGGTTAAAAAAATTAAGCGTCTTAGTTGCACATATACCCTCCTAACTATCCGTTTATAGTTAATTGTACATTTTTTCTATTGCGATAAATTCAAGCTCTATGTTATGATTTGTTATAAAGTTTTTACATAATAATGATTATATAAATAGGAGACGGATCCAATATAAAGGGGGTTTAACGTGAGAAGGATATGAAGTATTTCTAGCCCTTGATCAAATTAAGTAACGGTTAGGATTTAGTGGTCCCTATTTTTTATTTAAAAGTTGTGTGAATTAAAGGTTGAAGGGCAAAAAAATAATAGCCTACATTTGTTGACTTTTTTTGCGTGTAAATCAAGTTCCACCATTTTTTATAAATCGAATAAGTTTTAAATGATTAATCGTTTTTTAAAAATAATTACACCATAAAATAGAGAATTTTATTATATCTAATTTGAGTATAATATTGCTACGTTTTTCTTTCATTTTTTACGTAGTTCGTGATTATTGGTATGTGATTATCAGTTGGTCCGTGATTTTTATATTAGTTACGTGATAATTGGTCCGTGATTATTCAGTTTGACCTTAATTATTTTGATTTTTATACGTGGTCCGTGATTTGTTACATATGGTCTGTGATTAGTAGTCCGTGATTATTCAGTTGGTTCTTGATTATGCATGTTAAACGATGGTCCGCGATTTTATATAACGCGGTCCGTGATTTTACACGGACCATTATACCCCTTACCCAGATTACACGTGGCGTATTCTGGTGGCTTCCTACGCTTTTCACGTTAAATTTTTTTGTATAATAACCGGCCCCTATATAAATAATAAGAATGTTTCGACTCTCGAGCCTGCTTAAGCTCAAGAAATCAAGCTCGGACTCAAACTTGTTTATAAAATGAACTTATTCTTAAGCTCGTGCTCAAGAATACACTCGTTTAAACTTGAAACCACTCGATCTAGAGTATACTACGAAAAGCTTAACTTGTTTAGATATCTGAAATGTTAGTGTGTAAACACTAAAGCAAATTTATATATATATATATATATATATGAATTGAATTCTATGAAAACCCAATCATAGTGAGAACTCTTAAACCCTATGTGAGCCATTGATTTGGAATCTTGAAAATAAATATGTTGTCCACATTAACCTACATTAAAAATGATTTGTTTATTCAAAACCCAATTTTTTATTTAGGTTTAATTTGGACCATAAATTTATTTTCAAGATTTCAAATCAATGGCTCATATAGAGTTTAAGTGTTTTCTCTCTATATTTGACTTTTCATAGAATTCAATCCTATGTTTATTGCGTTAACCGAACAATTGCATCTTATTACTTTGGGACCCACACTAAATTATATCTAAAAATGTATTTTTTTTCTTTTTTAATTAATGTAGGGCACACTTACATTAATAAAAAAATAAAAAAAAAACCTACACTTTTAAATTTATTTTAATGTGGGTCTCAAAGTAATAAGATGTAGTTACTCGGTTATCGCAATAAGAAAGTGTTAACATTTGAACGATCCCATATATATATATATAGGGTAATGTTCTAATACTAACCCTCTCTTACGGCGATAACCTATTAACTTTGCCAAAAAATAGCCAAATCTTGAATTTTTTTTAAACATCATTGTAACACAATTTGAACACCATGTTCTTTTATGAGTTTGGGCTAATTTATTACCGTTTGGGCTCTTACAGTACTGTAGGTGTTTAAATATTTAAAACTTACAGTACTGTAGTAAAAAACTTACAACGATGATATTTTTTAAACGGTGATGATTTAGCCCAAACTCAAAAAAGAACATAGTGTTCTAATTGTGTTACAATGATGTTCAAAAAAAAATTCAAGATTCGGCTTCGTTTTGGCAAAGTTAATAGGTTATCGCCGTAAGAGTGGGTTATTATTTGATCCCAATCCTATATATATATATTTCATTCATCAAATACAAATAGAAAAGGTTAATTATTTTTGTATTGATTAATAAGTGTTATTAATAAAAGAAATATTTTTTATCAAATTTTATTATTAATAAAACTTATACTTTCAAGTTTAGAGCAAGAATTTTATGCAAGATTTGTTTTTTATATATTTTTTTAAAGCCAAATGTAAAAGGTTACTGAAAAATAAATGCAATATAAAATAAAATACTAGAAAAGAAAAAAAAGTAATAAATGTAAAAAAGACATATGACTTCAACCTAGGTGAGGGAGGTGCAAGATCTTAGTTTTTTTTGGGTCATGAATAGGGCTAAAAGGGTGTCATTTTCTTGGGAGGATTGGTTTTCCTTTTCCTTTTGAATTCTTGTTTCACTGTAATTTGGTATATTGTACATTCGGTGTTGGCGAGTTTTAGCATCTTGCTTGCTCGTTTTGGTGCTTTTGAATGAAATTTGCCGTTCAAAAAAAAAAAAAAAAGAACCTAGGTTGTGACATTATAAGAGTTTTTAATTTTATAAATATAAATGGTAACAAACCTATATTTGATACCACTCATTCATGTTTATTTTTGTACTAAATTTTTTAAAAAATAAAAACAGATTTATTTCAAAAAAGTTACTTTTTTGCTTTTGTAAACGACTTTCATGCTTAACTAAATCAACATGTAGCAAAAGGTTATTAAACTAATGGTAGTGCATTGATGTATTTATGAGAGGTCTTGATTTGAATATGGGCAGAATCATATATTTTAAAGCATTTAAGGAGGTGGTCAAGTTGTTGTGTTACTCATGTGGTGGGATCGAACGTATCCTCAGTGCGTCAAATCCGAGTAGACGGTGAAAATTTCGTCTTTGTGTTGTCATACCAAGCCGTTAAAAAAATATTAAATCAACATTTCTGCTGAAAAATAATTGAAAAAAGATTAATATTAATTTACTTACTCTAATATTTAACAATTCCTGGTGACTTCTGAAATTTGTTTTCCCGTCTCTCTCTCTTAAATATTTAAAAAATTTTAATAATTATATATTGAAAATATATATATCGTTTTATTCTAATAATTTACTATTTTATTAAAACTTGGTAAGTTATAATAAGATTTAAATTATATATTATTTTAAATATAATTATATAATTATTGAATATATTTATTATTCGGTTTATAATTTTTAGATATTCACATTTCTTATTTCACCAATAGTTGATAAATCTAGCATATAATTTTTTTATAAAAATTATTACTTATAATATGTTATAATATTCAACCCATGTAATTCATGGGTTTATAATGCTAGTTATTTAATAAATAACTACTAAAATCCACATATATAAAATTTATACGTCCCTACACGCTCACTTGGTATATTATTTTCTTACATTTCACTCGGATATAACATAGAGCGTAAGGTAGGACATAGCCTCCTTACGGATTGGCTAGGGCATGTTGAATGTTGTGGTTAGTAGAGGTGGACAAACCGGATTTTTTTAAAGACCGGTTTGGGTTTTGCACAACAAAGTCAAAATTCGAGTAAAGATAGACCATTTCTAGTTATGTTTGAGATTTTGATCGGTTTAGTTTAACGTTTGTGTCATATAAAGTTGAAACCGGCTTAGGTAATTCTGGCTAAGTTCTATTTTTATTTATTTGAGGAACTTTAACCAACTATACCTTCTGGTTTGGTATGAGCGATTTTGTTTCGATTCCGATTCCGGTTCCCGGTAGAATCGTTTTTTTTTTTGTCCAATCCTTGTGGTCATAAAAGAGAGGCAGGTTAGTTTTTTTATTTTATTATTTTTTTTAAATAATTATAATATCAACTATAAGACTGGGCGTATTACCCTTTTTTAAACAATAGTTGTAGGCGTTAACCCGGTCCCTCCACAGACGTGACGACCTAAATCATTAAAAATGTGATGGTCGTGACAATAATAAAGGCTATTTTTTTTTTAATTTGTTACATGTAATTATTATGTCACATCATAGTCTAACACATTGTGAAGTTAGGAAACAATAAATGAATAAAATAAAACGGAATATCTGAAATGTTCCTTTTAGGCTTTTACAACTGTTTGACTATACTTTACGAGCGTTCAAATGTATCAGTGACAGACCAGATTTTTTTCACCGGGACGATAAATTTTTATGTTTGTTTTAGGGTCACTATATAATAAATTTTTTCTCCTTTGTTCAAATCGGGTAATGTCGAATCGGCTCGTGTCATGTTAAAAAACACAATCAAACTAAGTTTTATATATAAAAACATGATAAAAATATAAAACATCGAAAATTTTCTTATGTCTGCCAAAATCGAGGGGTTGGGTTGGGTGACGGGTATCAGAACATGTGTGGGTCAAAATGAGTTTTAAGTAAAATTAGTTTGGGTTAAAATGAGTCATTTTTAAAAAAACAATAATTTTAATTCAAGTTAAAATAAATTTTAGCTAAACAAATTGTTAACTCACTCAACCCATTATATGTTATAAAGTCACCAATTTCAACCTAAAATACAATAATTGTAACTCAAATTTACTTATTTATCTTGTTATTAGTCAACATTGTCAGGCATAGTTGCTGTATACAAGGTTTTATTTTTTAAAATATATCCAAAACGACATATAAGGAGACTTTTTTAAGTAATATTTTTCTCTAAAAAAACAAGTGCAACTATTACTTGTATTTTTATCACAAATCCAAATATGCAAATTTAAAGGGAGCGATTGCAAAATATTAAGTAGTCGATCGGGATTTTAACACACAAATAATACTAAAAAGAAATTTTTTAAGGAGGATGACTGCCCCCTTAGGGTACGCCACTGAAATGAATAACGCGAACGATCGACTTTATAGATAAACATGGCATCTGGCTTATAATGTATGGGCATTTGCTTGTGACACTAATAAACATATAGACATCTTGCAACAAAATACAAATAGAGAGAGGATCAAATGTTAGCCCATTTTTATTGCGTTAATCGAATAACTACATTTTATTACTCTGGGGCTCCATATTAAAATAAATATAAAGGTGTATGTTTTTTTCTTTTTTAATTAATGTAGGCACACTTACATTAATAAAAAAAGAAGAAAAAACCTAAATCTTTATATTTACTTTATTGTGGGCCCAAAGTAATAAGATGTAGTTATTCGGTTAACGCAATAAGTAAGGGTCAACAAAGGAACCATCCTCAATACAAATAATTCAACCTGTGTTAAACACGTGACGCTAGACTGTCTGTTATTTTTAAGATTTAAAGTCACAAGACAATATTAAATAGAGATTTTTGTGTCATCAAAAAGTGGCAAACCCATCAAAAATGCCTATTTTACATATCATTTTGACAAGATAAAATCAACAACACCCGTATTAAAGAGTGGTTTGGGTCTTGAGTATTTCTTGAATGTCACATGTTTGCATGTGACTATTTTTTTTTTTGGTTGAACTCAATTCACACCTTTTATGTTATATATAATTTCATTTTCGTTAACAATTTTTTTTTGAGCTTTATGAAATCTAATATTTTAAATGTAACCTTTTTTTTATCTAATGTTTTAAGCTAACCAGAATATGTTCTATTATATATATAATTAGGAACTTGAATTTTTTGTGGGATGTCACTTTCACTTTAAATCTTATTATTTTTTAGCAAAGTGTCATTTTCTTTGCTTTTATCCAGATCTCTTTTTTATTTAATACTTCTTTTATTTTTCTTATTAAATAATTGCATTTTATTAAATAATTGTATTCTATCTCCTATTAAACAATTTATATATTGATGATTAATGATATTCTTTAATTTTTTTATATCAAAAAATTGTTTTTTTACAAGTTAGAAATCAAATCTTTTTTTTTAATCAAAAAACACGTTTTAAATCGTTAAATTTTTTCAAATTTAAATTTTTTAGAATAGGAAATATGCTAAAACTGATATTTTAAAAAAATAAAAATTTTATTGAACACAAGTTTTCTTAAAGAATATTTTTTTTAAGAATAAAATGAAATATATGTGAGTTTTAGACAACATGAATTTTATAGACAAAGGATGTTTTATATAATGAAATATTTAAAAGAAATACTTTTCTAAACAGATTGTTATAAAAATAATTGAAAATAATACACTTTTTGTCCTTTATTTTTAATGTTATTATTAATTTGAGTTATTTTATTTTAATAATTACAAAATTGATGCTTTAACTTTCGAATTTCCAACTATTAGTTTACAACAAAATATTAACTATTTAATATTTTATATTTAATTAGCATAATACATATGTTAATATTTTTAAAAGTTATAAATTGTTTAATTATTGTTTTATCAAAGTACTTATTAATATATAATTTGATAATATTTTATTTAAAAAGTTTCAATTTTTAATTTTTATTTTAACTAATTTTTTTTTGTTAATTCATATAATACACAATTTATTTATTTTTTTCTTTTCAACTCTAGTCTTTATAATATTTTAACTCATTGCTCTTTAATTATTGTAATATTTCAAAAACTTTTAATTTTTACAAATTCAAATTAATTTAATTCAGAAAAAACTAAAAAGTGAGCTGGTTTTGAAATAATAGTGATTATTTTGGTTTTATTTCCTTTTTGGTTTAAAGTAAGTTTTTATTTTGTTCATTGAACTAAAATGTGGATCTAATGAATTTGGTTGGGGCATGGTTTGTAGACCTTGAATTGGGTGTGATTGCCTGACACCTCAGCATCACCTAAAATAAATGTTGGTTAATGAGCATGAGTAAAAAACTTTAATCACATGTAACACATCACGTCGGGTGTGCAATTGTTATAAAACGTTATGAGAGCGTGACCAAATAACATCCCGTTATATGTATGATAAAATGAGTCCTGAAAACTTAGTCTAATAGTTATGGCCTTCACCTCCCATGATGGAGTTCGTTTCGAATCTATCAAGGGATAAATTTAAAGGACATCAAGTGAATGTTCAGCTTTCTCAGGTTTGATCCCAATAGAGGGCGAGTCTTTAACTATTCCATGAAGTTTCCGCGTATCTGGGGGCGTATGTCTTACTCATACCTGATGAGTCCGATTAACATAACATAAGTGATACTTAAATAGACATGTTAGGGAGACATCAGGGTGGTTCTTTGTACACCATCTATATGACTCGTATAAGCCTATATGGATCGTATGAATATTTTAATTCCGACAAAAACTGACACATCACAGATCTGACATGTTCCTGCGATTAAACATGATTACGATAGTTACTATTTTATAACTTCACGATTAAACATGATTACGTTAAAAAACTATCTTTCAACCTGGACGCTTAGACGATATTACAAATAAGTTAAACAAGTACGAATATCGATTGTAAAAATAAAAGTTGTAAATTCTCAAATTTTCATACTACTCGTATAGGCACATACCACTCGTATGTTTTTCAATCGCTAAACATCTGACTGACAAAAGCTGATACAATCTGACACCCATAATACAACCGGTATGAGAACAGGTGGTGTTAACTAAACTGCAGGTGGTGTTCAAATAACCGGCCCTACTTAAAAACATCGCTTTTAAAAAAAAGTATGATAAAATGAAATTTGGAAATTTTACAAAAAATAAAAATAAATTATGACTGGGTCCACGTGTTTGTCTGCTACGCTGAGGTGGGTCCTATGTAGCTTTCTTTAATCAATAGGTGGGTCCCACATTGAGTACCACAAAAGCAAGGGTGTGGTACCTTGTGCAGAACGCTCACGGCGCATGTTAGTAACCAGACAGGCTATAATCGTAACGTCGTTTAGTTACCTATATATTTATTACTAAAATGATTATATTTTCAAGACTTATACTCTTTTTAAAAAAAAAAAAAAAAATTATCGTGATAAAATACTTTAAGCATCAACGTTGTAGTTATATATAATTTAGGTCTTTTTTTATTGCATATAGTTTTGAATATCTTTTTATTTATATTCTTTTACCCGTTAGAAATCTACAATTTAAGAAATTTTTTTGTCAAAACATGAAACATATTACTTAAGCGAGACTCGTACTTAAAACATATTACTCTAGCTATATTTTGAAAAATAATAAATTGAAAATCACTTGAGTTAAAAAAACCCGGTGTACCAAATATTTTTTTTGGTGTTTATACATATTATATTAATATTAATATGATGTTATAAGAGAATAAAAAAAAGTTATATGTTTGTACACACATGTTACATGTTTTGTTTTTATTGTTACATATTGCAAAAACGTTATTCTGTAACATACATGCAACAAATATTTATATTTTTTTTATCATAAAAACATATGTTGCATTCTTAAATAAAAAAGGTAAAAAATTAAATTATACACTTGGATTTCATGACTTTTTTTTCCTATACATTCAATTTTTGTTTTTCGTTTTTTTTTTTAATATATTTTGTCGCGTATCGATTCCACCTACGCGCTTGATTTTCCTGTGTACATTTTAATTTGTTTAATAAGATTGTCATTTTTATTCATTACTAGACGTTTTGACCATACATTTTGTAAAATTTGATTCTAGAAGATTACTGATATTTAATTTTTTATATTAAAAAAAATTAATTAAACTAAAAAATAGTAATTTTTTATCAAGTATTCTAATTGGGTTATTTGTTATCAGATCCAACTTAATTATGATCCAATATTCTTTTTTTTTACAATATAATAATACATATAATTTAGTATTATTCTTATGCAATTTTCAGTAAAGAACCAACATAATGGAAAGAGACGTTGATTAAATTAGGGGTGAGCAAAAACCGAAAAAAAACCGAACCGGAACCGAATTAACTGAAAAAACCGAACCTAAAAAACCGAACCGAATGAATAACCGGGAAAAAACCGAACCGAAAAAAACCGAAACCGAATTTTTCGGTTCGGTTGCGGTTTTTCATTTTATAAAAACCGAAAAAAACCGAACCGAACCGATTTTTAATATTTCTTAAAAATTAATATATATATATATATATATATATATTTATATATAATGCTATTTCCATACTTATTTAATGAGAAAAAACATACAAAAAGTATACCGTTGGAGATGATAAAAATTTAGACTATATAAAATCTATCATTTTAAAAGGTAAATATCGGAATTATTGCATATTTAGTTATTTACTTTTGTTTTTTTTAAATGTAAGAACATGGTGGTAATTATTTTGTTTTTTAATTAATTGGTGCTCGATCAATTAATTTATTAATTGTTAAACATGTTTGTATTTTTAATGTTGGGCGTAAGAGCGAACAAAACAAAAAACAAAAAAAAGCAAAAAAAAAAAACCGAAAAAACCGAAACCGACAAAAAAACCGAAAACCGAACGGTTTGTAATAAATAAAAACCGACTATGTCGGTTTCGGTTGCGGTTTTAGCCAAAAACCGAACCGAACCGTGCACACCCCTAGATTAAATGTCTCCCTAACCTTTTATAAAAAATTAAACAACTTTTTTTTTTGAACGGCTAACCTTACTCCCACCTAAATTATACCATATTTACATCTTGCATGGGATAGAACCCATGACCTCCCATTCTAAGAGTCAAGCCTCTACCAATTGGGTTAGTCCCACATTGGCAAAAAAAAAATTAAGGTTGTTTGATAACTTCTGAACCATTAAGTGCTGAATCAATAAAATATTTGAATGGTTAAGAGTCTCTGAACCAGCAAGTGTTGAACCAGTTAAGACAGTTTGATTGAACATCTGAACGACTATGCGGAGTAGAGGATTTCTTCGTTGTCAAAGGTCGTCAGAGAGGAGATGAGGTTGCCAAAGACTACTGGAAATGAAGCGGCCTTTAATAGGACTCAACGTTTATGCCATTGATTAGACTTGTGGGTATGCCATGGGATTGGGCGTGAGAGGGCGTGACACACCGCCCCCTTGGGCGTGAATGGGGCGTGAACCACGCAGGTTACTCTCTTTCTCTCACACAGACACACACACATGTATGTATATAAGTTTAAAAAAAGGGATAATGACGTGGAGTGAATGGGTAATGGGGCATTTCCACCAAAATGGTGGGATGAGTGGTTGTGGTGAGTGTCTATGTGGCGCTTACGTGGCGCATAGGTGGAGTGAGTGGGTAATGGGGCATACCCAATAGCCTTACTAAGGAGTTTATACCTCTAAGTTTTTTACTTTTTTATGGGTAAACATCAAGCAAGGTGGGCTCATTGACATGGAAAAAATGTTTACAAGATTTAATTTCATATGAATGGTTATTCTAATTGGTGGTTTGTATTTTTCTGTATAATTAGTGTCTGGCTAGTTTTTTTTTGAACAGCACTTTGGATCACTGATGGGTCATAAACCACTCGATCATATACACACCTAATAGGAGGAAACTCATTACAGATGAAAGAAAACTCCTTAACCCAGCATAGAACCCCTATTTTGTCCATAACATGACTTGAACATGTGACCTTCCTAATATTAAAGTCATATGGTACCTGCCGCAACCACTTAAGCTGAGGATCATTGTTTAGTGTTTTGCTAGTTTGTTTTTTGGTTATTTTATTGAAAGTTACCGTTTAAAAAAACTGGTAACCACATGTGTCATGGATTTTAATAGGAATACCAAATTGATAAGAAATAAAAGAATGAGCCGTGTGCATATTGCATTAAAAAAATTAATTATTTTAATAAATTTGTCGTAATTAAGATGCCGTGTATTGGTAGGCTCGTAAGTTTAGTCTTTTTTTTAATGGTAATTTTGATCACTGATGGGTCATAAACCCACCCGATTATATCCATATCCAATAGAAGAAAATCCATCATAATGAGAGAAAACCCCATAGCCAAGAATGAAACTCTTAGTTTGTCGATGTCAGGACTTGAACTTATAACCTCCCCAATATTGAAGCCACATAATACCCCCTCAACCACTTAAGGCTTAAGCTAAGGATCATTGGTTCGTAAGTTTAGTCTAACTATGGAGAAATTAACGTTTGAGGAAAGTTTTGTAATATAGTAAAAAAAAGTGAAATTTACCAAAAGAGTCATGTTTATCAAGATTTTACCAAGTTTTATGCATTTTTGTCTCCAAAACATACGGTCTTACATGTTGGCGACTTTGTCGGAGTTTAAATTAGCGTCTTTATACTCCCTTTTCTATCGGTGTCTTAAACGCTTGTAAATGCATAACACGCATATGGGGTTTAAACCTATAATCAATTAACCACCGTATTCATGTTTTAAAGCTCTAACCAAGTCATTAAGAGTTTTCGTTGTTAATTTTTAAACGAAATCAATTTTAACAAATAAATTAAAACTTGTCTAGAAAGCTCAGCCGAATGGTTTGGGCTTAGCTCTTACTTTCCATAATGAAGGTTAAGGTTTGAATCTTTCTGTGGAAAAGTTTGAAATACATGTGAAAATTCAACTTAGGTTTATCCAGTGTTCGATTTAATAGAGGCGAGGGTTTACCTATTTCACGATGTTCATATGCATATGGGGGTATGTCTAACATCTGTCCAGTAGTCCTAATTAAGGAAACATACGTGATAATAATGATCGTCGTTCAAAAAAAATTAAAACTTGGAAAAAAAAAAGTGACAAGCATAGATTTCAAAGCTTTGACCACAAAATAAGCAAATATGTGACTTAAACCAAACTAATTTGTCAAGCAATGGAACAAAAATTTAATAACAACCAAGTGTTTACTGTTTAGTGGGTTTTAGTTACCAATACTTCTACATAATTGTAATAAATAAACGTTTCTAAAAACACATGTGATGCTCCTGAAGCACGTCAACTTTGGTTTACTGTCTTTCTCTCATATTAAATAAATTTCATATTAAATATACTTTTTATATTTTTTAAATTAAAAAAGATTTCTTAATTATATACTTTTTAAAAAAATCAAATAATTAAAAAATATAAAATTTTATTTTTTTAAATGAAATGTTTAAGTAAACAAACTTTGAAAAACTTAGTTTTATAGAAATAATATAATTATTACTTAAAATATTAAATTATACAAAATTTTCATAATATTTCGTATAAGAATTTAGAATTTCATTGATGACCAATTCTTATTTTATTTATTCTATATTGTAATACACGGGTACTAACCTACTAATCATAATATATAATAATCATAAGTGGATACCACCGATTGTCTTTGAAGTATATTTATGTAAATAAAAAAACAAAAACAAAAAAAAAATCAGATTTTTAAAAATAGTTAAAGTATCCTTGTGAAAAAAAAGCATAATTATGAGACATTTAAAAACAAACAAAACAAGCTAACCTTTTTAAATAATATATATTAAATATTATGCTTTTTAATAGCATTTATTTATTTTGCCTAAAGAAAAATAAGAAATGATAAACAATTTTACCGGTAAAAAGCAACTTCATTAATTCGCACATAAGCCATTGTCAGGCTTTCTCGTTATTGACCCAAAACATTTATTTCCAAAATAATTGTATGATATAAGCTTTTATTAAATTCCTAAAATAAAAAAGGTACCATTTATTGTCGCTTATAAAAATATAGTTTGGTTTTAGATCCTTAGACCGCCCGTAGCACATAAGCCGCGGTCTTGGTGTGGACACATCTTTGGACAGGGGTTAGCAAGAACACCGCCCTCCCTTGAAGGTGACCATTTTGGCGTTTGATCGTGCCAGCTCCCTGTTTCAACTCTTGTTTTGCCATCGGTGGATTGAATACATGTGGGACCCACTGTGAGGTTTTTAATGGGGGTGATGTTGCATAGTGAATAAGGTCTATTAGTGGTGTGATCACTATGGGTTTTAAGATTTTCATTAAGTTGTAATTTGGTAGAAAATTTAAGTGGGGTGACCACTACACGTACTCTTATGATTTTGATCGATCTAGATTATTTGAACCAAGATTCGCGTGCAGTTAATGTCTTGATTCATTATCATATATGTGTTTGAAAATGTTGTAATAAAATTTGTTTGTAAGATATGAAAAAAAATGGTTTCTAGATTTCTAAGGTTTTTCATATGAAATTATAAAAAATTTATATGAATTCATGCATTAGGGTATGAACACATGTGAACGTATATTTGAACATCATATATATGCTCCATAGACATATGAATAGAAATGAAAGAAAATATGAAAGAAAACAATAACAAAAAGCTAACAAAAGTAAAATAAGATAATGAAAAAGCTTCTTGCTTGCAAGTTGCAACTATAAAATACTTCAAAGTATAAGGCATCTGGTTATGTGTTCTTAGGAGAATGTGACTTTTTTTTAAACGGCAAATGTTATCTCCTCCTAAATTATTTCAAACTAAATACACCATTTCATATGTAAGAACCCATGACCTCCTATTCTTAGGAGAATGTGAGAAAGATGATGAGGGAAAAATAGGTTTTCTTTTTGCTACATAGGATAGTAGTAAACGTTGGATTATCCCACATAGTAAAGACACTGTCTTTTAAAATAAAGGTATTAAGTTCAAATTTAGGTACATAAATGTTGAATATCTAACTTATTAGGCCACAAGGAGTGGTCTAGTTTTTCCCCACTTTTCCCCGTTGCCACATCAGCGCCACATCAGTTTTTCTCACTTTTCCCCACTTTTCCCCATTTTGCACGGTGTCGTCCCACTTTTCCCCATTTTCAAATCTTATTTTTATTTAATTATTTTAACAATAAATATAATAAAATAAAAAAAGATTCATTAAATTTAAAATAAAAAAAAAGAATTCAAAAAAAAAAATACAACCAAAAAAAAAGAGTACAAAAAAAAAATACAACCTAAAAAATTAAATTAAAAACCTAGAAAGGGCAATGCCATCCCCAACGAGCAGCAATTTCTCGTTTACGATCGAGAATCAGTTGTAGCATTGGTTCTTGATAAATTGAGTGGTCTTTTATCATAAACTCTAAATCTACAGCCTTTTGCTGTTCGTCTAAAGCCTGTTGTTGTCGTCGCATTAATGCAACGCGTGCTTCTTTCTCCTCTTGCAAAACACGGAGTTTTTCAACTCGATGGCGTTCTCTTTTTTCGGATTCCTCTTTGTTCAACGAGTTGAATTCCGCCATTTGTTGAATTAAATCGTCATGCGACGAGGAGGACGCGGCCGATCTTTTGCCCTTTCTTGTTGGCCTATCCGGTTCATAATAAATGCGTGGGCCATCACGATCAAGGTTGATGTTGATGTCTTCGTCATCATCAAGGTTGATGTCGATGTGGGGGTTCGCACTACCCATTGACTCGTTTGGCTTCGGCCTTTTTGTTGTAGATTGTGAGTCACAACCTACTTGTAACGACCGGTTTTAACAGTCACGACTGTTAATAAATAAATGTTATTATGTTTATAAAATTATGTCGAGATAATAATATAATAACATTTGGGGTATTAAAGTTAACTAGTAACTAACTTGATTAGGTTAGTTAAGTGAGTTAACTAGTTTAAAGATTGAGGGGTTAAACTTGCCAAATAGGCAAACTTGAATTTGGAAGAGATAAGATACCTTGACTTGGTCAAAGTCTCATATCTCTTGAAAATGTGGGTGTGTGTTTACGTGAGAAGCAAAAAGGGGGAAGAAGAGGAAAACTAACCTAGCTTCCAAATTGGCGATGATCTTGGGATTTAATCCAAGTTTGAGTAGCTAAATCACTTCCTTTGGTGATTTCCAACTATTAGGTAAGTGAATTTGATGTTCTTCTTCTAGTTCTTGCTATCTCTAGAAATATGAAATTGTGTGGGTTTCATCAAAACATGAATTAGGTGTTATCACTAGCAAAAGATTGTTAGTTTTGATTGTTTAAACATGTTTTTAACACCCAAACATAGATTCTTGTATATAGAATCAATAGATGATGATATGGGAGTTGGGTAAATTATGTGTGTTTGAGTTCACATATGAGCTTGATGAATTGAGTTGAAAAATGATGTTATGTTGATATATTGATGATAGAGTGTTGTCAAAACTCAACAAAATCTACTAAACTTATAGTTTTATAGAGATTGAGTTTAAAATGGGATTTGGATAATTTGAAACGTTCAAGAAAATGTGTAGGAGAAATCTTGCACATAAGTTGTTTGTTGAAATGCCAATACTTGACTTTTAGTCAAAGTTGGTGAAGTGAATCATGAAACTTGTTTGAAATGATTATCATTGTTAAATAGAGAATTTGATAGTCAATGAATTGACTTAGATAAGTCAATGTAAATCTTAACTAGAATGATAGTTAAGAGAATTGAAATTTGATGTGAAATAGGTGGTGGTATTGGAAGTGCAAAGGAAAGTCAAAGAGAAGGCAAATCATTATTTGTTAATCTCTAATCCTAGTGCTAAGGTAAGTTACCTAACTTGCTAAACACCATATTTGTGATGTAGTAATAGTCTACTAATTAAATTGGTTTGGCTATGAATGGTTTGGTTCATAGGTGTTGTTTGTTGATTGTGCAGTTTGACTTATTTAGTCAAACTGTGCATATCTAATTTATGTTTGAGTTGTGATTAATTGCAATGACGTTGAGTGTTAATTGATGAGCCAGTCTCACAATTGAATTAAATTGGTTATGAATTGTTAAATTCATAAAGAAATTGAGTTTGGTTGTGTGGTTTGGCTTATTTGGTCAAACTATGCATATATATATATATATATATATATATATCAAAATGTGAGATTGTGATTATGGGTAGTCCATTAATTGAGTTGAATGGATTATGAATTGTTAAATTCATATTTGAATGGAATTAGTTATGAATTGTTGAATTCCTACTTGAATTGGATTAATTATGAATTGATTGATTTCATAGATTGATTGTGTTGATTGCATAATGGGATTGTTGGTCAATATGACTTATTATGTTTATTGTGGATATGGTTATTGATAATGAAATTGAGTATATGGTGGTTAAGTAAAACTATGGTAGAAGTACCGGTGGGTGAATACCATGGTATTAACCTTTGAACTTAAATAAACTTGTAGTTGATTTCCTTATGGTTGAAATCTATGATGGAAGAACTTGAGTGAGAACATCATAGTATGAATTATTTTGTAATGTTATGATGGAAGTACTAGCGTGTGAACATCATAACAATATTGAATACTAACCACTAGATTGTGGTAGTGATATGAAAATGTTATGATGGAAGGACTTGAGAGAGAACATCATAATAATGGTTGAATGTTAGCCACTAGTTGTGGTAACAATATGATAGTGTTATGGTGGAAGGACTCGAGTGAGAACATCATAACAATGGTTGAATACTATCCATTATAGTTTGGTTGTAGGATTTTAAAGTTATGATGAAAGTACATGTGTGAGAGCATCATAACAAAGGCTTGGTATGTAATTGGGTGGTTTTGACCCGTTAACAATTTAAATTTAGAATTATTGAATCTAAGTTGAATTTTGTTACATTTATTTGAGTGATTTGATGTTGTAAATGTGCATAAATATCAAATATATGTGTTTGGGTTCATTTGGGTGAAAACTAGGGAAAAAAATGGTCAGAAACGCTCAAAACGGCTTAAAACAGCAAATTTGGGTTTGCTGATACAGGTCTGGCGTACCATACGCCCAGATGGGCGTACCATACGCCCAGTCAGGTTACCATACGCCCAGCAGTTTCTGCCAACGCCCAGTCATACGCCCAACTGCAGAATTTTTGTAACTTTCTTATGATTAACCATACTTGTTCGGGGCTTTAAATGGGTGATTTACTTAGTTCATATGAACTAATTGTGAGCATATATGTGGTGTTTGCAGGTCAAAAATAGGTGTGCATTTGGAGCTAATGATCGGGCACTTCTTTTGTAATGATTAAACATTATGCAAAGTTGGGTTCTTTGGTTTTCATGTAAACAATATGTTAATGATTTTGGGTTGTAATTGAAGTTAACAAATGTGATTAACATATGTTTTGGTTTCACGCTTCCGAAATGACATGTTTTGTAAAACTTAATGTGTAAATTTTATGGGACCATATTTTGAAAACGTGTAATCACGTAAAGGTTTTGGGTGTCACACTACTGGTGGAATGTCGCACCATAAAGGGCTATAGCGGACCACATCCCACGCTTGGATGTGATCGAATCCCATTGACTTGACCAAGGTTTTGTAGTTTTTCATGGCCGTTTTCAAAACTTGTTCGTCCCCTTCACCGCTTTTACGATTCATTGAACACTGTTGGTAAAAACCATTCCATTTCTTCATGGAAGCGTTCATATCGTTCCATTTGGAATAGATTTGATCAACAGTCCTCGACCTGTCCTTCACGAGATGGTGAAAATGTTCGGTTACCTACATATAAAGAAAATAAATTTAAGCATCAACCATTACTTTTTTTGTTAAATTAAACAATGTTAAAAAATACCGTTTTATAAAAACCATCCCGTTTTTGCGCATTACCAATATCGGGATTTTCAGAAATAGTTAGCCACGCTCTGGCCAACGCAACCTCCTCTTCATCGGACCAACGCTTGGCCGGTGCTTTCTTTCCAATTGGTTTCTTTCCCGGTCGCCTAACCGGTTCTTGTTCTTCTTCTTCCGACTCGACTTGAACACTTTTATTATGTTCGCTTGAATCCGAGTCGTCTTGATTATGGTCACGATAGTCTAAACATACAAATAAACGTATAAAAATAGAAAAAAAAATATAAAAATAGACTTAAAAAATAAACTTATAAAAATAAACAAAAAAAAATAAAATATAAAAATAAACGTATAAAAAATACCTTGAAATGGAGATTGTTGTTAAAAATTTTGTTGGTCTTGTTGATACGATTGCTCCCACCGGTTGAATTGTTGTTGAGTGCCCGGTGAATATTGCAAATATGGAGGCGGGTTCACCGGATCGTAGTAAAATGTTGGTTGATTCGGAGATGGCATTTGTGGATGATACCCGGGTGTGTTGAACGGGTTCATTTGAGGCGTTTGAACATTTTTTTGTCGTGGTTTTCTAAATTTCTTGGTTGACGACCCACCACGTGATGAACCTCCTTCCATTTTAGTTGAAAATTTTATAAATTTTAGTGTATAAATTGTAGAAGATGAGAGAAAAAAGTGTGAGATTTTGGTTGGTTTTTGAGTTGTTTAAATAGAAAAAAAATTGGTTTTTTTTTTTTTTTTTTTTAAGAAATAACCGTTGTCCAACGGTTATATTTTTTTCCCTCAAGACTCGGCGAGAAACGGTGTGGACACCCCGAATCACCCCACCCCACTTCCGGGGGGTGGTGTTCCCGATCGGCCCCGGTCTTCCCCGCCTCTTTCCCGTTCTCAATCTTTATTTTATATATTAAAACTAAATAAATAACCATTTTATATTTAAAGTTATTAATAATTTAACGGGTTTGTAACAATTAATTCTAATAATTAGAAAAAAAAAAATTATAATTTCATATTCGACAATAACTGTTATTCAGTCTTTATCAAAATTAAAAAGATTTTCCAATTCAATTAGTTTTTTACTAATTATTAAATTTTAGTTATTTCAAAATTTTCTAAATTAGTAATTTTTTGAGTATATCAATGGTTATTTGTTTAATTTAAATAAATGGTTGTCATTTATTTATTTATATCTAATAAAATATAATTTAATGATTAAATATTAAATTTGATATGTAATAAATTATAAATGATTAAGTTGGTTATGATGATATATAATAACTAATGATATGCAACAGTTAATTAAGAAAGATTATTGGATGATTAAGGCAAAATAATTATTGGTGTAAACTGTAAACATGATACGAATAAAATTTATGGGTTGCTGAAATAAAAAAGTTGAATGTAAATGACATTTGACATTGCGTTACAAACATTAGATCTATGCTTCCAAGCCTCTAAAGTTACTAGTCACGGTTTGAGGACACACTTGTCACGTCTTGGTTTATATATTCTCACATTTTTATTATTTTCTTTTCTTATTTTGAATAATCGGCCTAGTATGTATACACACGTCTATATAAATATGTCGTTACTATTGATATTCTATTAGAAATTTGGAATATGTGACGTGTAATAAATCCAATTTGGCAGCGTATATTATAATGCATATTATTAATCTAATAATTTAAAAGTTAAATTAATACAAATAATAATGAAACAAAAAGATAGAAACAGAACATGAGAAATCAACTTATATGTCAAAGTTATTATAACATCTGGTGGAACCATCGAGTGGGGAACGTGTCATGTGACAGATTTGGTTTGCTTTAGATATTATAATCGATTTTTATTTTATAATTTTGTGCGCATATACATACATGCATACATACATATATGGGATTAATAAAATGAAAATCTTATTTTAGTGAAAAAAACTTGAAAATTCATGTAAAACATACATATTTTTTTTGAGATTTTTTTTACAGGTTTGTAATATTATTGGGCACATTTTTATAAAAAAAATCAAAAAAGCGACGAAAAAATATTTATAAAATTTTTTTACGTTGTAAAACATACGTAACGCTGCGTCAGATATGACGGAATATTTTTACGTTTTCACGCATGTTTTACAATTTTCTTTTTAGTTTTGATACGTATGTTTACATGAGGTTTTCAGGATTTTCACATTAAAAAGTGATTTCAAATTACCCATACCCTATACATATATATGGCTTGGAATTTTTAACAACGCACTAAATGTATACTAACCTAAATAACTTTGGCAAAATAAAGTCAAATCGTTTATTTTTTTAAACATCATTGTAACACATTTGTAACACTATGTTCTTTTATGAATTTGTGTAAATTCATTACCGTTTAAAAGATAATATCGTTGTAAGTTTTTGACTTACAGTACTGTAAGTGTTTTTTTCCCAAAACTTACAACGATGTTATATTTTCAACGGTGATGAATTTACACAAACTTATAAAAGAACAAAGTGTTCTAAATATGTTACAATAATGTTCAAAAAAAAAATCCAAAATTTGGCTTCATCTTGCCAAAGTTATTTGGATTTGTACACATTTAGTGGGATATTAAAAATTCCAGCCCCAATATATATAAATATATATATAAGGGAATGCTCCTTTAAAAAGTCTATTTTGCCTAAGAAGACCAAGGATTATTTTTAAATACTCGAAAACCGACTCAAACAAGCTCCAATTGAATTTATTTTTGCATAATTGGAACCGCTTTGTCGAATCTTAAAACCCAAACCTTATATTATAAACAATAAATCCTAATACTAAAACCAAAACTTTAAAATCAAATCCTAAACCTAAAGATAAAACCTAAAAGCTAAAAATCAAGTCCTAAAATCTGAATTCTGAAATTAGCTGTTAAAGCTAAAACTTAAAAGCTAATATCGTAGGGTTTGATGATACGGTTCCAATGTCATCAAAATAAGTTCAATCGGGGTTTGTTTGGATTGGTTTTGGAGGTTTTTAAAAATACTTTTTAGCCTTATTAGGCAAAATATAATTTTTATTTAATTTTTCTCGTATATATATATATATATTTGAATCAAATAAAAACTCGATCTTAAAAAGAAAACCGTTAAACTCAATCTCAACCCTTAGATCAAACTTATTTTATATTTGAATTAATTAAATAAAAAGGGTATAATGGTATTTTTCCCACACTCCCTTCATATAAATATTTGATTTTATTCACATTCTCATAAAATATTCACCTCTCTCCTCTCTCCTCTCTCTCTATATATAATTTATATATTTAATTTTCCAGAATACTACACATGTGTAGTGTTTTTATTTTTTGGTTAAAAAAATATTTTTTAAAATATTACAACTACAAAAATGTATATTTTTATACAAAAAAAACGTCATATACTTTTAAAAAACAAAAAATATGCACATATGTATCAACCATATTTTCAACCATAATAAAAACATTAAACATATGTATTTTACACATAAAACATACATTACAATGTGTAATTTTATACGGAATATCAAAATTACCAAAACCACACTACACATGTGTAGAATAAAAATGTACAAATTTTACAACAGACAATACACTTGGTTTAAGCACTACTATAAGATCTGAAAAACTACACATGTATATTAATAAACATGTACAAGTTTTACTGCGTAAAGTACACTTCGTCATGTAAACATATATAATATCTGAAAACTACACATTGTCAAGCAACACCTATAAAATCTGAAAAAGTACACATGTGTAGTATAAAAATGTATAAGTTTTAGTGCATAAAGTACACATTGTCAAGCAATACCCATAAAATATGAAAACTACACATGTGTACAAAAAAATGTAAAAGTTTTATTATGGTTAAGAACATGGTTGATACACATGCGCATATTTTTTGTTTTTTAAAAAAATATGACTTTTTTTGTATGAAAATTATACATTTTTGTAGTTGAAATATTTAAAAAAAATAACTTTTTAACCAAAAAATAAAACACTACACATGTGTAGTATTCTGGAAAATCAAATATAAATTATATATATAGAGGAGAGAAGAGAGAAAAGACAAAGTCAATTATACCCTCAAAGGGTAAAAGAGTAAATTTACTATTAAAAACCCCAATAAACTATTCACCTTTAATTGTGGATCACATGTTTTTTCTGATTAATTAATTAAAATCTACAATAACTTTGATCTAATGGTCCACGTAGGTTTAATGGTTTTCTCTTTAAAATCGGGTTTTTAAATGATTCAAACCCAATATATATATATATATATATATAGGAGCGTGGATCCAATACAAATGATATTTAACGTGAAAAGGATAGGAAGAATTTTGGACCTTTGATAAAATAAATCAATGGTTAAGATCTACTTGGTCCCAACTTTTTGTTTAAAACTTACGTTAATTAAAGATAAAAGGGCAAAAAAGGAATTGCTTACATTTGTTGATTTTTTTGTGGGTAAATCAAGTTCCACCATGTTCTTGTAAATCGAATAACTTTTAAACGTTTAAGTATTTTTTTTAAAAAAAAACCGCACCATAAAATCGAGAATTTTATTATCTTTAATTTGAGTATAGTATTGTTATAGTTTATTAAAAAAAATTTACGTGGTCCGTGATTTTTATGTTTGGTACGTAATTGTTAGTCCGTGATTATCCATTTGGTCCTAGATTATATGTATTAAATGACGGTCCGTGATTTGATATAACGCATTGGTCCGTAATTATTCAGTTGATCATTTGATTATGCATGTTAAATGATGGTCCGTAATTATATATAACGTGGTCCGTGATTTTACACGGACCATTATACCCCTTACCCAAATTACACGTGCCGCATTCTGGTGGCTTCATACGCTTCTCACGTTAATTTGCTTTGTACAATAACCAGCCCCTATATATATATATATATATATATATGGAGAGGATCAAATATTAGCACATGTTTATTGCGTTAACCGAATAACTACATCTTATTACTGTGGGGTACACTTTAAAATAAATCTAAAGATATAAGTTTTTTTTTTCTTTTTTAATTAATATTGGGCCCACTTACATTTATAAAAAAAAGAAGAAAAAACTTAAACCTTTAGATTTACTTTAACGTGGGCCCCAAAGTAATGAGATGAAGTTATTCGGTTAACGCAATAAGGAACGAACCATCTCCTATATGTATGTATGTATGTATGTATGTATGTATGTATGTAGGAAAGTGTTCAAATAATAACTAACTTTTAAAGCATTAACCCGTAATAACCCGTCAAGATGAAGTCAAATGTTGATTTTTTTTAGCATCATTGTAAGACATGTACAACACTTTATCTTTTATCAGGTTGCGAAAATTATCACCGTTTGAAACGTAACATCGTTGTAAGTTTTTCAATTACTGCGCTGTAACTGTTTAAGTCCTAAAACTTACAACGATTTTACGTTTCAAACAGTAATAAATTTTTGCAAACTCATAAAAGAAGAAAGTGTTATAAATATTTTACAATGATGTTATAAAAAAAATCCAAGATTTGGCTTCAACTTGATTGATTATTTCGGGTTAATGTTTTAAGAGTGAGTTATTATTTGTTGACAATATTATTTATATATATATATAAGAAGATGATAAAAAACTAACCCTTTCTTATTGCGTTAACCGAATAACCACATGTTATTAAATTAAGCTCAACATTAAAATAAATTTAAAGGTGTAAACTTTTTATTATTTTTTAGTTAATGTGAATAATGTAGGGACACTTACATTAATAAAAAAATAATAATAAATCTACACTATTAGATTACTTTAATGTGAGTTTTAATGTAATAAGATGTAGTTATTTGATTAACGCAGTAAAGTGGGTTAAAAAAGAAACAACACCCTATATATATATATATATATATATATATATATATATATATATAGGGAGGTATTCTATTAAGAACCATTTTTATGCTAGGAACTTGAGAACTACATAATACACTTGTACATTATGCTTTAAGTTTTGTACATAGAGTGGTTATTTAAAAGGGTAAAATAGTAACTTCTCATACTTTAAGGTTAAATTACTTTTATACCCCTAATAACATATGGTTTAAAATTAGTTCCTTTAGTTCTTTCATATTTAGTGGTTCTCAATAGAATAAGTCCCTATATATATATATATATATATATATATATATATATCTATGTATGTATGTATGTATGTATGTATGTATGTATGTATGTATGTATGATTGAGATCAAATAATAACCCACTCTTAAAGCAATATCTTTGTCAAGATAAAGCCAAATCTTTGATTTTTTTAAAAAATTATTGTAACACATTTAGAACACTATGTTTTTTTATAAGTTTGCGAAAATTCATCACCGTTTGAGAGTTTACATCGTTGTAAGTTTTGGGGCTAAAACAGTTACAGTGCTGTAAATCAAAAACTTGCAACGATGATATCTTTTAAACGGTGATGAATTTTCACAAACTCATAAAAAACATAGTGTTCTAACTTTAAAATGTGTTACAATGGTGTTAAAAAAAATATAAGATTTGGCTTCATCTTGCCAAAGTTATATGGGTTATTGCTTTAAGAGTGAGTTATTATTTGAACACTTCCCTATATATATATGTGTGTGTATATATATATATATAGGGGATGGAATTTTTTATAACCCTTATCTTTTGCTACAACTACATAATCCATTTCAACCAATCATAAACTTATACATAAGCTTTTCATTAAAATATTAAAAATGGTATCATAGTCATTTTACCTTTATAAGTTTTCCCTCCTCTTTTTTAAATATTAATAACTTTTTTATAATATATTATTTTTTAAAAAAAATTGCACCATTATATTCGTCTCATTTTTTTTCTTTAATTCCGTTATAGTCTCGACTAATTTTTTATCTCTTTTTAGATGCCCTATATTTACATCATTGTAACGAGCTTAAATATAACAAGTTTATTTGAAATTTTTTTAAAAATGATAAATTACAGTGGCACGATCGTATACACTTACCGTTTTAAAGTAACCATTGGATGAGGGTTGTGTAGTTTAGCAAAAGATGAGGGTTATAAAAAATTTCATCCTCTATATATATATGGGAGGGTTACATAGAAAACCTTCATTTTGGAGAAAACTTAGAAAACTAATCACAATTGTTATCAATCAATTTCGTTTTTCGTTTTTTATTTTACATTTTGTTTTATTATAAGGTTAGATCTGTTAACAAAAAGAAAAAAATAAAAAAATATATGTAACTCATGTTATTAAATGTGTAACTCATTGATTACATATATGAGTTACATATATGTAACTTTTTTGGTTAAATATACGCAATTTCGTAATCTACATATTTTTATTAAAAAATTTCTTTGTTTATACCATTTCTAAGCTAAATGGATTATTTTAAAATTGATTGTTTAGTACGAGTTTTCTTATTTTCTTTAAAGTAATGAGTTTTTATTTGAACCCTTCCATATATATATATATATATATATATGAACATATAGTAACTCACTATTAAAACATTAAACAAAATAACTTTACTAAGATTAAACCAAATCTTAGATTTTTTTAACATCATTATAACACATCCACAATACTTTCTTCCTTTATAAAGTTGCGAAAATTCATCACCGTTTAAGACGTAACATCGTTGTAAGTTTTGGGAATAAAACAGTTACAGTGTTGTCAGTTAAAAACTTGCAATGATGTTACGTTTTAGACGGTGATGACTTTTCGCAAACTTATAAAAGAAGAAAATGTTGTATACGTACCACGATGATGTTAAAAAAATCCTAAATTTTACTTCGTCTTTTAAAATTATATGGGTTAATGCTTTCAGAGTAGGTTGTTATTTAAAGATAACCATATGCACACTTTTTTTAGTAAACTATTTTCGTGTTGGAGCAAAACAATTTCAAAAAAGATAATAATAATAACTAAATATGGTGAAACAACAAATAAAAGTTAGAGTTAATAGAACAAATTAAAAAAAATAAAATAAAAATACAGTGGATCTACGTAAAGATACCGGTAACAATAAAAACAAAGCCTTAAAATAAATCAATCAATTTGTATCCTTTTGTTTTCAATCCAATAAATAATGAAATATATAATATGCATTTAACTTTTATAATGGTTTTCTAAAAAATTAGAAAAGTGATCTATTATAGAGACACCCACGATACTTGCGTTATATTATATGATCCAGGAATATGAGCCAAATGATATGATGACCTATTATAAGATTTTAAGCTTTTTTTAGAAGGCATATAAAGTTTTAGGTAAAAGATGAAATGTAACATGTTCAAAATTATTCGTAAATGGCATATGATACCATACAGGGGCGCATCTTTAGTCATACAGGGGAGGGCGACCGCCCCCCTGTTTTTTCGTGCAGTAATGTAAATTTCTCGATATGTAGCTTAAATATTTTTAAAAACCTTTATTTCGCCCATCCTGAGAAAAAAATTCAGTTCGCCCCTGGGATTATGGTCAAGCTTTGCCACTGATACCATACGACCTATTACATAATTCCGTACGGTTTAAAGAGACAATACATAATAACATGTGTAATCAACAGCTAGTCTTTTATACTTGAGAAAAATAAAACTGAAGAGACAAAAGAGAGTGAGATGTGTTCATTTTAATCCGTCTTTTATTATAGTGTGTGTATTTTATAGTTATAGTTATTTTTCATATACTTCTTATTTTGTAAAAGTTTGTCTAATTAATCGTTTAAAAACTATATAAATAAGATAATCATTTAGAGTTATGACTATCCAAAGGTCTTATAGTGTAGTGGTTACCCTCTTTTCTTTGACATGTCTTTGGTTTGAATCTAGGTCAATATATATTTGTTAAGTCAAGGTCAGGTGTTTACTTAGTTGTGTGATTCCTATTGGGGTGGACTCAGACGTATAATTAAAAGTATAATTCAAGTTTTTCACCACCTCTAAAGTAACTTACGAGGTATAATTAAAATTATGGGTGTAAATAAATCAAAACGGCTCGTGAAATATAGAGGATCGTATCGATAAAAAGCTCAAACGAGTTGAGCCTAAAAGAGCCGGAGCTCAAAAATATGTCTCAATTAGTTATCGAGCTCGAGCATTACATATCGAGTTCGAGCCAGATCGCGAGATTAAACGAGCTTTTCAAAAATAAACGAGCCGAGCTTGAGCTTAAAAATTTTCTAACGAGCTGATATACAGACTTAATAAGCTCGGGATCGACTCGTCTCTTTACACCCCTAATTAAAATCATAACTTTATATTTAAAAGTATAACTCTAATGTTATAGTCGATTTTGACTAGGCAAGTTCAGATGTAACGAGTTGTAAATACCCAAAAACTCCAAATCTTTTTGCTTTTTTGCAAAATTAAACCAAACAATAATAAGGTGAAGACGGTACCGCGATATTTAGCTGGCAATTTATTATTGTTTGGCTTTAACGTTTAAATTATAAATATAAATCAGTCCCAAAAATTTAAAAAAAAAAAAAAACAAATAAAAAATTTCTCGGGTTCCTAAAGCAGGAAAAAAAAATTGAACCCACTTAATTTTAATAAGCATTGATGTTTTAAACTTTTTATATAAATTTTTTAAATATAAAATATATTAAAAAATAAATTCCGGGCCAAAAAAATTGTGCCAATACAATATGGATGACAATGTGTCGGGTTTGGGCCGAGTTTGAGTAATCCCAGTCCTATACCCGTTTATAAAAGTATGTCTCATACACGTCCCAAACCCATCGGGTATTTACTCGTCGGTTATCAGGTATCCCGACAGGTTTCGGGTATACCGTTAGTTAGCTAAATATACTCGTTGAAAATAACTGGCTTAAAACATGTCGGGTATCAGGTCAGTAATAATAAAATTATTTTTTTTATTACTAAAACTATATGTTAAATATGTTAAAAACAAATTATTAATATATCAAATAGTTTGAAATTTCAAAAATGTCATAAGTTCGGCACCATTGTTTTAGATAAACAAAAAAATAACAATTATTAACAAAACGGTTCAAAAAAAAATACTGCAGTTACCGCAAAAAAAAAGATAAAAAAGGAAACATATTCTATGAACAATTTCTAAAGTTCAAAAGTAATAAAAAAAACAAATTATATTACTTCAAATGTACATAAATGAGTATTTATGGTCGGGTACACAAAACGGGTAAACGGGTATATATAATCAGGTAATCGGACCTTGTAAACGGGTATATGAACAAATCCAAAGCACGTCCCATACCCACAAAAATTTTAAAAATTAGTCACATATCCGGCCCAATACCCATCGGGTTTGAGAACACCCGTCCCATATGTTACGGGTTTCGGGTAAACCCGTCGGGATCGGGTTTTTTTGCCATCCTACAAAACAGTAGCCCACTTTATTCATCTCTTGAATCCTTGATATAAGACATTAAGACTATCCATAGCGGTCACCCCACTGAAAATATTTCCCCACCGAAATTTCATGCTACGTTATCACCCCACAGAAACCTTAAACCCCACAGTGGTCACCCCACTGAAAACCCTTCCTCACTATTATCTTAGCACCAATCAAAAGCTAGAAAGGGGGTTGACACCAATCAGAAAGTGAGAAGTGTAGCCAGCAGCGGGGGCCGTGGAAGGGGGTTGGACGGGAGCTGCTGAGACGGGGGCCGTGGAAGGGGGTTGGACGGGAGCTGCTGAGACGGGGGCGGTATTTCCGCTGGAAGCCGCCAAAAGGGCCGAAGCCGCTGGAAGGGCGGGGTGATCATTATGCCGAGTCTAAGTATAAATACATTCTATAATTTTTTTATGACAAACACACGTACTTTCTATTATATACACCTACTCTGCTTTTAACATTATCATCCACTTGTGTACAATATAAATTCTTAACCATTTAATAGTTAAAAGTTTATAATATTATATAAACTTGATAAAATCATAAAACAAACTATTAAACATTATATAGTTTAAAAGAAATTTGAGTTTTCTATGAATAAAAAATAACCTAAAATTGGATATAAATCTAATAGTAGCTTATTTTATTAATAAACTAGCCTAAAACCCCGTGTATTACACGGGTTGAATAATAAAAAATATAATTTATTAACATTAAATAATAATTAATATTTAAAAATTATAAAATTATATTTAGGATAAATTATAATTGAATCATTCTTATTGTTTATTAAATTTCAATATATTAGTACACTACGTTAAACCCCGTGTGTTACACGTGTTAAATAAATAAATTTTAAAATTATTTATTTAAAATAGCTTATAACATATTTCTAAAGATGTTTTATAAAAAATTAAAAATACGAATTATAATGTAATCATATAATTTAACAAATTAAATTAAATTAGTATTATTTAGGAGAAAAAAGCAATATAAATCAAAATCTAATAAAAAGATGTTTATAAGTAATTAATAAGAGAGAGAGGCGGGAAAACCAAATTTTAGATAGCCTAAAAAACTGACACGTGGCATATAAAACCTTTATTTATTATATAGTATAGAATAGATTATAAGTCAAAATCAAGCGGATAAAGTTAACAAATTAATACGTTTGATGAGTTAAAAATGATGTCAATAAAACAAATTATAATATTTTAATATAAACAAAAATCCCCGGAACAAATATCCTAAACTTCATCATATTTTCATTTTTCACCCTCACGTACTTTTTTTAGACTTTCAACAAAGTTCTAAATCTAAATTCTAACCAGGCAACTTGAGGGGTCTTCAGATTATTTTACAGAGTCTAAGGGTCCAACAAAAAAAACTCCATAACTTCATTATAATATCACTTTTCACCCTCACAGATTTCGTTTTAACACATCTAACCCCCAAAGAAATAATCTATTGCATAAAAAGTTCAGACTGCAACAAAGTGTAATAATTAGCAGCCTCATCTTCAAGCTCCCACAACCCATCACACAAACCAAACGAAAAACCCTCATAACCATCTCCGGCGACGTGCTCGGTGACGTCACCACCACCTCCACCGCCGTCTCCGCCATCGTCAACCCTACTAGGGATCCCCAATTCGTCGTCGGAAGCTTCAAAAAGGTGTCTGATAACCCTTTCTTTCTCGTCATCGTCATCATCATCTGGGTCGGGTTCTGATTGTTGGGTGAAATCAAGGAACGGGTCGGACGGGAGATTTGTGAAGAAATCTAACAAATCTTCTGTGGTTTCTTGTTGTTCGTTAATGTTTGAATTTCTATGGCGTTTTGGTGTTTCGATTTGAGAGTCGGCGTTGCCGTCGCCGTCGTCGTTACGGTGGCGTTTGGTGGGTGATTCTGCCATGAAAGATGAGAGGGGGTAAAGTGTAAAAGTGGTGAGAGAGAAAGGAGGAGAGTGGTAATGAGGAGAGAGAATGAGGGGGGTTGAATGGATTTATATAGAGGGTGGTGATATATTGGTCAAATAAGTTTTTTGAAGAAATAAAACAATTTATTTATTGTTATTAAATGCATGTCTAGGGTAAACAAAGACATGATATTTTATAATTCTTTTTTTAATAATAAATTCCATTTGCTAATGTGGAGCTAGCCTATTTGGTAGAGACATTGCCTCTTAGGAATGAGGCATTGGGTTCAAATTCAAACAAGGTGTATTTGGGTCTAATTTAGAAGTAGGACTATTGTTGTTAAAAAAAAAATAATAAATTCCATTTAATATAATTTTTGTCCTTTGAACAAAAAGGTGTAAGGTTAAGCACTTGGTTATTCATGTACATAACTTTTTTGTATTATTTTAACACCTAACCGACTTTATATGTTTCGTATATAACTATGTGAAACGTATGATCCCTCTAACACCCAATGATTTGACAATCATTAGTCATGTATACGCCGCATATACGACCTATACAACGTATATACGACCTATACGACACATATAAACCTAGACAAGGTGTATAAAAGTCCAATCATTAACACTGACAAATTTTAACAAACAATAAGTGTCCTTTATACGCCTCATAGTGTAAATAACATGACACTAAAGTTAATTTGAAGATAGTTTAAAACACAAACAAGAGTATTAAATTATGGGCAGTTTAAAAATATGATAAAGTTATCGTTTTAAAAATTTTACTAATAACAAATATATTCACATAAACAGAAAGAGAATAAGAAAATAATATAACTAGAAAACCAATATTAGTTAAGAACGAAGATAATTATTTATGTACATAAGTTTATTATTTTAAACTTGAAGTAGAAATATATTTTGTATCAGTAAACGTGTGTTATTAGCAATTCTTTTTGTTTTTAACTTCTTATTATATTAGTTGAAACAAAGAATTATTTAAATGCATAAGGTTTTTTAGAGTAATTACTGAGACGGTCCTGTGGTTTGTTTGTATTTCACTTTTAATCCTGATTTCACTTTTAATCATTATGTTTCATATATTTGTTTGTATACGCCAATATATGTAATTACAAAATAAAAGAACAAAAATATTTATTTAATATGTAAAAATAATCACTAAAATTACAACAAATGATAAACCTTAAAACAAAATATTAAATATATATTACAAAATAACCTAAACATAAAACATAATGACTACATATTTATTTTCAAGGTTTCAAATATATGGTTCATATAGTGTTTAAAGGTTTTTATTTAATATTGAGTTTTCACGTAATATAATTCATATGTATGTATGTACACATATTGTAATTGATCTAAAAAAAATTTTGTTTAAAACATAGTAATAAAATTAAAATACAATAATAGACATAAATCGATAACAAAAAATACAAATTCAGTAGAAATAATATATGTTTTGATATTTTTAAACAAAAATTTGTATTGTATATATATATTTAAAAATACAATATACATATTTTTGTACTGAATTTATATTTTTTTTGAAAACCATACAAAATAAGAATTTAGTATTAAAAATAATTTTTATATTTTTAGACAAAATATTTTTTTATTTATTCCTATAAACATGTCGATATATATATTAATTTTAGTTGTTAAATAATACCAAGCATCGTTGAATCTCTTAAAAAACTTTATTGCATATAGAAAAAAATTAGATAAATATTTAGCTGGGATTTATGTTTGACATTATTTTGTCTTCTTTTTTAATTTTATCTTTTACCTGTTTAAACCTTATTTTTGATATATTAATTGAAACACATGCAGTCTAGTAAGACGTGTTCTAAAAATGTACTAAATAAAATTTTATGTTATTTAAATAATAAAATAAGAATGAAACATAGATTATCGTGTATGTTATCGTTTTCATGTTTGTCCTTACGTTGTATAATCTATCTATTATAATAAATCAAGGTTTTTATGGACAAATGACATGATTCTAGAGCACCTCATTTTTGATTTTTCGCTTCTCTCTCCTATTAAATACATCTTCTATTAAATAATAATATTAAATATAAAATACTTTGTTTTACATTTTTAAACTAAGAAACATATTTTATAATACACTAAATATATATTAATATTAAAAGAAAACACATTTTAAATATCCAACTTAATATAAAATATAAAATTTTTAAAAATAGTATTTAAAAAAAATAAGAAACAATCTTTGAAAAAGTTATTGTTTAAAGAAATAATTTAATTATTTTATTACTTATATTATTAAATTATACAAAATTTTAACCATGTTTTATATTAAAAAAATCTTATATTATCTAAATTTTCATTAATTATTGTTCATTATATTTTTATCATTCAGCCCGTGTAATACACGGGGTGCTAACCTAGTAACTTATTAAATTGTGGTTATTTCGTCGTAAGACTTTCTTTGAAGTATAAAAGTAATAATTATAAACACAGACTTCCAGGTCACCAACGTTTTTTTGTGTTTCATGTGTTAGATATATTAGTATAATTGAATTAATTTTGTTTATCAATGTAAATCATGAAATTTATTAAAAAAAAACTGAGAGTAAGGTGCACGCTTATTTAAGGTTTTATGATTCAACACGAGTCCGAGGCAGCGTCCCCGAATAGAGCGGGGTTCAAGAAGCAGCAATCCCTGGCTGGGGTCGATCGAAACTTGACATCACGGAAGTGTAGGGTCTTGTCATTGGATTTACCCGAATGTCCAAACTTAAAATGTATTCAATGTTCGTTTTAAATAAAAAAATATAGTTATAAACAGTTTTTTATATATAAAAGGTTTTTTTAGAAATAGAAAGAATGAAAAAGGGAATGGTCAGACTTGAGGGGTGGGATGTCATTGTCTAAAATATGTAGAAAACATAAACAGTGAAAGGGAAAGGAGGAATAGGCTGTCCTGTGTTCTTATCCTTTTCTTCATTAATTACACCTTAATTTTTTATCAAAAGTTGTTTGGCTTATCGATATCAGCGATCATAGTCGGTTACCAACTTTACGATTTCCAACGCTTAAGTCTTGGTGAGCGCTGAATCGAGCAAATTCACATGTTTCTCAAAAGAAAACACACTATGTGGTAAAACTTATGCTTATTGTTTTGGCCAGGATTTGAACTCTACAACCTTACAAAAGCCTAAACCTTATAAGAACAAGGAGTACCTGACCAGTGTAACTATAAAACGATGAGTTTTATTTCATGTCTGATTTTAAAAACATTAATACAAATTTTTGTAATATTCTTTTTTTCTTTTATGCAATCTGGCTCTCTTTATTAGCAGTACTTTATAGTTTTAACCGCTCAACTAAATCACTCAGATGGAGATATGAATGAAGTGATATAAGACCCAAGTCATGGGTTCGATTATTGATCATGCCCGGTTTTACAGGCCTTTCATCGTCATGCCTTTGGCGGGTGATTGGGTCGAGTTTTCCCGAGAATTGGTGGCTGGTGCGCTAAGGCTACGTCCGTCAGAACTAGTGGCCAGCTTGGGCATCCTTTAGTCATTAGGGGCCGCGTACGAAGGACCCGGCAGTTGATTCGTTGGCAGTAAAAAAAAACTAAATCGCTCATCCTACAAACTTTTAAAACTTTATAGGTTTGATATTAATATATATATTAAAAAGGAAAATTTACTTCCCTCACAATTTCACTATTCCTTTATGTTTGGCATTTACTTGCATGATGTACAACATCCCAATGCATCTTTTTCTTCTACTTTCCCTCTTTTTTTTTTTTGAACAGCAAATTTTTTCCACCTTTTGTCCACTATGGGACTAGAACCCTCAACCTATTTTAGGGAGGACACCTTTAACACACCTTGGTACCATTGGGACAAAATCAGGTTAGTGCAATCTGATAGATGATTTGTTCAAATTTCAACATGGGTAAAGTTGTTTGCTCTCAATGATAAGGGTTTTGGAAATGTAAATTGCTTGGTTGCTTTCAATGATAGGGGTAAACTCGGTGTTTCGGTATTCTACAGACCGGGCAACAACACGTAAAAGGTGCAAGGTTTCCTCCTTTATGCATGTTATTGTACACAATTTTAACCTCATGTTCTGTCTGTTGTTTCTACATCAGTATATCAGACTCCGCCGTAACACGCGGGGTCCTATATACTAGTTAAAAAAAAAAAAAGAATTGATAAATTTCATTTTAATCTCTCATGATTTATAATTTAATGTTTAATTTTAAATTCAAATTCAAAATTTTATATTTTAAGACCTGTTTGTAATTTCATTTAAAAATGACCATTACGTTTAACTTATTTGCACTCAACTTTGAAAATAATTAAACTTATATTTTTGAACTCAGTATTTTTATTTATTTTCTTTAACTTTTCTTTATTAAACTTTAATCCTTTTGTCTTTGCTTTTATGATTTCTTTTATATATATATATGCAATCTCAGTCTTTTTATTAGGAGTAACTTTAACTGAACAACTCCCAAATTTTTAAATGTTTAATTTCCGATTTAGGTAATTCAAGTGGTCATACAAGTGTCTCGTCAAGTTTAACCCAAAAGTTTAATTCATATTGCTATTGATGTCTAGTCAAGTGGTAAGATTGAGGCATTAAGAGAAGTGATATGAGACCCAAGTTCTGAGTTTAATCCCTGATCCTATCAGGTTTTGCTAGCCTTCTACTGTCGTGTCTTTGGTGAGTGCTTGAGTCGGGTTTTAACCGAGAATTGATGGCTGGTTGGCTAGAGGGTCCGTCCCTCTGACCGTCTGGACTAGTGGCCAGCTCGAGTAAAAAAAAAAGAAGCCCTACTTAGGAACTTTAAAATTAAATGACCTCAAATTATTAAATTATTAGGGTAATCAACTTTTTGATTGTAACAAATTGAAACTATGGTAAAATTTCTAGTTGGTTTATATATTCGTAATTAACCTATACATTTTCATTTTTGATTTATACTTTTTATAACTTTCTTATTCATGATAATCTATACTTTTTATTTTTTAAACTCGGATAAATAATAAGAGCTTTTATATATAGTAAAAAAGGGCTAAATTTTTATATAGCTTAAGACATGTTAGACAAACATAAGCATATAATATACAACATGATTTACAAGGAAATTTAATAAAAAGTTACCTACAAATAATGAAAAAGACTTATAAATTAGAATATTAAAAAAAAAAAGTCAAATCATATGAATATGTGTATTTGCATGAATGTAAATTAGGTCTACTTTGCAATAAATCCACACGTAAAGACAATATATCCATAATATACACACACGCATCAACATAATTGATCATACAGCCTTTAAAAAACAAAAACATGGTATATGATAGTATTTGTGTTTAAACAATAAACATAAACAGGGGCGAACCACAATAGTCGCCCCTTGTTTTTTTTCCTCGTCGATTTTTCAAACGTTAAGTTAAAATTTTTATAGAAACTGATTTTTCAGACGCTAAACACGTCGTATATACATGCATGTAATTAAGTCTATCTTGAAACAAATTCACACGTAAAAACATGAAATTCATAAAATATATACACACATGCATAAAAAAATTGTGCATACAACTTTATAAAAAAAAAAAAAAAACCGATGTATATAGATAGTCCGTGTGATTACACTAAACACACATAATAAATAAATAAAATAATAAATAAATAAATAAAAATTATAGTCAGGATAATACATGTAGAGGTGGGCAAAAACCCGGAACAGAAACCGAAACTAACAACCCGAGTCGTAACCGGAACAGGAACCAAAAAAACGGAACCAGTTCCACCTTTACCTGACAAAATCCAAACTAGAACCGGCCAAAACTTGAACCAAAACCGACCAAAAACAGTTAGAACTGGTAAAAAATCAAAACTGGAACCGTTTATTGACTTTGTTGACAGTAACCATAACTATTTGGAACCGGAACTGGTTCCAAAAAAACCCGGTTTGCCCCCCTCTATATACATGATTGGCAGTAGACCAAAAACATCACCTCTTTCATTGTTGTTGAGTCGCTTCATCATTGTAATGGTGGGTCATAATTGGCATGTCACCTTCAAGACCTCGACAATGTTTGATGTCGATTATCAATTGCCAGATAGGGCCGAGGATCGGATGAGATCTGGTGATTACGGTCAACTAAAATTTAGTCTTCACACTTAAAACCGAACCCAATTAATCATAATCGCTTTAGTTAATCCAGAGCCGGCTCTATATTTTATAAAAACAAAAGTCTTATCTCGGGCCATCAAGATCAAATGGCCTCAAATTTTTGGCCTTTTTTTTTGTTGTAACGTATTACGATCGATGTAAATATTTGTAATTAATCTTGTTGTTTTAATATATGTATTTAATCTGTATATTTTGTTTGTGATTAATATTCTTTGTAGCTTTCTACTTTATTAATATATCGAATTTTTTATCACAAACTCTAGATAAAAGATGAGAGTTTTATATATAGTAGGAAAAAAATCTCAATTTTTCACTTTATTTTATGCCATAAAAAAAATTGAGTCGACCTTGATTATCAATCATACACTTTAGGAGTGTTTAAATAAATAAGTAGTAAATCAAAGCTCCTATAAAATAGACCCGTTTATAAACCGACCCAACTCGCCTTCACATGTTTACCAATTAAGGGCTGTTTGGTGGTGTCTGAATCATTAAGTGCTGAATGGTTAAGATATCTGAATGATTAAGAGAGTCTGAATGATCAAGTGTTGAACCAGTTAAGAGCGTTTGCTTAAAGGTTCGAATGGTATGTATTTTTTATTCAGCATGGTATTGGCGCTGAATTGTTAAATGTTAAACTGAATCATTAAGAGATTAATTTATTTCAAATCAAACGCGTGGAATGCTGAACGATTAAGAAGTAGTCTCTTAATGGTTCCATTAAAAGGCTATCAAACAGCCCCTAAGCCTAATCAATTCTAACTCATTTACAAAACAAAGTAAGTTTGGCTTAGTTTATAGAAAAATTAAGCTTAACTAGCTAGAGCCAACTCTAGTTCCTCTTTGCTCGGCTTGTGAACAACCAAGTATAATTACGTGTCCTGAACATATATATAAAGATTCTGTTATTTTTACACCCACCACATACCCTACACACTCTCTATACGTCTCGCATTGGTGTATACGAGACATGTAGAGGCAGTAATTGATTGTCAGAATTTGTTAGTGTTTATGATTTGTACTCATATACAATTTGTATATGCCTTATGTGTCATAGATGTCTTATATGCGGCATATAAGTGACCGATTATTTTCGAATTATTGGGTTTCAGAAGAGGCTATACGTTTCGTATAAGGTAAGTGATATGTTAAAATAAAGAAGTGAGTGTGTAAATAACCATCCTCATTTATAATTATAATTATTATATAATCATATTTTTTTAAAATTATTTTCGTACTTCTTCGTCTTTATGAAATAAATATTCTTTTTTCTGGGCATCATCATGAAAAGCAATATCATTTCTGGAAACAAGTACAATAAGTTTGTATTTGTATTTGTTTTTTTCTCTCTTAAATATCTTACAAAATTGATAATTGATTTCATTTATTTTTTTAATAACAAAACTATCACACTTAAGGTGTTTCTATGTTAAAATAAAAAACATGAAACCTGCTAAATGAAAACGAAATTTACCAAAAAAATCTATTTTTCTTTTTTGTTTTAAATAAAGGTTATAACAATATTAAATTCTGACTATGATCACACCAAACCAAACGCTCCTAAATAATCAGGAAAAAATATTTTTGGATTACATGTTATAATTTCTTTTTTGTTTTTAATGATAACTTGAGTTTGAGACTTCTTATGATATACTGAAAAATAAGAATATACTCTGTAAGTTTTTTTATTTATGGTCGTGTCAACATTCAAACCTAATACTTTTTAAAAAAAATCAGTAAGAGGGTTTCATTTGATGATAAACGGGTCCTAATATTCATACATCATCTCCTCTTTTATGCACTATACTTAAATCAAATTAATCATATTATACTTACATAATTTTTACTAAATCATATTTTTTTAATGTTAAAAAATATAAAAAATGTTGTTATCCATACATACGTATACCAATATAGATACCCTAAACACAGAGGTACATCTTACAGTTATTTGTATATAAAAAGGACAAAATTGGTGTTAGATGAGTACCTTGTAATTAAAAGACATCTTACAGTTAGTTGTATAGAAAAAGGACAAAGTTGGTGTAAGATTGTAAATTATTAGAAAAAAAAGGTTTTTACATTTATTTTATTTAAATTACTATTTGTGTATTAAACGAGATAAATAAAAAATATTACTAATTAATAGTTAGCAATAAAAATTTTAATTATATATGATGATTTTTTAACATAAAATATAGGGGATGGTTCAAATGTTAACCATTTCTTATTACATTAACCGAATAAATACATCTTATTACTTTGGGGTCACATTAAAATAAATCTAAAGGTGTATGTTCAAATATTAACCCTTCCTTATGTTAATATTTGTTGCAGATTATATCAATTATATACACATATATACATAGGGTATGGTTCGAATGTTAACCATTTCTTATTGTGTTAACCAAATAACCATATCTTATTACTTTGGGCCCACACTAAAATAAATTTAAAGGTGTAAGTATTTTTCTTATTTTTTATTAATGTAAGTGGGTACTACGTTAATTAAAAAAGAAAAAAACAAACACCTTTAAATTTACTTTAATGTGGGTCCCAAAGTAATAAGATATAGTTATTCGGTAAACGCAATAAACATATGTTAACATTTGATCCTCTCCCTATATATAGATTGAATCATATGAAAACCAATATTAAAGAAAAAACTTTTAAACCATATGTGAACCATTAATTTGAAATCTTAAAAATAAATATGTGGTCCACATTAAACCACATTAAAAATCATTTGTTTATTCAAAACCCAATTTTTTATTAAGGTTTAATTTAGACCATATATTTATTTGCAAGATTCCAAATCAATAGCTCTTATAGGGCTTAAAGGTTTCTCTCTAAGATGGAGTTTTTATAGAATTCAATTCATATACATATATATATATATATATATAGGGCATGGAATTTTTGATAACCATCATCTTTTGTTACAACCCATTAACCATCATCTAATGGTTGCTTGAAAAAGGAAAGTGTGTAGGATCGTGACACGTGTCAGATTCCTTTTTTTTCTTTTTTTTTAATATAAAGGGTATTTAAGACATTTGTTATTTAAGTAAAGTTTACCCACTTTTTTTTAAACATTCATAACTTTTTAATACTATATTATTTTTTTAAAAAAATTGCACCATTATACTCGTCTCATTTTTCCCTTTAATTTCGTTATAATCTTGACTAGTTTTTTTTTATGTCATGTATTTACATCATTGTAACGAACTTAAAGATAGCAAATTAATTAAAAAAAATTATAGCAATGTTATATTACAGTAATGTAACAAAAAATGAAGTAATGTAACACAAAATGAAGTAATTTACAATGACATAATTAACGGTGACGTAACACATTATTTAATTTTTTTTTCTAACAATGATAATTACAATGATAAATTACAGTGATGAAATAGAACACATTATTTTGATTTTTTTCTCTCACAATGATAATTATAGTGATGTAATTTTTCATTGTTCGAAAAAAATTTAAGCTAATTTGTTGTCAATGTAAATTACATCACTGTAATTTAAACCAAATTCACCGAAAAAAAACCGAAACCGAATTTTACGTCAATGTAAATTACATCACAATAAATTACGTCCATGTAACTTACATCACTGTAATTTATCATTTTTAAAAAAATTTCAAATAAATTTGTTATATTTAAGCTCGTTACAATGATGTAAATATATGACATCTAAAAAAGGTAAAAAAAATTAGTCGAGACTATAACGGAATTAAAGAGAAAAATGAGACGAATATAATGGTGCAATTTTTTTTAAAAAATAAATATATTATAAAAAAGTTATTAATGTTTAAATTACATCACTGTAATTTAACCCAAATTCACCGAAAAAAAACCGAAACCGAATTTTACGTCAATGTAAATTACATCACGATAAATTACGTCAATGTAACTTACATCACTGTAATTTATCATTTTTTAAAAAATTTCAAATAAATTTGTTATATTTAAGCTCGTTACAATGATGTAAATATATGGCATCTAAAAAAGGTAAAAAAAATTAGTCGAGACTATAACGGAATTAAAGAGAAAATTGAGACGAATATAATGGTGCAATTTTTTTTAAAAAATAATATATTATAAAAAAGTTATTAATGTTTAAAAAAGAGTGGGGGGAAACTTATAAGGGGTAAAATGACTATGATGCCCTTTTTAATATTTTAATGAAATGTATATGTGTTAGCTTATGATTGGTTGAAATGGGTTATGTAGTTGTAGCAAAAAAAGAGGGTTATTTTTTATACCCTTCCCTATATATATAAGTTTTCATTTGATTCAAATCCTATATATATATATATATATATATATATATATATATAGGATTTGAATCAAATGAAAACTCGATCTTAAAGAGAAAACCCTTAAACCCTATCTCAACCGTTAGATCAACATTTTTTTATTTCTAATTTATTAATATGAAAATGGTATAAAAGTCTTTAACCACCCATCCATATATATAATAATTTATCTCTTTCTCTCTCATTTAAAATCACTCATATATATAATAATTTATTAATATCAAATTTTTTCTAATCTATCTTTTCTCTCTCCATCCATTTAAAAAAATGTTTTTTAAAATTTCAAAACAACAACAAAAATGTATATTTTTTTATACAAAATAAAAAAAAACATATTTTTACAAGAAGATATAAAAAATTACACATGCATATAAATAAAAATGTACAAGTTTTAATACACAAAGTACACTTTACTCGAAATACTACACATGTATAGAAATAAAAATAAACAAATGTGTATATTTTATATATTTGAGATTTTTATAAAAAAATTACACCTACACATGTGTACTTTTTTGTGTTTTGGTTAATTAGATGTTCTTTTTATAAATTTACACATGTGTAATTTTTTGTTCATATGTAAAATACACATGTGTAATATTTATTATGATTGAAAATATTTCATATTGTGTTTGTATAGTGAAATTTGTGTTTGATACACATGTATATATTTTTTGTTTTTTTAAAAAAAAATATTTTTTTTGTTAGTCAAAATATAGAAAAAAAAAGAAGAAAGAGAGAAGAGAGAAGGACGAAGTGAAAGAGAGGAGAGAGGAGATAGAGAGAGGAGAGAGTAGATATGAGAGAGAAAGAGGAGAGAATAGAAAGGCGAGAAAGAATGGACATAAGAGAGAATCTAACATTAATTAATAAAGAAATATGAGAGATAGTGAAAAAAAAATCATTTTTAACTCTTAAAGGGTAAAAGGGGTATTTTCTTTTCAAAAACCCATTAAAATATTTAACTTTAATCAACATGTTTTTTCTGTTTAATTAATTAAAATTTAAAATAAGTTTGATCTAACGGTTGAGATATGATTTAAGAGTTTTCTCTTTAAGATCGGGTTTTCAAATGATCCAAACCCCATATATATATATATATATATATATTAAAACTCAAGACAAATGAACAGTATGTTTATATAAGGGATGATTCGAATGTTAACCCTTCCTTATTGCAATACGAATAATTACATCTTATTACTTTGAGTCCCACATTAAAGAATATCTAAAGGTGTGAGTTTTTTCTTATTTTTTATTAATGTAAGTGAGCTCTACATTAATTAAAAAACTTACACCTTTAAATTTAATTTAGTGTGAGCCCCAAAGTAACAAAATGTAGTTATTTGGTCAACACAATAATTATGGGTTAACATTTGATCATCTCCCTGTTTATATATATATATATATATATATATATATATATATATATATATATATATATATATGTATGTATGTATGTATGATTTGGATCATATAATAACTAATGGATAGAGCAATAACCCAATAACTCTCATCTAATGGCTAATCAAAAAGTAAAACGCATTAGATCGTGACACGTGTCATGATTAAATTTTTAAGAATAAAGGGTATTTATGACATTTAATCAAATTGATTTTTTATTCAAAGTTTACCCCTCTTTTTCTAAACATTCATAACTTTTATATACTATTTTATTTTTTTATAAAAATTGCACCATTAAACTCGTCTCATTTTTCTCTTTAATTCGGTTATAGTCTCGACCAATTTTTTATAATTTTTTTCGAATCCCTATATTTACATCAATGTAACAAGTATCAGTATACAAGTTTTTTTGATTTTTTGGACAATATTAAATTACATCACTGTAATTAAATAAATGATATAATGTCATTTTAACACATTTGTTATATCATTGTAACACAATAAAACTTACAACATAACCAATATTTTACTTTACAACAACGTAAAGCAAAATGCTTTACAACTCGTTACAAATTTAAGACAATTAAATTTTTAGCTGACTTTGAACTCAAAATACATCATTGTAATTAACCAAATGATATAAGGTCATTCTAACACATTTGTTACACCATTGTAAGAAAATAAATGATACAACGTAAGCAAGATTTTACTTTATATCAACATAATCAAAATGTGTTACAACTCGTTACAATTTGAAGACATAAATTTTTAGTTGATTTTTGAACTCAATTTTATTCTTTCATAAAATTTGCACCATTAAACTCGTCTCATTTTCTTTTTAATTCAGTTATAGTCTCGACTAGTTTTTTATAATTTTTTCGGATCCATATATCTACATCAATGTAACAAGCATCAGCATACAAGTTTTTCTAATTTTTTACTATATAAATTGCATCACTGTAATTAAATAAATGATATAAGGTCATTTTAACACATTTGTTATATCATTGTAACAAAATAAAAGTTACAACGTAACCAAGATTTTACTTTACAGCAACCTAAAGCAAAATGCGTTACAAATTTAAGACAACGAAATTTTTAGTTGACTTTGAACTCAAAATACATCGCTGTAATTAACCAAACGATATAAGTCATCCTAACACATTTGTTACATCACTGTAATAAAATAAATGATACAACGTAAGCAATATTTTACTTTACATTAACGTAATCAAAATGTGTTACAACCGATTTTTGAACTCAAATTTATTACAAGTTATTACAATAGTGTAAACAGTCTTTTATATAATGTAAATGAATGTTTTTAAGTCATGTTACATTGATGTATATATAGGGATCCAAAAAAATTATAAAAAACTAGTCGAGACTATAACCGAATTAAAGAGAAAAATAAGACGAGTTTAATGGTGTAATTTTTATAAAAAAATAAAATAGTATATAAAAGTTTTGAATGTTTAGAAAAAGAGTGGGTAAACTTTGAATAAAAAATTAATTTGATTAAATGTCTTATATACCCTTTATTATTAAAAATTGAATCATGTCACGTGTCACGATCTGATGCGTTTTACTTTTTGATTAGCCATTAGATGATAGTTATTGGGTTATTGTTCTATTCATGAGTTATGATTTGAACACTACCCTATATATATATATATTATTAAATAGTAAAAATAAAGGTATATATAATGAAAATGAATATTATATTGAATAGTGTGTGTTTAATTGTATGTAATAAAAAAACGTGGTTCTTTCAATCTTGGTCAAATTGTGAAAAGTAAATATTATATACATACACACACACACACGTGTACATATGTATATATATTAAAACCATGAAAATGAACATTGTCACTGTCTATTTGACTCACTTACGAATTAGAAAGCCATGAAGAGTGAATATTTCAGCTGTTTTTTTCATTAAATTGGATACGAAGTATCGTGAACCATGAGAAGTTTTTTTTAGCTTTAAGAAATAGTAAACAAATATATGAACATTAAATTTGAAAGATTTGCTTAAAGATTTGATTTTTTATTAAATTTGTGAGATTTGCTTAGAGATTTGTTTTTTTTCTTTTAATTCAACCGATTGGTTGCTGGTAAGAAGGATTTGTAAGTATTTTTTCTATTATTTTGCAACTTATTTGTGTGGATTTTGTATATTGCTTTATAACTTATATTTCAATAAATGATATATAACACACGTTCTCAAATTAAAGTATACTGTGATGACCCGCTGTAACACGCGGGTTGATAAAAATCAGTTAGAGATTATTTTGTAGATGGTGTGTCATATGATGATAAGATGTTTAGACGGATTTGAAAGAGCAAACCGTATTCATATAAATTGACTAATGAATTAGCCGTCAATGACCCGTTTTTCACATTGGAGCGAGTCGCCCAATGGCAAAGAGGCTTTACAATTTTCCTTAAATGCACTACGATACCACAACAGATGTAATGGATGAATATTTGAGGTTGTCTAAAGAACTACACGAAAATGCATCAACAAATTTTGTAAGGGAGTCATCAAGCTTTTTGAGAGACATTATCATAAAATAGAATTCGATCGACATCCAACAACTATACGATGTGCATACACGATGGAGGAGCTTGAGAAAAAAACTCCGAGTGACGAATGATTTTTAGGAAGAAAAACAGTCAAATGATTTTTATGAAGAAAACGGAAAAAACTGAACTCAATACCTATAAAAATTTTATAAATAATACAACTAAATTGACCCTTATGAGCTGAAAAATGATAGGGGCCAGGCAGTGGCGGAGCTTGACCGAAACTTCAGGGGGGGCGAAATAATTTTTTATTTTATTTCAGGGGGGGCGAAATAAAGATTTTTAAAAAATTTTACACTACGTATCGGGAAATATACACTACTGCACGAAAAAACAGGGGGGGATGGGGCCAGGCACCCCGAGCCCTTTAAAAGATTCGCCCCTGCACACACATCAAGGTAGCTTCGATTGCGTACATTGAGAGTGGAGTAATTGTCTCATTGGATAGAGGGAACAATGCATGTGAGGTAATCATCTTCATCCATACCAAAGTGGCTTTGCCCTAGCGATACCCTATGATTTTCCAAATAAAAGATAAAATGTAATGTGTTCAAATCCCTCTCAAGGCGAAATATGGGTCATATAGAGGTTAAGGGGTTTTCCTGTGCAGTTTCCTCCTAGGGGTGGTGTTGGGATCTCAACAAAGGTCATGGTAGCTAGACCTTGGTGACATGGCCTAAAAATCAGTAGTTCATATGTTGAGATCAAATGCCGTTAAAAAAAATCATTTCCATCCAATAATGACATTATAAGCAGTCTCATCACATAATCTTCTAATATGGCACATGTTTTTTGGTGTCACGGGATTGAATAATGACATCATCGTTTTTGATTAGTCAACAATCTTTAATTATATTATTTATGAAGTTAAATCAAATTATTCATTTCAACTACAAGAAAAAAAGAACGAGTACATGTCTTATATATTATATAGTATATATAGTATATACCTTTGTATGTTTAAAAAATGTTTTTTTTTAAATAAAACTTTGTTATTCAAGTATGGAACTAGTCATTTTTAGAAGGTATTGTTAAAAGAACATAAATTCCTAATGAAATGGATGCGATAGTTGCTTGTCGTATACTTGTCATATAATTAAATATCTAGCTCGAGATTAGACAACGAAAATGCCAAAAAACTTGTTCATGCTTGTATCAAATTACAAAATATTTTTTAAATATAAAGGAAAGGCTTTTTGTATGTACCTTGAACCGATGATCAACATCAAGAAGTTGGTTAAGCAAATAAGAAACAAACAGGAAATTCGTGATATAAAATTGCATCACAATCTTAAGATGAATATGGTTGATTATATTTATAAAACACCATACATGTTTTTTAAGTATTAAATTACGTTTAATTCAATTTTAATATTTTTTAAAATATTAATGAAAATTGTACTTTATTTTTAATATTTTTAAAATTTTTAAAATAAATTAAAAATGTCCAATTCTTAAGTTTATAGAATTATTATCTACATTTAAAATTGTAGAATGCATAGAGGGATTAATTAATCTAATTTGCATGTTTGAAGAAAGTAGAGTTGCTGAAATCTAATTTAATATGATGCTGAATTGCAGACATAATATTAATTTTTTTTTTGAACGCCACATAATATTAAGTGAAAATAAAGTGAGAGTCTAAGATGAGCTTTTCGTATTTTACACTTCATATGGTTATCTTTCTTGTGGTTTGCAATGGGTGGGTGTTTGAGATTACTTATTTAAATTTAAAAGTGTTTTTGTTATAAATGTTTATTTAGTTATAACTTTTTCAAAATAAGATTCTAAAAATGTGTCTATATTAATTGGTTTTTTAATATTTGGCTCAATTTATTTTTGTAAAATGACCAAAAATAATATTTTTATTTTTAGAATCATTTTAAAGTTGTGGAGGGTGGTAAGTGACTCTAATGGGAGGTAGAGTCAGTGGTGGCGGTGGGTGACCGCGAAGATGGCCAGTGGGTGTAGGTGAATACGGTGGTTGCGGCAACGGTAGCAATAGTAGTGGGTGGAGGTGCGTCGGTGGTCGTGAGCGGTGGCGGTGGTAGGGGGTGGCCACGATGATGGGTGGCCGCAATGGCGGTGGCGGTGGGTGGGTAGTAGGGATGAGTGTGGATTGGGTGAAGCGTATGGGTGCAAAAATATTTATGCTAATAACTTATAAGTCATTTTGAAATTTAGGATTTGAGGATTCTTAAAAAATAATTTTTTAACCTTAATTAAAAAGTTAAAACAAAAAAGGTTTTTCTTATTATTAAACACATTTTTAATTTATTGGTTTTTTGAAAATAGAATAAATCAATACGTTATTATTAAACACATATTTAATTTATTGGCTTTTTATTCGTTTTTTTGAAATATTTTCTTATAATTCCTAAATTTTTACTATTAACTATTTACTATTATATATTAAATCCTTGTAATATACTAACTTTTTGAGCAAAAAGGGAGACAAATTAGACTACTCCCATCCGTGATTATGAAGGGGATCGCTACACTGTTCAATAATAAAAAAAAAGAAAATACAAAAAAGTATGACGATCTGCTCGTTGCTGCAAACAAGTTTGCAACCCAAATATATATGTTCTTTTTTTCTTTTTCTTTTTTACTTTAAAATAATTACTTTTAGTTAATCTTATTTTATTTAATAACTACTAATAATTAACATTTTTAAAAAATCTAAAAACATAGTCTTGATCAAATATTTTTATGAACATGTCGGCATAAATTTTGTTAAAAACGGAGTTCGTTTAAAAAAATGTATTTTTAATATAAAATAAATATAAACAATCATTGATTTATATTATCTAAAACCAAAGTTTTAATTGTTTCAAAAAATTTTCTGGATCAAACTTTTTATCTGAAAAATCATAAATTATATTTATTTAATAAAAACTAAAAAAATCTAATAATGTTTAATAAAAACTATTAATCATACATTATATTTATTTAATAAAAAGTAGTAAAGGTTAGGTTGTTAATGAGAGTAAAAATTTAGGTTTGATTGGGTTGTGTAGGTTGAAGAGAGAGAAATTATTTTTTTATTAAAAGGTCGGGTTGGATTGGATTGTGAATGAGGATAGTCTTAGCCAAGTTAGGAAGTAAAATGGAGACAGATTGACAAAGTTAAAGAGTATAATAAACATTTTGAAAAGTTTGGAGTAAAATGGTTATAACTGTCAAATCAAATAGAACGAAAGAAAAGATTATTCTAATATAATAATGACCAAAGGCTTTACACATATCGGTATCTTGGTGGTGGGATAATGCTCATGAAGCAAATAATCTTGGGCTCGAATCTCACATGCTGGTTTTCTCAAAGTATTGAGTTTCCTTTATAACTGATGACTTGCTGATAAATATGATCGAATGATGCTCCTAGTAGAATAATAATACTTAAGTGATCCGTTGATAATCCAAATCTTGACGTTAAAAAAGATGATAATAATAAATTAATAATTTTAATGATAATAATTTTTTTTGCAGGTATCTAACTACCGCTGCCGGATTAATTCTAGTCAAAGAACTCTAGAACCGAGAAGAAAGATATTTAAAATTCAAAAATAAAAAGTAGTATATATCGCATCATTATAAGAGAACCATTGTTTTATCTTTTATGTCACGATTTCAATCCATCTTTTAACACTTTTCCTCATATTTTTATATTTTATTTTGCGTAAAGCTTGTATAGTTATCCCTGAAATCTTTTTTAATTATAATGTTACCTTTTTTTTTGTTAGACACTTATTTTAATTCAGCACATTTTTAGTGATTTAATAACTTATTTTTTTATTGTTGTTTAGTCTTATACTAACATCATTATTGTTATTATTTAATATTATTATTTTTATATTTTAATATAATTATATTAAAGTTTTAAAGATAGTTTATTTAAAGAAAGTAAGAGATTGCTAAGGGGTAAAAGATGTTTTTTTTTTAATGATGAACACACATATAATATTTCATCGGTTGATTAAGGATATGTTTGAGATTTTATTTCAAACATACGTCTCTTTCAATATATTCTATATTTACATAAAAAATAAAATTCAAAATGTCTTTTTATTTTTCTTTAAAGTTGTAATTGTTTTTAAGACTTAGCTCTTGATTAGTTATTTATTGACTAAGGTTTTCTATTAATGAAAACCTTAACTTTTATATTGTATTGTTGTCTTTGAGGGTTATTTGAAAATAACTAAGATCCTAACATATTTTTTAAACACTCCATTGAACATGGTGTGGTGTGGCTACACTTCCCTAAAAAACTGCATGGAACTTGCTTTATTGATTAATTATAAATCTTAGGGAAAACGTTATACAAATGTAACCAACTTTCAGCTTTGTTTCACTTAGGTCACTCATACTTTTTTTTGTTCTGATTAAGTCGCTCATACTTTTTTTGTTCCGATTAAGTCAGTCATATTTTATATTTTCAATAGATTAAACGCAAACACTAATTCTTGTATCAGATGGTTTTTCACTTGTATGATTTTTATTTATAAAAATTACCTCGTTAACTATTGTATGTACGTTAACATTTTAATGTTTTCTTAATATGCAACTCGTGTTTTTAGGCTAGTAACTAATAAAACAATATATATCCAACCTGAATATATCTAAATAACGAGTATTCAAATGAGTCTTCGGATTAATTCTTCCGAGTTTCAAAGACGATTATCGTCTTTTTTTTTTTTTTTTTTTTTTGAATTTCCCATTTTTTTTAAACCCTATTATTAATGATGATTAGGTTGGTTTGAAATAGTCCATGTGATAGCATAGGTGGCAAGCACATGTGGGTGGACCTAACTTTCGATGCAAGTCTTGTACGGTGTGCATTGATAGGTTGTACAAATTTGGAATTTTACTACTCCATTAAATTAGGGAGGGGTTATTTACACATAAAAAAATATTTTAACACCATCTGTCAAGTATACGACTCGTAGTGGTCACTACGGGACGTATAGCCGCATCGTAGTAGTCATTACGATGCGTATAAGGGTCCAATCATTGACACTGACACCCAAATCATTGGTAGTGACACCTAATGATTACCCCTCAATACTCCCCATATTGAGCAATACTGAACGTATTGGGGTGGGAGGTGTGGCAGTAGGGTATGTGAATAACACCACCGTTAAATTATTAAGTATTTTAATTTGTTAAAGATAAACAAATATGCCTTTTTCTACTTTTATAAATTTATTTAAATACTTCTATTCATTTATTTTATTGTAGTAATTCTTCAAAAGTATCATCGTATAAATTTATTTAAATACTATTATTCATTTATATTATTGTAATAATTCTTCAAAAATATCACAGATCTGAGTAACAACTTAGGCTGCCTTGCATATAGAGGTTGTATGTGATCGGTAGGGTTTTAAAACAAGTGCGGAAAGTGTGACCGCACATTACCTATTTTTTAGGGGCCCAAATTTTTTAAATGTATTTAACCCAATTACAAAGTTTATAAAAGGTAAAAGAAAAACTTTTTCCTTAACATTTGACCCAATAACTTATTACAATTTAAAATTTAGGTCAAAAAAACAAATTAGCTTACTTCATATTTAGTTACAAACTAATTACCACACATGCACACATAAGGACCCATTTTTAGCATTGGCACATGTCACATAATCTCTTTGAGGCGGCCCTGTCTGTGGTTCATGTGAAGGAAAATTTTAGGAAGAGCGTATTGAAGAGGGATGGAAGAAGAGACTGCATGTATGGCTTGCACTTAGGGATGTGTGTGAACGACAGAAGAAATGTGCGTGAAGAGATGCATGTGAAAAGAGTGCATGTGGTAAGGATGTGTTAGGCCTAAAAAAATAAAAGATGATACATGTAAAAAGAATGATTAAAAAACTGCAGAGATGACTAAGATGCTTTGTTAAATACAAATTCAACAATTAGGGCGATGACACGGTAAGTAGCAAGAGTATCCTGATTTTGACAACCAGATTTGATAAGCAACTTATTTATATATCATTAAAACTAGCTTATTAACCCCGTGTATTACACGGGCTGAATCATAAAATTATATTAAATAATACAAATTAGCAATTAAGATATAAAAATTGTAAAATGATTTTTTGTGATAACCTTTTGTTTTTTAATTTGTAGAATGAAGTTAATTAATTAAAAAAATATTAATTACAAAATCATAATAGATTTAATAATCAAACAAATTTGAAACCATTCATAAAATATAATTATCATCATTATTCTTTCTTTTTTTAATTAGAATTTAAATTTTTTACATTGAGTATCTTGATAATTTAATTTGAATTTTTTTTTGAATTTCAAAATTATTAATCAAAATTGAAAAGTTGGATATGATTAAATTTTAATTAGTATTCAAAGAAAATAAATACCATTTTTTTAAATTAGGAAGTTTGAATTGATTACATTTATTAAATTTAATTTATTTTTAAAATATTAAGGATTAATGTAATCGTGACAAGTGGCGTTAATTACAATTTGTCCAATCATTTAATGACATGTGACATGTGATTTAACCACAAAACGACAAGTGGCGGAATGTTATTCTTTTATTATATAGTATAGATATAGATATAGATGGTTAGATATTTGTCTATGAAAAAAAACTGAAAAGTGTGACATTTTTATTGATTAAATTGCAAATTTTTGAAAAAAAAATGCATTTATGGTAAAATTCAGTAAACACAAGTATATAATGATATAAAAATCAGAGGGGCCTTATCCTAGCGGTATCCTATGGCATTCCATATGGAAGGTCATGGGTTCAAATCCCTCTCAAGACGAAATAGGGGTCCTTGAGAGGTCATGGGGTTTTCCGGTGCGGTTTCCTTCTGTGGTGGTGGTGGGGGTGTCAACGGAGGTCATGGTAACTAGACATTGGTGACGTGCCTGAAAATCAGTGGTTCACACGTTGAGATCAAATGCCGTTCAAAAAAAATTAATGATATAAAAAATAGAGTAGTCATCTCTTAAATGTCAAAAATGTTGAAAATACATGTATTTTTAATAGTATTAAAAAGCTCCAAATACTTGCATACAAATGGTCAAAAACTATACAAGCAGAATTGATGGCCCACTTGTGTGGTGGGTTTGAAAGGAGGAAGAGAAATGGATTGGTATTTAATTCACACTCTTTTCTTTTCTATTTATCAATTAAATTATTTGAATTTTTAATTGAAAATAGAGAAGACAAATTTCTCAAAATGATAAACTTTATAAAAATATAATCAAACTTCAAAAATAGGTTACTCAATTTTTTATTTTTTTTTATAATTTAGCCACTCGACTTATAGGTAATGTGTTAATCTTATATATTTGATATTTTTAACGGGTCAAAATGTTAACGTGACAATTTAATTAAAATGTTTTTGTATATATATTCACACACACATATATATATATATACATACGTATATATGTGTATGTATACAACTATATACATGTGTATGTGTGTATATATGTCACATATATACGTGTACATATATGTATATATAGGTATACGTATACGTGAGTGAGTATAACTTTATAAAAATATAAGCAACTTTAATAATTATTCTAATTTAGTCACTCAATTTATAGGTACCTTACTGATCATATATATTTTACCTGCTAAGTATGTTAAATAAACTAGGTTAAGTTAACATATTAGCTTTAAGTTGAGTGGTTAAATTGAAACAAAAAAGTTTGATTAACTTAATTCGAACAATTTTTAAAGTTGATTATTATTATTTTTTTTGAAATTTTCCATTTATCAGAATGTTTTTTTTAATATGAAATACTAGAAGGCTTAAATTTCTCAATAGGTGGGTTTGAAAAGAGGAAGATAAATGGTATTCAATTCACTCTCTTTTCTTTTTATTAATTGAATTAACTGAATTTTTATTTAAAAAATACGAGAAAACCTAAATTTCTCTATAGTTTTTTATAATTTTATTTATTTATCTTTGGGATAGCGGCACTAAGTATTGCTATGTATGTTGTCTAGGACTAAGTTGTGTTAGGGGTGACTTGTGCTTGAGAATTTTCGTGTCAAATTCCGTATGAAAAAAATTTTGATTAAAAAAATTCAAACTCGAACTCGGCTTCTGAAAAATCTCAAGTCACGAGCTGGCTTGTTTTTTATTTACACAAGCATATTTAAATATATGTGTGTGTATCTATGCACAATATTATACACACATACATATGCGTGTGTGTAAATACAAATATAAGGTCATGAAGATATAATAACATACTATTACAACAATAACATTTGATAACCCATCAAGGTTAATATAACTTTTATTATTTTTCGAGTATCAATATTACTCATGTATAACAGTTGCTTGTTTCATTATATGATATACATAACTTCATAAAAGACCGACCTATTTTATTATTATTTAATCGAAAATATATAATAACATGATGATGGAATAATCTTGTTTTCATAATGTTTCGTGGTTAGTTTGGATTTGATGATTAATGTGTTGAAAATAGAGGAATTTGTCGTTGTAAGAACACCTTCTAATTGGCTGATAAAAATATCGTGACGGAAAAGATAGAATTCCACAATTTAGACTATTTGATATCACTATCTAATAAATTAACTAGTTCTATACCCGTTCGGTGGCTGGGAACAATAGTATAATCGAATCAATTTAATAAATTCATTCTACAAAAATAATGATTGTTTAACTGGAATAAATGAGATAATGAGAAAGTGAGGATAAATTGTTTCATAACTACCTCATAAATTGAATTTACACAGCTAAAATTTATTTTTACTAATTTTAAACAGCCTAGATTTTCTTTCAAGACAGTTAAATTGACCAAGAAACATATATATATAATTAATAAATTACCATTCCTAATAGGCAAGACCCATCCTGAGCATGCGTAAGATAGATAACCGTCGAGGGCTCATGCTCTCAAGGGTCCCGAAATGATAAGAAAATTATGTATTTTATAAATAATTTTTTAGATAGAAATTGATAACTAATTAAAGTTTTGTTATACTTTTTTAATAACTAAACTCTTTTACCAATTATCTAATTGTCATTAGCCTAATTAAATTTAAAGCCAATAAAAACCACATATCAAATGGTCACCTTCTTCACTTGATGATCAAAACTCTTATGTGACATGGGGGATATATATCTTTTTTTCCTGTATTTCAGATTGCAATGTACATATCGCAATGCACATGACAAAATTATATCGTTTATGTTAGTTCGTTTTTGTCGAATAAACGAGCGAACATGAAAAACAAATTTCGTTCATTTACTAAAAAGAACAAATATAAACATAGATCATGTTTACTCATTTGTTTTCGTGAACGTTGAACAATATGCTCATGTATTAAGTTTATTCATTAAACATGTATTATTCTTAAGATTTTACTTATTACTTTGTTACCTTAACATTTTAACTAGAAATCTATTCATTTAAGGTTTGTATTTTGTTTAAAACATAGTAATTTCAAATATTATTTTTAGAGTAATTTCAATTAAGATTATTATTTATAACTTTTGATTTTTTTTAAAATAATTATATTTATGATTTTTTTTAATTAAGTGTTTACTTTATATTTGTATAAGATGATTGTGTCTAATATTTAAGAACGAGTATGTTAATTTTTATTTTGTAAATAATATATGTTTACATGTTTATAAAACAAGATCAATTACTTAATAAACAAACAAGAACATGAATTCTCATGCAAATGGTATTCGTGATCAAATCATGAATAAGTTTAATGTTAAGTAAACGAACACAAACAAATATTTGTTCATGTCTCTTCAATTCAATTACAGTCATACACGTGATAGATAAACCTGAAAAAGAAAATGTATTTCCTATCACACGAGAGATATAATGACGCTTAATTGCCTAATGCTTAGCAGTTTTTTGTCAACATATCATAAATAAGGTAAACCCTTTTTATTAATGATTTTCATGAATATAAATATGTATATATACATCAAACTAGTTTAAGCCAAAACTTGATGTTGACTAAGTTTGATCAAACTTGAACCGGTTTGGGTCATAAACCAATGTGTGCAATTGTGCATCTACACTTTTGGTCACCAGATATGCCATATATGTTTGAAATCCTAACTTGAAATTTCTAGACCCTTAGAGCTAGAGGTGGGCAACAAAACCAGTTCCTGAACTAGACTCGATTATTCGAACCAGGATCAGTTATACTCAAATCAACAAATATTGATGATCCTGGTTTCTCAGAGAAATCATAACCATAAAAGGTTCCACCTTTACCCGACCTAAACTGAAACTAAAACCACCCAAAAACAGATGAAAAGTTGTCAAAGGACCGAATAACCGAAACCGATTCTTAAATTTGTTGACCAAAACTGAAACTAGTAAAACAAAAAAAAAAACCGTTTGTGCCTCTCAACCTAGAGCTAGAAATTAGTAATTTGTTGTTGCCTTGTTGGGGGCCTTGGGGCCAATACATTGAAAACCCAGCTTGCATTATGGTCTTAGATTGGACCAATAGCCCAAGAGTGTGGTTTGGGGCCTTTGGGCCTTATTAGTCAAAAAAATTTCGAGAAAATTTTCATTTTCAGCCCTTCATCTTCAAATATATTAGATTTTAGTCCCAACAATGGCCTGATGTTAATTCTGGCCGCAACAATGGCGACTTGTCTTAAATCAAGAACGAGAACCCTTTTATCTCAGAAACCCTGGGTTCTATCATCACTCTTCACTGTAAGTTAATTGTACTTCTTATGAAGATTTACTGATTATGTTTCTGTTCATTTGGCGTATCTGTGTCTAGATTTTTAGGTTTTTTTTTGTCTGTGAGAACTTCGATTGTCGATCGCCCTTTTCAATTTTGGGGTGTTTTGATTCGGTTCGTAATTTCTTGGTAGGCTAGTTTTAAAAAACATGTCAGATTGCATTTTGCAGCTAGAAGTCATCAATTTAGGGTTTTAGAAGAGTAAGTAAAGGGTATTGATTTGCATATGAATGCGAAACGACAATGCATCTTTTTTTTTGAACATTAAATGCCCGGATAAACCAGTCACTCTTCCGCCGGAATGTGGTGACCTGACCCACTAGGAGGAAACTAAAAAAACCTGGCTCAACCCAGAGCAATATTTGCTCTAGATGAGACTTTAACCCAAGACCCAGAGCAATATTTGCTCTAGATGAGACTTTAACCCAAGACCTCTCTTATGAGAAATAATTGAGTAAGATATTATGTTGTTACCAGATTGTTAGATTATCAGATGTGACTTTAACAAAGACCTCTCTTAGATTACCAAATTGTCATCTTGTTAGATTTGAGTAAGATATTATGTTCATTAATGTTTTGTGTTTGCTTGTTTAAGATTTTTTGGCACATTTGCTACTATCTTTATGAATACTAGAATCCAGGGGTGTTTTTGGCACATTTGTTGCTGATTGACTGTCCTAACTGAAGCAAGTTTGGCTGGCTTGAGATTCAATCTGATTGGTTTTCATAGTTTGGTGTTTTAATGCTTCGGTCTGCTTTGAAACTTGGAACTGGCCGTGAGAAACTGTGAACTGAACTAGTTGTTTGACCTCTGTTATTCATACATTTCTTTTCAGTTTTGGAGCACCTTATGTATATGTTTTATAATCATGAACATCTTAATAATTCAAGCTTTGACCTGTTTACCGATAATAATTCATTCTAGTAGCTTGACCAATAATAATCTCAACTTTTACTTTCATTAGCAAAGGTAATATCAATAGCATAAATATCAATGATTTATACTTGATTTTGCTTACAATGATGACAGTGAACAAATTGGGGAAACATACGAGTATAAATCTATTAGAAATCAAGTCTAAATTGAGTGAAAATCTCTTATGATTATACATCTGGGCTTATCCTTGGCAACAAAAGTGAAAGTTCAGATTATCACTGGTCAAACTGCTAGTATGGATTATGACCAATCAATGAGTCATCATTTGAATTACTAAAATCCGATTTGCCGCATAAATTTATGGCTCAACCCGTCTATACTGAATTGTTCAACCGCCAAATGATAAAACAAGCCCATCTGTCCGACCCTCATAAAGAAGTCGGTTTGAGTTGTTTTTGAATCGACAATTAGTGGTTTGGCACTTTGGCTTGGAATTTTCCTCAGAACTGGCCAAATTAGATTGTGAAAAACCCTACTTGTAGCTATATATTGGTTGATTTAAGTTGTGTATTTGTGTTATGTCATGTAAATGTTCTATGTGATATGCAGGAAAGATGGTTCAGTATGTTGCCAAACCAAGATCATTTGGCACATAAGGCTAGTCATTTCATTGTTGGTGATATTCCTTTAACAACTGATGGGTTAAGGGCTTCTTTCTCAACATGTTTGAGGCTAACCAATAAACCAGCGGTAAGGTTACTTCTATTCTATAAGTGCTCGATATGAATGTATCTGTTTCTGCCATTACATTTTTTGTTCTAGGATGATTCATTTAGTGAGGAAATTTATGCAAACTTGCAAAGCACAAGTAGTTTTTAGTTTGTGAGAATACATTTTTTGGTGAATTTTTTTAATCAAACATTAAGGATGAATGCAACTGTTAGAACATCTGGAAACTTATCATAAACTAACAAAACTTGTAGATAACTAAGAAAATACCAAAAATAATAGCATCCTTGTATTTTGACACGCATCATGTATGCATGCAAACTTGTCATACACTAGCGGAAGAATTATCTCTAACACTAGCAGAAGAATTATCTCTAGCCTAACATGCCTTGGTGTGCTTTTTAGTACATAATGGCTTCATTTAGAAAAGATAAAAAAGAAAAAAAAGACAACTTTTTATGGTCATCATAGCTGTAAAGGGGAAGCTTGGGAGTTTTGAGATCATAGAGTGATGAGATTTAAATGAGCATGGTAAGTTTGTAACTCACTAAACCAAACTTATAGCCAGTTCAAGTCATCAGTACTTTAGAGTCACTTTTTGATCTACAAGAATTACAAATCAGTTGTTAGAAAATAAGTTGGTACTTGGTAGATTATCATGTGCTTTATATCCAATCTTATCAATTTTCATCATAAGGTGCTATTTTTCTTCTCAATGTCGTGCTCCTTTCAATACTTTTGCTTTTATGAGCAGAATACCATCTGTAGACACAAACACCAATGAGTTTGTCATGTTTACAATTATCACCTTCGTAATGCATCACATTTTCCACAAAGAATGTAATATAGTAATATAAGCCCCATTTGCGGTGCACACATATAATGTATATATGTGTGGGCCCTTAAGGGGCAAAAGTAAAAATGCACTAATTTTAACGTTATTTTAGTTATTTGTGAAAATAACTTTAAAATCATAGGGATGATCAACTTCAAACGATAACTTTGAGCCGGGGTGATACGAACTCGGTTATGGAATCGGGTCAGATCATGGGTCGGATTAGCTTGGAGCCGTATATTGGATTAGGGGGCAGAATGGCGAGATGGATGGCGGGATTATTCAAAGTTTCAAAAGCTGGGAAGGGGTCATCCACGAACTGGGAGTAGTGGGAGTAGTGGGGGACATGAGTAACTGCTTTATAATCTAGATATATATGTTTACACAGTATATTTTGGTGTTGTGTTTTTTTAATTAGACTTTTGTCTTTGTATTGGGAGATTTGCCCTTCTCGAATCGGGCCGACTATCGTGTTACTTTGTATTTGTGGTTTAATCGAATTCCGGGTTCTATCAATGGTTCCATTGCCGGGAAACATCGAAGAGAGGATGGATCGGAACACTCGGGAAATCAATAATATGATGCCTAGCCGGACTAACATGTCTAGCAACAACAGCGGGGGCAATCAATCAAACCTCGTCGTGCAGTTGGCAGCAATTTCAGCAAAGTTGGACTCTTTGATAGCTTTAAAGGAGGATGTTGCTGTGATCAAGGCATGGATGGATGACAAGGAGCCACAGGATGAACTTCAACACCTACCAACAGATTTGGTCAAGGAGGAAGCTTCCGGTGACAGTTCTAGTGATGACCATATTGGACTTGAGCATGCTCTAGGTGTTGTGCAGTTAACACACAGACCTAATCCAAAATCTCAGCATCCAAAAGTTTTGAGCATTCAACCAGTTGTGAATGTATTAGCACCAGGGCCTAAGCCAAAATCTCATAATCAAAAGATTTTGCGCATTCAACCAATTGGGAATGTATCGGCACCAGGGCTCAATCTTGAATCTCAGGATCAAAAAGTTGTTATCATTCCACCGATTGTGAAGGTATTGCCTTTGAACACAAAAATCACAAATACAGGTCAAATCCTAGCATTCATCGACAATTGCTTGAGGAACATCATAAAAGTCCGTACCATTAGTCCTCACATCAAATGTCCAAATCCAATAGCTAGGGGACAACCACACGGCAAGACAATTGGGTATGAAAAATTCGGAAAACAACATAGGCCTCCAGAACGAATTCAAAGGATTGATGATGCGCTACTCGAAAACCAAAATTCTGCAACTTTTCATCACCTTGCCATCGAACCTTATAAGGAACAATTCACTGGATGGGTAGCTCCCTTTTCACATACCCGACTTGAGGGCAAGTCGTTTTTCCGGGCGCGTAGTATTGATACGAACTCGGTTATGGAATCGGGTCAGATCATGGGTCGGATTAGCTTGGAGCCGTATATTGGATTAGGGGGCAGAATGGCGAGATGGATGGCGGGATTATTCAAAGTTTCAAAAGCTGGGAAGGGGTCATCCACGAACTGGGAGTAGTGGGAGTAGTGGGGGACATGAGTAACTGCTTTATAATCTAGATATATATGTTTACACAGTATATTTTGGTGTTGTGTTTTTTTAATTAGACTTTTGTCTTTGTATTGGGAGATTTGCCCTTCTCGAATCGGGCCGACTATCGTGTTACTTTGTATTTGTGGTTTAATCGAATTCCGGGTTCTATCACGGGGACTCTTTCGGAGCAGTCTTTCTATCCCAATTGGGATAGGGGTAAGGTTTGTATCTATCCTTCCCCCAGACCCTACTGAAAAATGGGAATATACTGGGTAAGGTGGTTGTTGTTGTAATGTAATATCATAATATCTTAATTTTAGCCTTCAAGAGTTCAAGGTGTGGAAGTGGGGGTATAAGGTTCAACTTCCATTGGTTTTTTTGCCTTTGACCCCACTTGAAGGCCACCTCCCTAGCCCGCTTCATTTTACCCAATTTTGTTGGCAGGGAATTGGTGGGGCTTGTGATTTTACTGTAACAGGTTCTGACATTTGCCAAAAAGTAAAATAAGCATCTTTAATGTTCGTATTAAATAGTACATTTTCTAGCCACATTATGCCTGGTGAAATACTTTGTATTATCTTTATCTGCGGTATCATATCTCTTGCAAGTTATGTACTTTCAGTCAAACTGGTTACTATTCAAATTCAAATTCAAATTCAAATTCATGCAGCTTTGTTATAAATTTTACAAGAATTTACTATTTGTAGTTCATGGTATATAGATTTATGTTATCACCTGAAAACTCATAAATCCATACTATAAAAATATCTCCATGCTTCAAGTATTTTTGTTGGTTTTTGAGATGAAAATTAGTAATGTATTATGCAGGTGATGGATACACCCTCCAACATTTCTGATAAGACACATGAATCACAACAAGATCAGGTCTCAATTTCAACTTTATTTTTTAATAAAATTTCAAGTAGTACATTTCTTGGTTTAAAAAGCGAGTTTGAGGCATGAGGCAACCTGGAAAAGCAGGAAACGACTCAAGGCCTTGAGGTGCCGTCTCATGCACTGGGTTAAAATTGATCAAAAACAGGGCGTGCTATATATAAAACAACCAAAGGGTTGATATGTAAAAGAGATGAAACATATGCAACTTGGTTGTACATAAAAGCTTATTTGGTTCCTCGTGCCTTAACTTGCGGGACCTAAACGCCTCAGAGCATCTTGAGCTTTTTAAAACCAAGACTTCATTCAATAATTTGTTAATAAATTCTTAACCAATTTTCTTTCTTCTTTTTCACTTCAAGAGTATCAGTTATCACCCAAGAACGTTCAAGATTTATTTAAAGCATGGGGATGTAATAATGAAGAAATATCACAAATCCTTGAACGTATGCCATCTCTCCACAATTCCAAACTCGATAAACTTCAATCAAAACTCCAAATTCTTCGTGATCTTGGATTCACATCTTCGGATTTAATCAAAATCATTAGCTGCAGGCCTCGTTTTTTAAAATGTAGGATCAACCGGTATCTTGATGAACGTGTTCGGTACCTAGAACACTTGTTTGGTTCAAAAGAAGTTCTTCAAAAAGCAATTCTTAGAAACCCGTCTGTTCTTACTTATGATCTAAAAAACATGATTCAACCCACTGTTGATTTGTACAAATCCATGGGTATAACGGGAAGGGATTTAACATTGATGCTTCTTTCCCGACCTACTATAATACCCCGAACATCACTAAATGCTGAAAAGTTGGAGTACATTAGAAAAACCGGAATCTCCAAAGATTCAAAAATGTATAAATATGTTGTCACACTTGTGGCAATTTCACGCCTTGAAACCATCCGTGAGAAAATAGCAAACCTGGAAAAATTCGGATTCTTAGAAGATGAGATCTTTTGGCTTTTGGGTACCTCACCACTTGTGTTGACTTTATCTGTTGAAAAAGTTCAAAGAAACATGACTTTTGTGGTGGCGAGTATGAAGCAGCCGGCTAAGGTAGTACTTGAATACCCGTTTTTGCTTTATAAGAACCTGGAAACTGCGTTGAAACCACGCATGGTTCTAGCCACAAAGATCGATGATATGGGCCTGAACCCGAGTATAAACGGGCCTAAGGTGTTCACCGCTTTGAGGATGACCGAAAAGAGGTTTGTGAAGGTATTTATCAATTGTCACCCTCCTGAGATTGCAAACGAGTTGATGAATTGCTATGCGGATGCAAAGCATGTTAAACGGTTAGCAGAAGAGGCAAAAAAGATTGTGCATAAAGGATTTCCATTTTGAGGAACCTTTTCTTTTTTGGCATTTTTGTAGCTAATAATTTGTATGAACTCACATGATTAAAATTTTGTGACCAGTTGCTTTTGTAACTGGAGATTGTAGCTAACAAGTTGGTTTTAAATGGTCCATTGTGAAGTTATATTGTCATATTCTGGTGGGATGAGTAAAGGTTGTTTTAGGTTCCCTTTATTGAAGCTGCAGTATCAATGATATATATGATGTTCTTTCTGTTAACTGTCACCTGCTTTTTTAATAAATGGGTTCATTTTGATGATTTTATTTTGAGGGTTTCATTTGGGTTGCTCAATTTATATAAAACTTGACCAAGCCAGTATTTTTGTGTGAAATCCTACTTAAGAACAAATACAAATTGTGAATTTGCCATGACCTGTTTTTAGATTTGGCTATCTAAACTTGAGAGGTCAGGAGGTTTTCCTGGGGTGGTGGTGGGATCTCAACAGAGGTCATGGTAACTAGACCTTGGTGACATGGCCTGAAAATCATTGGTTCACACGTTGAGATCAATGCCGTTCAAAAAAAAATCTAAACTTGTTTTTGATCTGTTACCCAACCCCCAACCACCATGGGCAATATGTTCTGACACCTTAATGACATCTATTATAAGTAATTAATTATAGTAGTTCAAAATAATTAATACTTGGATCTTTTCCTTGTATTATATTTACATGCTATTGTTTTGGCTCAAAGTTTGAGATCCATTCATGGTCTGGTTTCGAGATCGAACAAGCTTTGACTAAAAAGACCAAACATCTCAGTTCTAGGTTAAGTCCTGGCCGGTTATGTGCACTTTAGACCATTGTAGTATGTTTGTTGTTCAGGGTCTAGCCACCGAGTCCTAAACATGACTCACAAGACCAAACATCTAATCCCACATGAATACAAATTGAAAAAGTTAAACATTGCTTTGAGTATTCAAGTGTTGCATCATGATAGCTGCAAAATCATTGCTCATGGGTTAACCTGAGAAAGTGGTTCTGGTTCGGGTTTCAAGTTCTGGCTCTTGTTATGTAGAACCCGAAACTTGAAACATTTGAAATGAGTATTTGGGTATGGACAAGGTATGAGACGGGTATGGGATTAGGTATACCCATCTGTTTACCCATTTATCAAAACTTATTATAATCCACAATTTATAAAATAAATCGCATGTTCATGTTGTTAAAAACATAAAAAATATTGAAAGAAGTGTAGTTATTTGATATTTCCTTTCACTTTTTGACACAATTCTAAGATCAAGTTTCTAGGAACGATCCAAATGGGTAATTTTAAACCACATAATATCATAAATAGGTGTACATGATCCATGCGGATATATCCACAAACCCAATGGGTATATCAGATACCCGATGGGTTTGGGAATGCGTTTTACCGAAACCCATCCCATGCCCAATCTGTTACCATCCTTAAGGTTATAGGTCTAGTCTCAACTCCGAAGAACCCTAAACACTTGCAAAAAGAGGGTATGCATTTGTGCACAAGATCCACAAGACAAAAATAAACAAGTATAATCAAACACAATGCTTAGAACACGATATTAACAACAAATACATGAAAAATACAAGAAAGCGACGCGTGAACATTCAACAGGAAGCCATCATATATGTATATGTTTTCATGAGGAATCTTATTTTTCCTCTAAGCAATGTTAAGAAAATTAAATATGATAAAAAGCCATGTAGCTGTTTAGATCATTTGTAATCAATATCTACCTACAAAGGACAAGTTATTAAATCCTCTAACCCTGATAATGGTGACAACTTCAAGAAATATGATCAAGATTATCTTTCAAGAAATCTTTAAGCTTAAGTAAAAATCTTCTTTTTCCTCCTGAACAATTAAAAATGAAAAAGATAAAAGCTTTTGTTGAAATAGTTGAGTTACCATGATCAAGAATCATATGCCCATGAAGAACACCAACCTCAGCAGCCCATCACAGCACAATTGTACACAAAATTACTGGACTGTTTACGCCCGAGCATGGTCCATCGAGGCGGCCCGTCTCTTGGGGCCCATGAATTCACTTCTATAAACCCGGTCCCACTAGTTCTAGGCCCACCAATAACAATAACCTGATCACCACAACCCCTAAATGCGATACCCCAACCATTCATCGAGTCAGCACGTTCAGGCAATCTTCCAACCGTTTCCCATTCTTTCCTTTCTTTGTCATACTTTCTTACTTCCATATCAGCACAATCTGCAGCATACAATTCATTATCTACAACAGCCACTAGCGGTGGCGCCTCGGTTGTTGACGCGGCATTGGCGGCACCACCAGCCCTCATCAGTGACATATTTGGGATTTCCTTCCAAACCCGGGTACGCAAATCATACTCTTCACCACAAGTTAACGGTTTCATATCTGTCCCGCCAATACCTCCAATTACATAGAACTTATCATCCATAAACACCCCGGAACACATTTTCCTTGGTTTAAGCATGTTTGGAAGCGTTTCCCAAGCACCCGTCTCACTGTTATAAAGTTCAGCTGAGTTCACAATCCTTCCATTTGGATCGGAACCACCTGCTACAATTGCAATCTCACCAAGACTTGCAGACCCGAATAAACATCTGGGCTCGTTCATTAACTGCCCAGATGACCATGAGTTGGTTAATAAACTGTACTTGTATATTACATGATCAAGAACTTCTTTCCCTAACACCAGCAACTCAGTCCCGACTGCCAAAGATTCTTTATCAGAAAACTGGAAACATGTGTTAGATGACATTGTTGGCAAATTCATCCAACGTTGTCTGATAGGATCAAAAGCTTCCCATTGTACCAAATGACAAGAAAAGTAAACCCAATGCTCGATAATACCTTTATTTCTTCTTTCTCTATAGAGTTCACCACTCCCAATTAGCTCACGAAATGTTCGGTTTAGTGATGCCAATGAACCATAATCGGACCTTGAGCATTTGAGCAGACAACTAATCAAGTTGTCTCGACCAATGTCATGTATTTGAGTACTTGAATCCGAGTCATTGCCAGTGTGGCTTTGATTATTGTCAGGTTGATCATTGGGGGCTAATGAAAGATCAAGAAATCCTAATTGAAGATCAAGGTTATCGTGGACTTGAGATTGCTTGCGGGCTTTTGTAGGGTGAATAATTTCATCATCTTCGATATCTAACGATCTTTTCTCTTGATGAGACTCAATCTTTTCAATCCCGCAATTATTCATAAAACCAGCCCAAATGTTGTTCCTCTTGCTGCTGAAGCTTCTTGAAACCAAAAAAGACCTTTCCTCCAACATGCCTCCTTGAATCAGACCCAAAAGATGGAAACTTTTGGAGATTTCTGAAGAACCCTGATCAAGATTTCTTGTAATTTTCTTCAATCAAACCCCAAATATGTATTTTTTTGGGGAATTTTGAAGAACCCTAATCAAGATTCCTTGTAATCTTCTCAGATCAATCCCAAAATATATGAATTTGTGAGGATCTCTGAAGAATCTTAATCAAGATTTCTTGTGATCTTCTTTAAATCAATCCCAAAAGATATAAACTTTTGGGAATTTCTGAGAACCCTAATCAAGATTTCTTGAAGCCTCCCCTTTTGATCAACAAGCAAGAAATCTTTTCAACTGAAATCCCATAATCATAAATATAATTGTCAAATTAACCAAAACTCCCATATCAGATAATCATTCTAATTTAAGAAGTTGATGAGTCAGACACGAGATAAAATCAAGATCTATACAAATTAATTAGCTAAACAAAGCAAGAAACACAGTGAAACAATCAAATTGATGTTAACCCACAAATGGCAATGACTTGTAATGCTACACAAATAAAGAAAAATCGAATCTATTCCACAAAAGATAATATAATAATTTGACATCCCAAATTCCAGATCCCTTAATCTCAATATTAGCAGAACACATCAATCGAATCAAAACCCTAAATCAATTGATTGAAATTGAGCATAAACTTTAAAATAAAATAAAAAAATTAAACAAAAAAATTGAATCAGAACTGCTAGATTTGATATTACAGTAATTAATCAAAAAAGGGTAATGAACTTACCGATTGGATAAGATGAAATACACGGAAATCTTTCCTTTGGTATCCAATTATGCCAGAAAGACAGATATACACATATATATTTATTTATATTTATATATATATGTGTATATATATCTTCTTTCTCTACATGAATTTGTTAGTTCATGAATGCTTTCTTTCTTTATATCTGCATGTATCTATTTGTGAACTTAAGTTATCGACGTTTGACAAAATCGAAAATCAAAAGTTTTGTTTTTGGGTGTAAAATCTCTCTCTCTCTCTCTCTCTTCTCTCTCTCTAGAAATATGCAAATTAAAAGCTTTTTAAGGGTTAAATTCGTTGGGGGAAGAGAATTAGGGAATAACAAGATGGGTTTGATTTTCTTGTTTTTATTGACAAAAAAAAAATTCCGAACTTTAATTTTCTTTTAAAGAAAATGATCTTTGATATGAATAGATGTATACATACACGCATATATATATATACATGGTATTGGGAGAGAGGTAAGAAGGTTGGAGGAAAAAGAAAGTGATTAACTGTATGATTGGTAAAACATGTCTTATCGTATTTAACATGTTAGATACGATAATGCAAATATAAAACATGTAAACGACTTGCTTAACACTTTGTTTGGTTATTTTAGCGTAACCACTCTATGTTTTGTGTAGCAAAAAATATGATTGATAAAGTCTATCCTTTTTATACTTATAATTTAACAAAAAGTATGAAATTAAATAGTATTTTTTCTTTTGTTAAACAAGTCTAATCGTGTCTTATCATATACCCGTTTTGTCAGCTCTAGTTGACGGAGGCGTATGTGACCCACAACCAGCTGCTTACTTTAAGCTTTGCGTCGAATATACCGATTTATCCTAAAATCATGTAAGAGACTTGAAGAGTCTTAGATGATGTTTGTTTTTCAGAAGCAAAACGTCTGCAGTCTGTGGACCACATCTGCAGACTTCTTTTACAGAAGAGTTGGCCAAAACCTCTTCAGTCTGTTAAAAGAAGATTGTTTGTTTTTTAACGTCTGCGAATGAATCAACCAATTATCACAATCAACCAATTACTCGTTTACATATACAAATTAAAAAACACTTACAAGTCAAAATCGAACACCTAAACTAACTTCAGATTCGACACCGGTGGAGGGCGCCGATCGTGGCTGCAGAGGAGGAAGGAGGAGGTCGCGGCTATGGAAGAGGGTGGTTCTCGCGACTGCGGAGGTCGGAGGCAGAGGTCGCATTTGCGGAGGAGGGAGGCGGAGGTCGGAGGCGGAGGCCAGCGATGTGGTTGGCGGCGCTGTAGAGGGCGGCGACGGGGGAGGGCGGTGCTACCGATAGGGGATGGAGCTGCGATTGTAATATGCCAATGGGGGATGGAGCTGCTGATTGTAAAGCTGCGTGATACCTAATATATGGAGAAGAGATGAAAAGTGCACGGTCCATGTCTACCCCAAAAAGAGGTTGAGCAAATGCTTTTTAATAAAACATCTTCTGAAAAACAAACAGTCTGTAGCACCCAACTTCTACATGTGGTCTGCACGACGCAGACAAAAGAGGTCAGGAAGGGATTCTTGAAAAAAACAAACACCCCCTTAGAGTTGTCATCGACTCCTCTTCGTCCTCCGAACCATTACCTTTGCAACCTTCTTCCTTTAGCTTCGGTTAAATGAACCTTTAATAGAACTAAGAAGCATCAAAATTCAATGAATTAGTTGTTAAATACAAATTCATATTTTCTTCTTGTGTTCTTTTTAACTTATTTTTAAAAATGAAACCTTTATGAACAAGATACGGATTACTATTGAACTTATCTAAAAAAGAATTTTATGTTTGAAAGTAAGAAGAAGAAAAAAAGTAGTGAAATTGCACTTGACTACGTTTGTAAATGAATGAAAGAATACGAGCAAGACTTATTTACGTTCATTCATTTAACTTTAATAAAACAAATGAATGAACACAAATACTTAAATAAACGGTACTTTCTTTTTTATGTTTGGTCATGTACCAATTAAGAGTAAAAGTGAATAACCAAATTGAAGATTTAAATATCATCGTCCTTGTGTCCATTATTTCACGTGTAAAAAATATATCTGGTTAAGTTCAGAAAATATAAATTCTAATATTAATAATAAAATATTTAAATTCATATTGAATAAACATAAATAAACAAACATAAATAAGAACGTATACAAATATCTACAAGCGTAAATGAACGAACAAAACATGTTTTATATTTGTTTGATTAAATAAACAAAATTTATTATGCATAAATTAATAAATATAAACAAACTTTTTGTGAATTATCCCTAACATGAAATATTATACTATATATTAAAAAACCAGTTGCTAATGAATTGTAGAGTTTTGTCACATCTGCTCTTCTTCGAGTGACTAGAGCCATATGCATTTTTTCTTTGGCCCATTTCTCTGAAGCCCCCTCAGTCTCCACCGTCTCCACCACACCTTCGCCACCATATATCTTTTTTTGCGGTCGATCCATCGATTGGGCAGGTACTACAAATACGATCTTCTCTGTATTATGGTTGTTCTGATCCCCGATCTAGGGTTTTTGGTTGATCCATCGTTGGTTTTGTGGTCGTTCTGTTTTCTCCATCTCCGATCTAGGGTTTCTGGCTGATCTATCGAGGGTTTTGCAGTCGTTCTGGTTGCTCAATCATTTTGGTTGCGCCTGCAGTACGACCCTCTCTCTTTGTGTGGTTCAAATTAAGAGCTCCTATTTAGGGTTTGATATTGCTCGGATATGGTGCCTACAATATGTTCGTCTCTGTGGTTCAATTCCTTGTCGGTCGTTCGATGGTTGTGTCGCAACAGTATTGCCGTTGCCATGTTTGATTGGTTTTCGCGTTGTCCTCAAGCCATTGGCGATGCCATGTTCTGAGCTAATACTTGGCAAAACAATTATATATTATATGAGAGATTGTGGGTGTATTCGTGGTTTATAGTTTTGATAATAGGAAGTGCTTATATATGTTATTTTTGTTGGATGCTCAATTGCTCATATACGCATTAGAAATAAAACCCGTTATTACTATGAATATTTGTCTGTTACTTTGGGTATATTTGTGCTTGATAGTTTTAGTTTCTATGTGTACTTATGTATGTGATTTTTGTTGTCTATCATTTGGCATGGTGATATGTAATTGCAACCATAATACTATCTATATACAAATGTGAAGTTGGGTGTATAGTGGTGTGCAAGGTGTAGAGAAAAACGATGCCATATACATGAATTTCTGGGTTGACTCTGTCTTCATAAAATGCGATGATGTGTTGTCCGTTTTGGCGAGGCAATGTGTTCACAGCCATTTTCGGATCTGAGCACCGGTTTCGCCACGGTAACACATTGCAACGTGACCCCCTGTACACTAATGTTGCTCGATTTGCTAGCGATGATTGATTGTGGTGTAATAATTTGTAGGTTTCTTCTTCGATTAATAGGCGTGTTTTTTAATCTCAATTAATTAGGTGAAGTTTTGAAGTTGTGAGATGTGTTATGTTACAGGAAATGGGCATTTGAGAGATGTATTTGTTAATATCATACATGCATATCTATGCTTACAGTTATATCAACTTGTTAGATTAATAAATCCAATTTCAATCTTTCAAACTAAAATAAATTATCAGGATGGTTCACCTGTTTTTTTTGGTATTTTACTTTTATCCCTGAATTTCACAAATTGTTCATATGACCAAAAACTTTAACGTTCATAACTCATACAATCCTTATCAAAATCAAACCTATAAATTGTATATATTAAATATATTTTAAGGTTTTATAAAATTCAAATACAAAGACTCAAAGAGTAAAATACAATTTAATCTATAAATAACTTAGCCACTCCTATCTCTAAGTGGCAATTTTTCGTCTAAGTTTTCGTGAGATATGAGTTATTAGGTCCAATCGTATACGTCTCTACAAGCCTTTATTTCTCGAATATAAGTCGGCAGCTTTTTAAAGTTGGTAGAATTTCTGACACTAATTTCATCTTTAAAACAATTATTTTATTAAATAATATTATTATATGTTATGGCATGACCATCATCATCAAGCTTTTAAACATCTTGTTTTTTTTGTAATAATCTCTTTTTCTTTGAAATGACATGCTTACGGTGGAGTCCATAACCCATTCTTACTCTATTTTTTATTATTTAAATCTAATTAAATTCTCTAATTGTATTTTTATTTAAAATTAGTTTATACGATTTAAGTTTCTTGCAATACAACTCAAAACTATCCAGATTCATCATGTTTCTTATTTCTCTCTTTAGTTAAAAACACCCAAAATTAAATGAACATGTTATATATTCTCACACTTATTCCACATCATTCACACATCCTATATATCTCGTACAGACATATATTGGGCGGGACGTATCTTATATGAGATGTATACGAGACTAATTATTGTTGAATCAGAGGGTGTCAAATAGGGATATACGTCTCATATAGGCATATACGAGACGTATAATGTCGGTTGAGTGCTAAAATAAATAAAATGGATATTTAAATAACCAAGCTCAAGCTAAAAGTTTTTACCTTTATCACATCTTCTACCCTTGGCGTTTGTGATCCCATTCTCATGGTTTAACACGTTAAGCAGATAGCATTGAGGAAGCTTTTAACGGAACGCCGGGGGGTCCCTATTTTTTTTCCATCCGTAGTGTTAATTTTTAGGTGAAAGATAATCGTTTGTTAAAAATATATGTTTTGTCCCCCTTGCTTAACATATATTATGAGTCCCATAAATTTTCGCCACCCTTTTAACATGTTCAAGTTTCGCAACTGACAGATGATCCAATGACCAAGTATCGTTAAAAAGTTAGGAGTCTTTTTTAAAAATAAATTCATATGATTATAAAGAGCAAATTAAGTTTTGGTCTCTAGGTTTAAGTTTTTTAATCTATTCATCGCAAAACATAATGTTCTAATAACGAAGCCATGTCATTTAAACAATTAACGATTTTGGCTCATGTAATTTATGTCTTACTTTTTCTCCATCAATAACATTTTACGTTTTCAGTTGTATGTGAGGCCAAAAACGTTAATTGTTTGAACGACAGATGTTTTGTTAAAAGATTTTATTTTGGATTGAATAGACTAAAAGACTTAAAACATTGTCTCGATTATAAACATATTTGAATCACATTAAGCTACAAAAATAAGCTAAACTCAAATACACTTGTACACAAATAAAAGTTACATACAAATTCAAACGACTTCATTAACATATTTCATATGATTTGAATGACTTAATTAGGAAAAAAAAAGTTAAAGTGATTTAATTATAACATGTCAAAAAGTTTGTTATACTTGTATAAAGGTTTCCCAAATATAAAAACTATGAAAGAGTTGTGAGCATTAGGAATGAGTTCAGTAACTTACTAGTACCGAATTCTTCGGTTTGGTATCGATCATTATTAGTATCGTTGAAAATACATAAAAAACAAACTGACCGGTATTAATACAAAAAATATAAAAAACTAATACCGATACTAATACTGATAGCGTGAGTCGATATCGATACGGTATTAGTAGAATAAGGATGCTTAGGTAGCGTTTGGTATGCATGAATGAAAGATGGAATGGAATGAGTCATTACGTTGGAATGAAAAGAAACGTGTTTGGTTACCACATAGGAATGGAATGCATCATTTCATAAGGAATGTGATTCCTTCACTTTTGATGATTTTAATTCCTTTGAATATGGCTACTATTTTTTATTCCTTCTCTTGAAGGAATGATCTGACCCATAACCGAAACTATGAGCTGACCCATGACCCGAACCATGATGCTAACCATGACTCGACCCATGACCTGAACTATGACACGAACCACGATTCGAACCATGACCCGACCCATCACCTGAACCATGACACGAACAATGACCAAACCATGATCTGAGCCATGACACGATCCATGACTCAAAAAATTACCCGACCCTAACAATGACCTGACCCATGAACCAAAACACGACCCGACCCCAATCCAATCCACAAATCAAACCATGACCCGATCCATTAAATGCCCCATGATCGAACCATGAGCTAAACAATAACCGACCAATGAATCGACCCATGACCCGACCCACAAACCCGACCTATGATTCGAACAATGATTAAAACCACAACTCGACCCATAAGTTGTATTCCATTCATTTATCTTCTCATGCCTATCAAACAAAAAGAAGTAATGAATCATTTCATTACCTTAGGTAACCAAACATGACAATGTAATAGTAATGATTCATTTCTTTCCCATGTCAATTCCATTTCCCCCGTCTATTCCATTCCTTCATACCAAACAGACAGTGTTAGTGTTAGTAAGGAATGATATAAACGTGTGATTAGGGTGGCTAGTTGGAATGCGATAAAACTTACAAGTTACAAACCGTGTTCTAGTTAATACGTGTGGGTCCCACATGCGATGACCCATTTGGCGCGTAACAAGCAATTCCCGACGCTATCTCACACGATAATACGACTAGATTCATTTTTTTTTTAAATTAATGTGGTAGCTTTATTTCTAAAGCTAATCTTAATCGACACTACACGTTTCGCATATGGTTACCCGAAACTTAAAACTTTTTATGACACATGTTTTTTTGATTCGACTCGAATGAATATTATAGATAAAGCTCAATTAAGTTATGTTCTAAAAAAAGAGGATTCTTGCGTTTTTGTCTGCATGTTGAGAATGCATTCTTTTATCGGCTCATTTCTTAAAATACTTGATTGGTCTCGTATACGTCACTCCTCATATAAACCTATACGATAGGGGTGTGCATGAAACTGAAAAAACCGAACCAAAACCCAGAAACTGAAAAATCCAAAACGAAATAATTGAACCCAAATATAAACGACGGGTTTGATATAAGTCTCTAAACAACCAAAAGTTTGGGTTTGGGTTTAGTTTACCAAAAACAAAAACCGAATACATGGGTATGTGTGTGTGTGTGTGTGAATATATATATATATATATATATATATATATATATATATATATATATATATGGGCAAGGTTCAAATGGTAACCCACTGTTATTGTGGTAACCCAGTGAACTTTGACCAAAAGTGCCCGAATCTTTGGTTTTTTTTTCCATGGTCTTTATTATACATATTTAGGGGGGGTTTCTTCTTTGTGTTTTGGCTAATTCGCAGTGCAAATCGAATTTACCTCGGTGTAAATTTGAGTTACATTTCGCAACATTTAGAAAAGTGCAAAAACTTTACACCGATGTAAATTCAATTTGCATTGCGAATTAGCCAAAACACAAAAAGAAACCCCCCCTAAATATGTATAATAAAGACCATGGAAAAAAAAACCCAAAGATTCGGGCATTTCTTGTCAAAGTTCACTGGGTTACAGTAATTACACAGGGTTCTTATTTGAACCAAATCCTATATATATATATATATATATATATATATATATTTGCTATTTTCTTGTTATTTAAATTGAGTTTTGATGTCTGATATCTTATTTTTAACCTGTTGATACGGAGTCACGTACGTACACTATATAACAAACATATTTACCAATTCTTTAAGAATTTTTAAAATGTTTACGTTTGTTTGTTTGTTTTTTATTTTAAACTAGGTTATAAACCTGTGTATTACACGGCTTTGTAAATAAAAATTATATAATTTTTTTGCTGATGTCTTTATAAATTTAAATAATTAAAATAATTATATTAGTTATACATTTTTAATATTAAAAAAAGTTTTAAAAATAAAACTTTAAAAAAATGTTCTTAATATGTGTGTGCATAACATTAAACATAGATGATATTTTTTATCATATTATTAATATTAATTTGCTATATTTAGGTAAACAATGTATATAATTAATAAGATTAATTGTGAGTTTTATGTTAAAATTTTAAAATAAACATTTATTTTCAAAAAAAATAAGATAATGTCATGTGTCATTATTTGGAATCAATTATTAGTATATGAAGATAAGTTTCTACTTCTTTTTATGCAGAAATGATTTTTGTCCTCTTTTCAACCCTTTTTAAAATAGATTTTTTTATAGGAAACTATTACAAGTTGGAAGTTACTTTACACAAAGTGGGTTGCGAGAAATAAAAGAGGGGTATTTTAGTATAGCAAAAATTATGCTAACTATTTTTTAACAACTTTTAATTAGTTAAATTCATTTTTTTTTACTTTTAGTACTTTCAATTTCTTTTAAAATTGTAAAATAAGAACCAAATTGCATAAAATATCCTTTAAGCTTTTAAAAACTTACAGATTTTATTTTTTATTAATAAGGCTATTTCGATTATTTATTAAATTTTTTTACAGAAAATGCAACTGAAGTAAAGGTAAAAGATATGACTTACAACAATCTGTTTAGTTTTAAAAATTAATGATAAAACATGTAATTTAATAAAAACCTGAAGAACATTTTAGTAATTATATCTTAGTTGCTAAGTTAGCTCTATCATTATTCTTGTATTATAATCTTTACATATAAAATAATATAATTTTTAGGTATTTAATTTACAAAGGTATAAATTACTGATACAATTTTTAAATTTTGTTGAGTAATTTAAATAACAAAAAAATAGTAGGGTCTAGGGATGTAATTGAGCAAAACCAAGCTACAACCTTAAACATGCTATAAATTAAAGACGTCTCTGGTTTGATTAAGCTTGGTTTGCTATAATTTTTTAACTTTTTGTAATTTAAAAAAAAAATTTAAACAGCAACACCTGAATCCATGATATCACCGAACCTAAAGACTCGGATCATATGTCATCATTTGAACCTAGGGTGCCCCACCCTAGGAGGAACCCTTTGAAAAAACCATCTGACCACCAAGGCTTGGGTTTCGACCTAATGACTTTCAATTTGGAATGTCATGGTGGTAGTGTGGTACCGCTAAGACAAAATCCATTTGCAATTTCGAATAACTCACAAGCCAGCTTGAATCTTTGTGCATCTAGTAGTCAAGGAAAGCATAATTAGATCAAAGGTCAATTGTTGATGGCCTGATGGTAGTTTTCAAAAGTTGGTTTTCAGTTTGGTTCAAACCTATAGTAGTCAAGGTAGCCTTTTTTACTTTTATTTTTATATTTTTTTACCAGGTCCAGACTGGTCCTATATTATAGAAAACTAGATAAAAAATTGGTAATTTCAAATGTAAATGATATATATAAACACATTAAAAAATATATAGAAATGAATTAATTTTATAGAGATATAGAAACCAAAAAACGAAAATTAAAAATAAATCAAAATCAATTGTGATGGCTGGATTGTAGTTTCTAAAAGTTGGCTTTTGATTTGGTAAACCCATAGACAATTTGGCATTTTTTTCATATAAAGTATCTTCAAAGTGATAGTGTTTAATTTTATAATATACAAAAGGTTATATTGTTATATTATATGTGTTAGAATTAAAAAAAAAGATAATAATTTGTAATCAATTAATTAATTATATAATATTTATATATAATAAAATTTCTATTAACTATTTAGAAATATATTTTTTTATATTATCATTATTTGATAGAAGAGAATAAAATTGAGATAGACATTATAAAATGACAGTATGACACATGCCCTTCATTAGTACGAAAGAGAAACGAGAAAATAAGTTTGAGAAACACTATATAATGACATGTGTATCCTTAGAATATCTTTTATTAGAACAGATTGACAAATCAACTCTTTATATTTGATCAACATTAACCTATATAAATTTCTTTTTTTTTTTTGTTTTTTTAATTAGTATTGTTATTATAACTAAAGGTGCCCAAGAACGTGTGTTTTCATACATATTCCAAGTATATAAATGACTAAAACTGATTGTGATACATAAGAACAAAGATAGTAACTAGATACCTCTGTCAATATCATAAATAAAACGAATGAAGTAATTTTCATTTGAAAGGTTAGGAACAAAATTGATTGTTGGTGTTGTAGTTTGACATATTGAATCATTCTTCATCACACAAATATAAAATATAATTTTTTTAAACGGTAGTTAAACTGTCTCATCGTGCTACCTTTAATTATCCTGACGATTGATAGCTAAGATCGATTCCTCGATCTCCGACTTTGAGACACGTGTGCCCCCAGATGCGCGGGAACCGGATGGAATCCGTAAACCCTCACCCTCCATTAGGTTCGAACCTGGGATTAAAGCCCTGATTCGTTCATTCACCTGGATATCCATTAAATTGCACCAACAAGGTTAGAACCCAAGACATCCACTTTGGAAGGGTGGAATTTTACCAGTTGAGACAAATCTCTCGATAAATATAAAATATAATTAAACCATGTTAAAACAAAAGGTGTGGTATTGGTTATTGGTATACCATAAATAGATCAACTTTTAAAGCCAAATATAAGGCACAAATAAAATGACGTTAGTGGAAGTAGGTTGTAACAAGCTGTTAATTATCAACATCCATCATTTTGATAACATTATTTATATTTTTTAGAAATAAAATATGAAAACTTATGGACCCAGGCCAAGACGTCGTAATCGAACCATTTGAATGGCTATGCAAAAAGACATATCGTAGTTATATGAAATTAAGATAAAGAGTGTTGACAAAATGGGCAAGTAGTTATCCATTTGACCTAAAAAAGCCACCGGGGACCGAACTTATGCGGAAAAATCACCCAAAGAATAAATTTGATTGGTTTTCATCTAAAAAACTAATCATTTCTTTGGGATCTTCAAATAAATATTTTTAATTAACTCAAAAAATTATATATATAGGATTGGGATAAGATAAAAACATATTTAAATGTGTAAGCCTGTCAACCAAGATCAAGTCAAATCTTATCTTTATTATACATGTATGAAAATATGTTATTTTACGTGTTTGAGCAAATTTATCACTGTTTACGATCTTACGTCAGTGTTAGTTGTGTTACTGAAAATAAATATTTATAGTGAAATGCTGACTTACACCTGCTTTCAATCATAAACGGTCATTAATTTGCTTAAACACATAAAAACTAATCATTGCACAAAAAATGAGTTTTTGATCTTTAAAACGAGTATAGTATTGTTATATAAAAATAAATTGTTTCTAGCGCCTTGTATGTGAAATGCATCATTATGTCTTTTTATTCGTTATTGTGTCTTTTTGCTCGTCATTGTGTCTTAATATTTTTCAATAATGATTGAATTTTGAAACACATAATAGTCAAACAACATAATCACGTAGTTTTTAAATGTATGTTATAATGACAAAACAATAACAAATTTATCTTATATATAAAAAACAACGCCATATTAACATTAAATGATCTAAACTATAAAAAAACATTGATTAATACACATGATACAATAACTTAAAATATATATTTTCAAAAATTAGAACTTTTGAAAAAAAAATATTGAAATAATACAATTGTATACTTGTAATATGTAAAAATAAAAATGAAATAACAATTTGTTTAGTTCTACCACGTTTAAGGCAACTTTATTTTTTTTTGTTTATTATTTCTTATTTATATTAAATAAAATTATCTTAACTATGTTGACTTTGTTTTGATAGTAGGATTTTGCAAACCTTTGTTTGTAGTCAAGGGTTTGAACCAAGTTCTATGTCAACATTTTTTTTTTCATTTTTTTCTTTAAATTTTCTTATATTTTTACGTTAAATGACTTTTTTTATATTCTTATACATTAACATACATTATTATTATTTTTTTTGTGTTTTTCATTTTTTAATTTTCTTATGTTTACATTAAAATAACTTTTGTGATAATTCTTATACCATAAAATAGAACGTATTTAATTAGTTTTTAAATATGTTTATACTTGAATTATTAACATGTTCCGTCCTCCAATCCTTCTATTGGGTTTTTGCCTAACATCCCTTAACGTTTTCTTTTGGGTTTTTTCTTTCATTGTTTTCAAGATTATTAAGTTGTCTTTGTTACCAACTTTTCTAAAAGAGTTTGTAGCCTCGATTTTAGGTCATGTTTAGGTCGCAACGTGTGAGGTATATGACAAAACCGAACAGCTACGATTTTATAAGTTTGTTTTTATGCTTAACAAAGATTTTATCAATGTTACAATAACTTAGATTTGTTGCTAACTTTTTCAGCAAATTTGTATTTTCAATATTGGAGACCGTTTACGACGCAATATGTAAGACATGAAGAACCAGTCCACCGAAATTTTGTACGGATCTTTTTGTGCTTATCCAAAGCATCCTTTTAAGTTTTACAAAAATCAATCTCTTGCCTCCTAGGAAGCGCAGGCTGACTTTACTAATTACTCTTATTGATTAACTTTAGAATTTTATTTATTATTATTGAACCAAAGACAAATAGTAATTAGATAGCATTCGAGATGTTTAATCAATTATGTGAACATAATATTACGACGAAATAACCTAAATTAAACAAAGACCCAACTTGATTGTCAACTAATATTTCGGACAATTTTCATCGAACTTCCGATACGTATGTTTCTTTTTTTATTTTTAACGCAAATAGTTGATTGGCTGACACGTTCTTGACAGAAAACTCGTACATCAACAACATCATTTATATCTCATCAATTTAGGCGGAAACCCAGTAATCTACCACTGTGGCAAAACTCTTCAAAGTCAGGATTAGGACACAAAATCTGAAAAAATTTAAGGTATATCTCTTATTTTTCATGCTATTAAAACATAAGATAAATGGTCAAAATGTTACTTCAGAAATCAGTATATGGAAAATAAATCATTAACTAATTATATAATAAATTTAATAATTAATATCGGCGTTCAAATTAAAATTTTAATAATCATAAAAGTAATTTGATAATATCTTCCTACTACTGTGCACTCGTTCCCTAACTTTATATTTAAATTTTGCAAAATGATCAGTGTGGAATTCCAAAATTCACGTTACCATGTAATATTTAAAGTGTAAATAAAGTAATAAACGTATCTTAAAGAGTCTTTAATTATGATAACGATTATAATATACTTTTAGTTTTTTATTTTTATGTGATGGGTTAGATTGGTTAAACATTGACACGTGCATTACTCAAATTTTAAGAATTAAATTTAATATTTTAATTTAAAAATAATATATTTTTCTTTCTGAGAATAAACAGACTTGAAAAGAAGCAATCGAGCTCTCGAAACCCCAAATTAAAAGATTCCGGCGTGCACTCAAATTATATTAATACTTCCCGCGGATCGACATGAGTGTATCCAATTAGTCACTGACACGTGGCAAAGTATATCCAAGTTGAAAAGGTTCCTAACATAGTGATAGCTCTTTAACTTCTCTTATAAGAGGTCTTTGGTTAGAGTCTCAATTATAACCATGGTTGTAGAAGTCGCTAGACGCTAGTCGGGCGGCGAGGTTCGGCGCTAGGCGGATTGGAATTTTTATATGTAATTTTACAAATATATATCATATACACACATCAATATCAACAATTTAATATAATACTTCAAATAATTTTAAAAAATATACTTAAATATACTAAAAAAAGTACTTTAAAGTGCAAACTTAAACACTGAGTTCAAAGTTTAGAGATAAATTTCGATGTTAACTGCCTGGATTCGATGTTTCAGAGACATATTAAAGATTTTTGGTTGAGAAATGTCTAAATAATCATGAAATTGGTCCCTTTTTACCATAAAAAAGTCAAAAAAAGTTAAAAAAAGTCAAAAAAGTGAAAAAAAATAAAAATCTGATTGGGCCGCCTAGGCCGCTTAGACCCCGCCTAAGCCGCCTAAGCCAAAAATTAGACAGTAGATGGGCGCCTAGCGCCTAGGCGCCGCCTAGGCCGATTTTTACAACCATGATTATAACATATATTGATGTGGTTTGAGCCTTGGGATTTTCTCCTGCACGGGTTGGTCAGCTTACCACGCTTTATTATTTGGACGGAAAAGTGATTTATTTGACAGGATGATCCTCGGTAACCGGACGTTTGCTATTAAAAAAATCCAAGTTGACACATGTTTTCATATGTAGTGTATATGTCTAAAACCAAAGGGCTTTTTTTAGCTTGATTGTGCTTTTTAGTCCAAATGAGCTTGCTTACATCTGGTTCTTTAGGTTACTGTGTAGCGGTCATTCCACTGAAATCCTTTCCTACTGAAATTTTCTGCCATGTCATCAACCCGTTGAGAATATAAAAACCTCATAGTGGTTGCCATACTGAAAAACCTTCCTCATTGTATCACATCATCACCCTACTAAACCTTAAAACATCCATAGTGACCAATCACGATCGAGAGGAGAAGAGGGAGAGCAACGGAGAGTGGGGGCCGCTGTGAGCTCGAAATGGAGCCCACCGGGGTTGGGGTGACGTGCCCGCCAAAGATCACAGAGTGGAGAGATCCCGCTGGTGGCGCGGTGTGGGTATTATACCCAGACTTAGTAAGATAACCGATTAGTAGTATGAGTCAAATGACTGAATCTTTGTTGGTAAAAAAAAATGCATCCGTTAAAAATCTTTAGAAGAAAGAGAGTAAGAGACTAGTGTTAAAAAAATAATAATAAAATATAAAAATCAGAAAAATAAAATATAAAAGAAAGAAGAAAGAGACTGCCCATCAAAGAAGTTGACTCTTTGTTCCAAACGAGTTGTCACCAGCCATTTTTAAATAAAGAAACCTTGATGCATTATCAAGATCTTACATGAAATCCAATCAAGATTCGTTCGCAACATGTTTTTTATAGATAACTTTGTATCAGGATGTTCTCTCATTCATTAATATTTAAAGTTTTAAGTTTATACAAATCTAGAAAACTTATGTATATGTTGTTTCTCTTCCGATGACATAGAGTCGTCAGCGTAAATAACTTTTTGTGTCGATATATCATCGATCAAAGTTCTAACACATTTTCTTTGTTTAACCTATCCTAACAACATATTCTTGTAACAACTTGCATGAAATAATACTCGGTCTAAGGCATGACTTAGTGAAAAGTTGTTGCCGTAGCAACGAAATGTAGTCAGGATAAAGTTAATTATTTTTTACTTTTTTTAAAGTATAATATACAAAAGAAATTAAATAAATTTTCTGTAAACTTTCTCGACGCTTTATTGTCGTTAAAAAAGATATTTTATTTATTTTTTAAAATATTTAAACAAAACGCCACAATTTTTTGTTATTATGCCATAAGGACATGTTATCAACACATAATTCTTAACTCTAATTAACAAACAACGATTGACACTTCTCATTTGTCCTTGTTTAATTTCACAACCCTCTCTCTCTACATTTCATTTTCTCCAAAATCACCTTCATTCACAACCATCCCCTACCATAGTTGATAGTTCATCTTAAGCGTCGACATAAAAAAAGTAGTCAAATTTATTTATTTGCAAGATTTTTTACCTCGAAGGTTCAAATTAGCTCTATTAACGTAAGCAAAACTAAATGTATGTCATTTTTTGAAAGAAATTTTCTAACACTAGTTTGTCCCGATGACATCTTGTTTCTAAAATTATTGTTTCTATGGTTATTTAAAAAATAAATTCGAAGGTATACATTGTATTTAGGTTTGATTTGGTTGAATGTATATGCAGGTTTGTGCTTTTTTTAGCTTAATTTAATTAAATATAAGTATATATTGAATTTTGGTGTCTTTGTATGTATATAAATATGAACACGTACAAATCATGTGACATGTTTTAACATGGAATTTGTATCTATTTATGTGTATATATGTACTAGCGGGGTATTTGCATGATACATTAGAAAACACAACACATAGGTTGATAATTTTACGGGTATGCATGGCTCAATTTGGTTCGGTTTTGAACCAGATGCCTAACCAAAACAATTTTTTTACGCTTTTGATTTTCACACAAGTGAAACATACTACATAACATGGAATTTTTTAGCACGAAGATATTTTTGTTAGTTAAGGATGATAGATTTTGTTTAAAAATCATCATTATTTGTCTAAAAGGAACAGAACAAATTTTACGGTTTGTGATACAATTTATGTTTTTAATTAATATTTGAGTAAATTACCTATATAATCCCTACGGTTTTTTAATTATTATTTCACTTTTGGTTTCTAGGTTTCATAAATTACCTATATGGTCCCAAACTTTAAACATTTATAACACATATAGTCCTTAGGTCAATGAATTACCTCACATAACTGACCAAATTACCCTTCCATAAAAACTAAATTATATAATTTAATATGTATTCTTTATTTTGAAAATTCGATTTAAATACAAAAGTGATGAAAAATATTCTACCATTCTATTATTTGTAATTTGATAGTTTCTATTTTTTATTATTTGTCATTTTGTAGTGATTAATAGCATCCATGTTACTCATTAATAAGTTTAGATCAATAAAAGCAGGCCAACATGGACAGGTAATAAATCCAATTCCATCAGTCGAATTAACATGTTCATGAACATCAAACATCACCGATAGTTAAAAAGATCTTAATCCACATCCATATAAAAAATAAAAATAAATAAAAATAAAAACAGATTTTTATCTTTAAATATATTGATTATTAGATGTTTTTAACTCAAAGAAATCACCTAAAGTAGCAACTTAAAGCATAGAAAGAGATAAAGATAAGAAATTTAGCTTCTGTAATAAACACTCATGCAACTGGAAATTTAACACAAAACCTTTGATTTCTTAAATGCTTAGTATTATATACCTTTTTGTTGTTTTTTATTTGAAAATCACATTTAAAGGCTCATCATGATTTTTTTATTTATTTATTTTTTTTATTTTTTTTTAATTTTTTTTTACTTTTTATGGGTAAATCTATGGAAATCTAAACAAGAACATAATTCTTTTGTTGATTAATAATGTAAAAATTATAACTTTAAAAAGGTCTAACTTATTTTCACATTATATGATCAATTAATATTAATACCTCTAATATCTTTTTAGCTTGTCTTTACACATTGCCAAAATTAACTTGATTACGTGTCATCGCGACAAGAAAAATACGACTCAATCAAGAATTACTCCTAAAACAATACTAGTGTTAGTGAAAGGTACCAAATGATAATGGTTCTAATAATAAAAAAGGACAACATAAGGTATACTATTATAAACAAGAGAAATGAAGCACAATGATGGTAAATACAAAGTGAAAAGAGATATACGAATAAGCTTAATAAATCATAACACCAAGTTCTAAAGTTGAAGTTTGAAATTTGATAATGATTTCCACAACTTTTAGAACATGAATTGAATATACCACATCAGAATGCACCCAGAACCAAACTGAAGCACATAATAAAACGAGAGATATGTATTGCTACTCCATATATCAATCACGTGAAATGACGTGTGATGACAAACATATATAATCATCATCGTGAATTTTGAAATATAATTTCCTAAGAGTAGTTCATACGTTTCCAATTATAGTATTCATAATATGATCATTGTACTAACAAAGTACTAAATGAAGATGTCTGAACTTAACTAACCGTCAACTCAACTAACATTCACATGTGGTTTCACATAATTGGTGTCACATGATAGGCATGTGATCATCCTCACATGAAAGGAACATGCTCTAGTACATTATCACAAGTCTAGGTGTAACCTAGCTACCTAAAATATAATTAAAATCTAAAGGTAACATAACTATATATCTAACATGTAACGAAAATCAGGAGTGCCAAACTATATCAACACACAAGTCCATAATCATGATAATCTAGAGGTGTTCAGTTTTCGAATTGAACTCGAAAAGAAATCGAAATTCGGTTCAAATTTTAATATTTGAATTCAATTCGATTCGGAGTATAATATCAAATTTTCGAATCGAATTTCGAATTTGACATCGAATTCGAATTGATTTATTTGAATTTATTTTGAATTCTAATGCTCTTAAAAAATTTAAAATTCGAAAGCATTCGATTCGAAATATTCGAGTTACCTGAGATTCGATTCGATGAACAACCCTATGACAATCATAACAATATATGAAACTGATCTAAATGTGAAGGTTAACATATCAGATATCAAAGAGCAAATGGTTAGATTCGATATAAGTAAAGATCTCATGAAAAAAATAACGTCATATCATAATTTTAAAAGATGATTGTATGCCCAAAAGGTTCGATTTAATAGAATAGAGAAATCAATACTACAAGTACAAGATATAAGAATCCGTATCTTATTAGCCGATCAACAACAAAGATAATTCCTAAGCTTGTTAACAATTGCCATAAATCCTACAATATTATATTATTACTATAATTATAATTTATTAAATTAAGGATTCTTTTAAATTATATAATCCGTTTGATAGTAGGATTTTGGAGACAGAGGCTTCTACAAATTTTAAATATTACATCTTAGGCTTGAAAAGAGAATCAAACATGTCTATTAGGAATTACGAAATCATTAAACCATGGGGTGTGCCATGTAAGTGGGGCGTTTTTGGGGCGTGAATGGGCATGGCACACCGCCCCCTGGTGGGCATGAGTGAGCCGGCGTGAGTGGGGCAACGGCTCTCACCCCCATTGAACCCCAATTTGACCATTACATATTTAAAAAAAATCCTATATATACCACCATCACACGCTCTTTTTTCTTCACATCACACAAAAAACATCAAACAAAAAATTAGTATTTTTACAAAAATGCAGTTTTTACTGGAAGATGACGATTTTAGCGAAAACGAAGATTTTTTAATCGAAGCCGCACAACTTACTCTCGACATCATCAGACAACAAGTTGAAACACTCGTTCTAACTAGAAGAGCACGAATTAATCGAGATCGTCTTGGAGCTCACGCACGTCTTGTTGACGATTATTTTTCAGAAAATCCGAAGTACCCCGAACATTTATTTCGGCGTCGCTTTCGTATGAGTCGGAATCTTTTTTCGCGAGTGTGTGATGATTTGGAAAAAAACTATGATTTTTTTCAACAAAGGTGTGGCGGAAGAGGTAAGATTGGGTTTTCCGGTCTTCAGAAATGTACTTCTGCAATACGCCAATTAGCCTACGGCACTAGCAGCGATTCGTTTGATGAGTATTTACTGATGTCTAATAGAATGGGGCGGGAATGCATTTACAAATTTTGTAAAGGCGTAATTAGATTGTACGCGAAGAAATACTTGAGGAAACCAAATTCCCATGATGTTCAGCAAATTTACACGTTTCATGAAGAGGTTCATGGTTTCCCCGGTATGTTAGGTAGTCTCGACTGTACCCATTGGGAATGAGACAATTGCCCAACAGCATGGCAAGGTCAATTCCAACGAGGCGACCATCCAAGACCAAGTTTTATGCTAGAAGCTATTGCATCGCAAGAGCTTTGGATATGGCATGTCTTCTTTAGTGCATCGGGATCGAAAAATGATATAAATGTTCTAGATCAGTCGCCGATTTTCAACGATCTTATTGAAGGCATGGCACCCGGTCAGCAGTTTATTTGCAACGACACAACATACAAATACGGGTATTATCTAGTCGATGGTATTTATCCGCAATGGGCTACTTTCGTAAATTCGTTTACAACTCGACAAACTGAAGACGACAGACGTCTGTATTTCCAGAATCGTCAAGAGGGGGCAAGAAAGGATATTGAACGAGCATTCGGCGTTCTTAAACAGAAGTGGCACATCATTCAACACCCTGCAAAAGCTTGGAAGCCCAGTCGGATCCAAAACGCATTATACGCATGTGTGATACTACACAACATGATAATCGAAGATAACGGTCGAGCCATATGTGAATTTTATGAAGAAGACGATCCGAATTTGGTTGAGCATGTGGAGATCAGCGACGAGGAAAAACAAGCAAACCGTCGAATGCTTCGTAACGAGGATATACATGCGAACCTCAAAGCCGATTTGATTGAACATTTATGGAAAAATCGTGAAGTTTAATCTTAAATTTTAATTATATTTATTGTTATGTTTTTTTAAATATTTTATACAATTATTAATAATTAGCTTTTTTTATATTAAATTGTAATGTTTATTTATAATTCTATGTAATTTTTTAATTTATGATTAATTATATTTATATATTTAAGTTTAAAAAAATATATGATGACGTGAAGTGGTTGGACAATGGGGCATTTCCGCCACTTTTGGTGGAGTAAGTGGTTGTGGTGGGTGCCTACTTGACGCATATGTGGAGTGAGTGAACCATGGGGCATACCCCATGGTCCTAGCTATTAACAAGATATATGACATATTTATAATACTTTGGTAATATGTTACTTATTTAGTTATGATCTTACCCGGTTCATGTTGCATAAAATTCAGTCACAATCAAAAATGCTAAATTACAAACACTAAAACACATCAAAACAAGTATCAATTTGATGTATAACCCTTAAACATTAGAAAATCTGATTGCAAACTTAGATCACAACAACGTATAAACCTTTAAAATACACACAAAAAAAAAAAAGTAAAAAAAACACACAAAAAATGTGAGCTGGTGTAGCTGGCTTCTATCCCTATCCATCTTTGATAGCATAATCTTGAATACAATAACATAAATAACAGAAAGGTTGCAATGGCTGTCATCCTGCCAGAAAACTACAAAGTGAACTATGTCGTAAAGTGAACGTCACTTTGTCGTAAAAGCTGTATTTGTTGCAAAGGTGACTGTCATTTCGTTGTAAAACCCGAAAACATAACACATTATCAGAGTAAGCGTCAAAAAATCCAAATACAAAAAGAAACAGAAAAAAGTTGTATACAATTTTTGTGTTCAAAACTAGAATACTTAACTTTGTGTCAATAACATAAAACCAAAAATTTGTGTCTAAAAATTAGAACATTTAAATTTTTGCAGGTAAACAGAAAAAAAAAACAAAAAGTTACAATTAAAATTTTTGTGGGTAAAAAAACTAAAATACTTAAACTTTTATGAAAAAATTAAAAAAAAAAAACTCAAAAGGTACTATTTAAACTTTTGAATTCAATATAAAAAAAACTAGATTCCTAAGTTACTTTTTAATATATATAACTATTCATACAAGACATCAATATTATTATTTTTTAATGTAAGATTAGTTTAATTCATAAGACTATTAGGTATGCCAGGTGACCCAATCACTCTACCTATGCGCCACATAGGCGCCACATAAGCACTCATCACAACCACTCATCCCACCATTTTGGTGGAAATGCCCCATTACCCACTCACTCAACGTCATCATCCCTTTTTTAAACTTTTATATATATACATGTGAGAGTGTGTGTAAGAGAGAGAGAGAGAGAGAGAAACTGAGAGAAAGAGAGAGTGTGTCTCTCATTCACGCCGTTGCCCCAATCACGCCACCCCCATTCACGCCCTCTCACGCCCCAAGGGGGCGGTGTGCCACGCTTTCTCACGCCCTACCCACGCCCACTCAAGGGGCATACCCACCAGTCTAAAAGTTTCCTCTTAGATAGAAATATAATATGTTTAATCTCGAACAAAGATGTAATTAATTTATAATAGTTTGGAGTTCAAATATGGATAATGTTATTGTTATATATATATATAGGGAAACGTATAAAAAATAACCATCTTTTTTTGCTACAATTACATAACATATTTCAACCAATAATAAACTTACATACAAACTTTTCATTAAAATATTAAAAAAAAGGCATTATAGTCATTTTACTTTTATAAGTTTTCCCCTTTTTTTTAAACATTAATAACTTTTTTATAATATTTATTTTTAAAAAAAATTGCACCATTATATTTATCTCATTTTTCTCTTTAATTCCGTTATAGACTCGCCTAATTTTTTTTTTAATTTTTTAGATGCCCTATATTTACATCATTGTAACGAGCTTAAATATAACAAATTTATTTGAAATTTTTTCTAACAATGATAAATTACAGTGATGTAATTTACATTGACGTAAAATTCGGTTTTGGGTTTTTTCCGTTAATTCGGTTCCGGTTCAGTTTTTTCGGTTAATTTGATTCCGGTTCGGTTTTTCCGGTTAATTCGGTTTCGGTTTTTTCCGGTTAATTCGGTTCCGGTTCGGTTAATTTGATTACGGTTTGTTTTTTTTCGGTTAATTCGGTTTCGGTTCTGTTTTTTTTTTGGTTTTTTTTTTGCGTTTTGTTCATCCCTAATTTGTAGCGAGCCTAAATACAATAAATTAGTTTGAATTTTTTTCGAACAATGATAAATTACATCATTATAATTATCATTGTTAGAGAAAAAATCAAAATAATGTGTTATATTACATCACTGTAATTTATCATTGTAATTATCATTGTTAGAGAAAAAATAAAATAATGTGTTATATTACATGACTGTAATTTATCGTTGTTAGAAAAAAATTCAAAATAATGTGTTATATTTATGCTTGTTATATCGATGTAAATAATGGACAATGAGGAAAAAAATTATAAAACTAGTCAACATTATAACGGGAATTAAAGAGAAAATTACATCACTGTATATAATGTGTTACGTCACCGTTAATTATGTCATTGTAAAATACTTCATTTTTGTGTTACATTACTGTAATTTATCATTGTTAGAAAAAATTTCTAATTAATTTGCTATCTTTAAGCTCGTTACAATGATGTAAATACATGACATCAAAAAAATAAAAAAAACTAGTTGATACTATAACGAAATTAAAGAGAAAAATGAGACGAGTATAATGGTGCAATTTTTTAAAAAAAATAATATAGTATAAAAAAGTTATGAATGTTTAAAAAAAGGGGTAAACTTTACATAAATGACAAATGTCCTAAGTGCCCTTCTTATTAAAAAAAAGGAAATTGACACGTACGTGACACGATTCTATACACTTACCTTTTTAAAGTAACCATTGGATGATAGTTGATGGATCGTAACAAAAGATAAGGGTTATTAAAAATTTCATCCCCTATATATATATAGGATTTGGATCAAATAATAACCACTCTTAAAGCAATAACCCAGATAACTTTGTCAAGATGAAGCCAAATCTTGGATTTTTTTTAACATCATTGTAGCACATTTAAAACACTATGTTCTTTTATGAGTTTGCAAAAATGCATCACCGTTTGAGAGTTTACATCGTTGTAGGTTTTGGGCCTAAAACAGTTACAGTGCTGTAAATAAAAACTTACAACGATGATATCTTTTAAACGGTGATGATTTTCACAAACTCATAAAAGAACATAGTGTTCTAAATGTGTTACAATGACGTTCAAAAAAAATTCAAGATTTGGCTTCATCTTGACCGGTTATTTCGGGTTATTGCTTTAAGAGTGAGTTATTATTTGAACACTTTCCTATATATATATATGTGTGTGTGTGTGTGTTGGTTCCATTGGTAACCCACTCCAAGTGTGGTAACCCATTAACCAATTTTTATTGGTTGTTTAAATAATGTGTTTTAAAATGAGTGGTCCATATTAAATCTGGAAAAAACAAGTGGACGAGATTTGTTTAAGGGTATTTTTTACATTTGATGGGTGTACTTGATTCCTTTTTAAAAAAAGTTTACCCTCCTAATTTTTTAAATCTTCATAACTTTTATATACGTTATTATTTTTTTATAAAAATTTCACCATTAAATTTGTCACTTTTTTATCTTTAATTCAAGTATAGTTTTGTTAAAATTTTTAAAAATGTTCGTAATTTGCACTGATATAACGAGCTGAATTTTTTCAAAGTGTTTATTATTACACTGATGTAACGAGCTGAATTTTTACAAAATTTTCGTAATTACACTAATGTAAGGACTAAGGAGCTGGGTTTTTTCAAAGTGTACTTAATTTTTTAAAATATTAATGAACTAATTTTTATAATAAAAAATAATTTGTAACGAGACGGAAAGATTTCACGTTGGTTTAATTACGAACGCTCGAAAAAAATGATAAAATTACAAACGCTCAAAAATAATTTGTCAAACATTTTAAAGATTTTACGTTGGTGCAATTACAAACGCTCGAAAAAAATTCAAAAAAAAATTGGCATGACTGTAATTAAATTAACGAGAAAAATATAACGAGTTTAATAGTGTAATTTTTATAAAAAATAACATAGTATAAAAAAGTTATAAGTGTATAAAAATCAAGAAGGAAACTTTGATTTAAAAAAAGGAAAATGGATGGATTTTTAAGAGTATGACACTTGTTACTCTCTTATTAAATCTGACTTTTTTATATTAACTGAAATGACTGAAATACCCTTTTTAATTTTAAAAGGTTAGGTGACACATAGCAACAGTTTATTAAATCTAGAAATTTAAAACCATTGGATTTGAGTTATTGGGTTAACACAATTATAGTGGGTTCTTATTTGAACCATATCCTATCTATATATATATATATATATATATATATATATATATATATATAATGATTTTACATGTTATGTCTTTCCTATATATACACTATGTTAGTAAGCTAGAAATCCTTATGAATTATGATACTATCTAGTTCAACAAACCCACATGCACATCTTCTTGTATCATTATCTTGTTAATCCAAAAATATATTTTGTTTTTATATTTAAATATAAAACTCACCGTTAATGTTATTAAAATATACATTGTACGTTTACATAATTACGATAAGTTAATACTAATAATTAATAATATGATAATAAATATTATCTATGTTCAATGTTATATATCTATACTATATTATAATATATATTGGAATGATAGAATGATCATTTGACCAAATCTTTTAAAATTAAGAGTTTACAACTCTATTAACATATAATACAATTTACAAAGGTTTGAAAACCATAAATTACATGTTCTTTAAATTTTTTAATTTGTCACACATTGGTATCTTTATAAAGTGAACTAAGATATAATAATTATAAAAGAAAAACTCTTTCAAATCAAGTTAACCACTTCTTAACGCTTTTGTCACATTTAGGTTTTTAAGTTGAGTGTTTTAGTTAATAATTAAAATTAGTTTTAAAAAGTTGTCTTGATGAGTTGTACTAAATCAAAAAAAAATTACATACCCGTAATAGTAAAATATTTATTTCAAAAGGTGATTTTATACATGATCATATAAAAATACAAGCTTTAATTGTATCACATTTAACGAGAATTTCTAGCACTTAATAAATTAAAATATATTAGTTTTTGTCACCTTGTAATTTTTTTCTTCTGTTCATAACTCACGTAACATTCTATAAATAATGTTGTTTAATTATAATTATTACTATTATTAAGATTTAACATCTAAAGCACTAGAGCATTACATGTGTTATGAACATTGACCTACCTAGTAATAGGATATGTTCAATTTGTGTTATAGTTAAATAATTGACCAATCAATCAATTTTAAGTCAACTTAAATATAATTTACTTATAAATTGAATCTAACAACCATTTATTACTCCTTCAATATGTTTTTAGCTAATACAACCAATCAACTCATTTAACTCATTTACAATACAATTCTAACTCATTTACCTCATATAAATGTGATTTAACTTAGCTATTCATTTCGTAGGTAAAGATGTAACCAGTTCCAGTTATGATTTTCTTCAAGAAACCGAACCTGTCTATACCCGTTGGTTTGAATTCAGGTTGTCACTTCTAGTTCCGGATACGACAAAAGAAAAGAGATTATTGTAGCCAACGGTTTAAAAGAAAAAAAGGACAAAAGCATCAAAGAGAACAGGAAAACGAGAAAAAGAAGCATGCAAAGACACACACTTCACGGCAACTTAGCCGCCATCAATCAAGAATTAAATAAGCAAACACACGTTAATTAATTTATTCAAAACATACATTCAAAACAATTTAAACTAAGTGACAGATCTATTTATTTTTTTTTTAACGGTAACATGGATTTCATGGCTTTTTTATGTGGTATTTACATATATCCTTTTATTAACTTCATAAATTACATATATAGTAAATTACCGAGATGATCATTTTGGTTTGGTAGTATTTTATTTTTGTTTCCTGTAATTTGCTAGCATTTCATTATTATATTGATCCATATGTTTCATAAATTACTCATGTCCCAAACTTCTAACATTTTTAATACATATAGTTCTTATGTGAGGGCAATTTGGTCAAGTATGTGAGGTTAATTTGGTGACCTAAGGACTACATATGTTACAAATGTCTAAAGTTTGAGATAATTTATGAAACTTAGGGACAAAAGTGAAATACTAACAAACAACAACGACCATATTTGTAATTTACTCTTACATATATACCCGACTTAAAAAAATACATATATCTCTTTATCTAAAATTTTAAATTACATATATTTCCAAACCTAAAGTTTTAAATTACATATATCCCTTTATTTACAGAAAAAAGATTATAAAAAAAAAAGATATATGTAATTTACTTTTCACTCGAATATATGTGTAATAAAAGTTGCAAATAACATGCTATATGTAATTATTTCTTTTTTATTAATGTGATGAGCCAAAGTGCCAAACTTTGAGCTACTAAGATTAGGATGAATATAGAATGATTTAACATGTTTTTCACGTTTGATTTTATTTATTGTTGAATGTTTATGATTAGATCAAATTAATTAATAATTATCAATAGCCTTATAACTTATTGATGTGTCTGACTTCTCATAGAATGATTGATATTGCATGTTATGATCCTTGATGTTACTTGACTTGATTAGCGTGTTTTAGATTTTAAACTTTATGTTTAACCTTGATTGTGATTTATCTATACTAGTGAATCACATGACAGATTACGTATCATTCGGTTTATTTAAATTAAGTTATTCTTGTTTAAACTTTTTTGCTACTATTCGAGCCCGATGTGATCCAAATTGGTTTGAATCATATCCAACCGAATATATCCGTATTACAATTTCGTTTGGATTCAGATAAATTTGAATAGTCCAAATAATTTGAACAATCCGAATAAAGTTGAATAAAAACTTCTTAATTTTTTTTTTCATATTTTGGCAAATTTCTTTATATGTTTTGATCATTAGAGTTAAATATTTTATTAGTTTAAATTCACAACGCAACACTTTAAAGTTCATGCTTAAAAAACAACCATAAAGTCATAGTCTAAATATATCACTTGATTCATAAAAAAAAATCTAAACAACTCGAAGAACCCGAAATTAATAACGTTCTATTAGCTCTTATTCGGCTTAATGGAATACATGAACAACTCAAAATTAAACCTGAAATCCGACACAAATACTTGACAATGTATGGACACATTATAAGTTTGTGAATAACACACAAAACTTCTATAACCATTTGGGTTCGAAATTTATATAAACGTTCGTGAGGTAGCTTCGATTAAACTAGTATAATTATGATTATTATTCGATAACGTAAAAACATGGATAAAACATGTCAGCATTAAAAATGCGAGTAGAGATGATTTAAAAATAATATTTAAAAATTTAGATCCAAAGGGAAACTTTGGAATTCTATCTAAGTTTTTTTATGACCGGGGAACTCATTTGCGTAGTAAACCCCGAGCTCCCCAATACCCGACTAATCGGGGGACAGGTAAACCATGGGCACAAGCACCCGGGTCGGTGGTATTGTGGAGAAAATGTCACCTCTATTACTAGAACTTATGACCTCAAGTTAAGGCCTCAACATCCTTATCACTAGGCTATCTTCATAAGATTAATTCTAAGTTTTTACCATCTTTTGAAGCTGTTTAAGAAAAATGCAATTTTCTTAAGAGTCAGGCTAAATATACCCCTCATTCTGACTTGTTATACCCACTCCTCTCAAATATTAAATATACATTTGTCAAAATCAACCTTTCAATATTATAACACAACCAAAATGCACCAAACATTATTTCTATCTTAAATTCTACTAAACATATCCCCTTCTTACTCGTCATACCCCTCCTCCCTCTATAAAATATAAAATATAAAGTCATCAAAAATCAGACTTAATCATATGGACACTAATTCATCTTTGTTCAAATTCGATTGAACCGAGGCTTGATCGTTGTTACAAACACAGGGCTTTAATTACTCGAACAAAAACGAGTGTAATGGTGTAAGAAACACTTATCTTAGCTAACTAATTCGTGTTCATTGCTTGATGAACCGAAGTCGAACCGCTAAGCTCTTACATGCCTTTTTCTTGATTTGTTTAAGATTGTGAATAGCTTCGGTTTATGCAGAGAGTTTCACAGAGGTTAAAGGAATGATTGGGTTCAATTAATTTTGAGTTTTATACTCGTTTAAATAGAGTTTGAGTTTTTGTTTGACTATGGTTATTTAGGCTTTTATTTTGTATTGATTTGATTTTTAAACGATGAATTGATGATGATGATGATAATGATTCCGTGATATTTGTAGTTGTTCTAATTTTAAATGCTTATAGATCTTTTTAGTTAACAATAAAAAATATAAGGTTTACTTGTATAAATTTAAAAAGCTTAAGGAGAGGGTATGACAAGTAAAAAATTACAAAAGGAGTATATTTAGCATAACCTTTTTTTAAACGATTTACTAATTGGAGCGGTTGTTTTCAACTAGAGTTTAACCCGCGCGTTGCAGCGGTAACATCGTATTAAATAGAAAAAACACGATATCTACTCATTTAAAAATAATTTAAAAAAATAAAGTCATACCACTCTTCGATCATGATGTTGGTGATAACAACACAAATATCAAAACGTAGACAAAACGTCCACAACGGTTATTAATCTGTCATAAAAATCAGATTAAACCGTCACAAAAGTTATTGTCAATCGAAAGGAATTTGAACCCAAATACAAACGTAAAATGTTAAAAATTTTAGAACTAAAAAAAATAAAACTTTATAGTTGTAAAATGTATCATAAAAATAGAAACATTAAAATACAAATATTTAATTATTATTATTTTTTAATTATTACAGAGTTTATATAGTTTTTATTATTTAAATAAATTTACTGTTATTATTATATATATTTGTTATTATTTAAATATTATTATTATAATTAATTAATATTATTACTATTCACACTGCAATTATTGCAGTATATATAGTAATTTTCGCATTCAAAATCCATCTTTTGAAGCGGTTATCAAAATAAATGTTTTTTTTTTACTTTTTCACACGGTTCCTCTAATTTCTTTTGCCGCTTTAATATTATGCTATTATTTACTTTTGTCGCTTTAATTTCTTTTGAAATGTAACTAGGGGTTTACCCGCGCGTTGCGGCGGTAACCCCGTATTGAACCGAAAAATACGATATCTACCCAATTATAATTATGTTAAAAAAATATGAGTCATATCATGATGTCAATATGGGTATCCGATCATGATGACAATGACAACATCACGAATATTAAACGCATACCAAAAAATCGGCCAACGATTGTTAGTCCATCATGGATACAAACCCAAATTAAAGTACACAATGCTAAAAATCATATAACTAAAACAACAACAAAAAAACGTTTGTTGCAGTAAAATAGTTGTTTAATTTAAAAATTGTTAATATTATTCTTTTAATTAGTATCATTATTTAATTTATGAATTGTTAATGTTTATTTGTTTATCTATGTGTGTGAAAAAAAGTGGTGCAAGGATTCGAACATCGCTAATATTTAAATGCAGATGAAAAAACTGACAACAATGGTTGTTAATATGTCCTTAAACATAAATCGAACCATAACAACAACAAATGACAATCATAAGAAATATGAACACAAATATAAATACACAGTATTAAAAGTTATGTAACTAAAAAAAAGACGTTCATAGTTGTCAAATCAATACTTTGTTAATTAGTATCATAATTTAATTAAGAATTGTTACTATTATTTTTTTGATTAGTAATTCTAATTAATTTTAAGAATTGTTAGTGATTAATTATTTATGCAGGTGTGCATTATTTATCTATGTGTGTGGTAAAAAAAGTGATGCAAGGATTCAAACACCACGAAAATTAATAACGCGGACGAAAAACCAACCATAGTAGCTGTTAACTCGTCACAAAACAATAAATTGGACCGTTACAAAAGCAAATGTCAATAATAAGCAATACGAACTCGAATTGAAATGCACAAAGTTAAAAATTATATAACTAAATCATAAAAAATTACGTTCATTGTTGTAAGATTGTTATTTTTTTAATTAGTATTGTTATTTAATTTAAGATTGGTTAATGTTATTTTTTTTAATTAATATTGCTATTTAATATAATAAATCTTAAGGTTTAGTTATTCATGTATATGCGTGAAAAAAAAAGAAAACAATGAGGATTCGAACACTGGTTAAATAGGAGTCGAAGGTTTATACAACAACTTCAATTGCCAGCTGATCCAATGGAAAAGAGGTAGGTTTATTTGCACGATAATTATTTATAAAGAAACAAAAAGAGTTAAAAAATTATTATTACAGTTCCTATGTAATGATTAGATTTGATAATTGTATATATAGTATAATATTTAACTATTTTTAATACCAAAAACAGATATTGATCACGTCTATAGTTGGCATAATATTAAACAAATAAATCTACTACCATTTTTACCTAGAGGTGAACAAAAAAACCGGTTTGGGTTTACAAACCGGTATTCAATAGTTCTCAAACCGGTTCCAGTCAAACCGATCCGAACCGCCAGTTTGGCATAGGTTTGGGATTTTACCTTTAAAACCGGTTCCTAAACCGACCCAAACCGGTTTCAAACCCCTCCAAACCGGTTTCAACTCCTCTAAACCGGTTTCAAACCTATCTGAATCGGTTCCTATAGGTTTGACATCGTCATTTCCCAAACCGGTAACCGGTTTTCAAACCGAACCGGTTTCGCCCGAACCGTTTTGACCATCCATAGACCAAACCAGACTCGTTTCTAAACCGAACCGGTTTGGTAAAAAAAAACTGAGTTGTGCAATCCTATTTTTACCCTTTTATGTGGGATTGGGCCTCCTTATAATAAAAACACTAATTGGATCACAAATGTAACATTTTGCTTAGTTGCCTTGGTGGTTAATGCACTTATGCACATGCTCTCAAATAGTCAAATACATAGGTTGCATGCTCCGTTCCTTATTTTCCTTTTCTTTTTTTCTTAACTATTAGTAATAAAATAATGATTGTAATTGAATAATAATAATTAAACAACATTTTCTTCGTTTTATATTTCAGTCAATGTTTACATTTTTACGCTAAATTTTGCGAATGTTGTGACCTTTTATATTATTTAACATGCTTATGTTTGCGTCCGTATTTTATGGGAGAGTTTTATGCTTTTGCGATAGTTAAATTTATTTATTTTTTTAGTCAAATTGACAACCATTGCGTCTTTTTTATAATATATACATTTAGAAGTCGAAAGTAATAGTAAAGTGTCAGTTTTTCGATTTTGGCAACTATTATTAGTTTTCAAAGTTTTTGAGCCTGAATTTTAGACTCTTATTTTTAAAATCTCGCTCCTATTTTACTCACTGAAGGTATCGGATAATAGTCCGAATATATTTATTTGATCGTAATTACCTAATGAACATTTATTTAAATTTTGAACCCAAACGATCACAAAATTTTGTGCATTATTCGCATTCCTTTTAACGAGTTCGTACATTATCGAATATTCGTACCATTTATGTCATTTTGTTCGTAATCGTAGAGTTTTTCTTATGAATTGGTTTTATGACAGATTGACAATCACTGCGACCTTTTTTTGCAGCATGCACATATGACGGAGTGATAAAAGTTGTGACATGTTTTATATTTGTGTTTTAATATACAAAATGGTGTCTACGTTCTAATATTCGATAGCGGAATACCTACTGCAACGCAAGGGTAGTCCACTAGTTAACATATAAAATACATATTGTCTAAAGAAGTAGAAAAAATAATAAAAGATACAAAAAACAAACAAACTAAAAGATAATGATTAAGCTACCATGTCTCTAGTTTTAGTATTATATTCCGTTAGTCTATGATCAGAAAATTGTTCAAAATTTATAAACTGAATCGTTTTTTTAATAATTAGTTAATAATCACTAATTTCCTGTAATTATTTTAACAAAAGATTTATTAATTTCATTTTGAGATATTTAAGTCAAGTAAATTTATGTGTGGGGTACCAGAGTTACTACTTATTTGCTTGTTGGTTCGCTTAATTAAAACAATATAAAACAACTCTCTTCGTTCGATGATTTCTCATTATCTTATTTTGTATATTGTTTAATTGTTTTTATGTTTATTGTATGAACATGATGCTTTCTCAAAGACATGGACTAAGAGGTTAGTTTATTTCTAATGAGTAGGGGACATGGGTGTTGTTAAGAGGTACGTTGGCTAAACAAATATTAGCGTGGAGAGAACTCAAGACACTCCTCGTACATTAATATTAAAAGAAAGTTAAGACTCATAAGTATCATGAACATGGTCGGTCCAAGCATTTTGGGAGCCCAAAGCGAGTAATAAAAGTATGCCTTTTTAGGAATAAAATTTTGCTTTCAATTCTTATAAATGTTGACTATACACTTAACATATTATTCTTTTGATAATTACTAACAAACATCTATTAATCTAATTGCAAACAGAAACAACAAAATTGTATTGAATATGAATACAAAAATGCAACTAAAAATGTATTATGTATTATTATCATATCAACTAAGAATTGAAGATTTTAGCAAAACTCATAATTATAAATAATTTTAGAAGCATATATACAATAAAAAATACAATCATAAAAAAATGAAAATTTAATCGTGACAACAATCAAAAATTCAAAGTATCACATTAATCAAGATGAAGAAACAAAAAAATAAAGAATATAAGAATCAAAGTAGTAAGAGTTCAATTTTTAAACGAATGAAAAAAAATTGGTGAATGCATGATTAAACTTTTCAACAAAAATTCAAACCTACTGATTCATAAAGTCTATAATTGTTATACCGTTCACTTTTATTTTTTCATTTTGGACAAATTCAACAAAAGTACAACACACACACACACACACATATATATATAATTTGTTAGAAATTGATCGAGGTTTTATGGATTTATCTGGTTCCCGCTTATCTGGTGGTGGAAGGTTGACGACTAGGTCTGCCCTTGGATGTGTGCCTGTTTAGTTTAAATCAGGCTCAGCCTGAAGCCGTTCAAAAAGAAACTAAGGTTTTAAGATTTTGGAGTTCCCAAACCCTAAATTTAACCATTATATCTGTCGGGTCACACGAGATCATGAAATTGGAGTCATATAATTTTAGGATGAAGGATTTATCTATTATTGATTTTTCCCACTTGTATTTTTTAAAGTGGCATACACAAACTGCCCGTGTTCGAATCTATCCTAAGGAGTAAGGACGTTTTCTTTTTCCTTGGGCTTTAAAATAAATATAAATTATATTTAAAAGATTACTTAAAAAAAATTAAACCAATAGGAGAAAGCATAAAGAAAAAAAGAAAAAAAAAACTATTCGTGTGAAAATTATATTGAGACAAGTTGAACCTAAATTTGTAGAATATATTCATGACTATAATAAACCGTGTAGTATAAAAAACAAATCGATCAACATCAGAATCAGATTCAAAAATAATTAGAGAATAATAATAGATTGGAAGCGAGATAATTATTCCTATATATGTCATATCTAGAGTGTTGTTACAAAAACCCTAAAATACAAAAAATAATTTGTGACAAAAGCTAAATAAATACTTATTCCTTTTATAGAATAAAATGTTTTTTTTATTAATACATGCATGCTTACTACTTGTTAACATGCTTTTAGGTTTGTTAATACAATTTGTGTAATGACATGACACCACTTCTTTTGGGGATGAATCATTTAGAGCCTATTTGTCATTTTGTACTACCCATATGAAGTTTCTTAGGGCATGTAGTCATTCCCCAGTTGTGTTATATGGCTGGAAACACACGCAGGCTAGAGAAAAGCATAATGGTATAAGAATACTATGGTGTTCTCTAAAGAGTGGAATACAATTCAATTTATACAAAATATAAAAATAAATATATAGTTTGCAACACATTGAAATAACAACCAGGTTGGTTATTGAAATAAACGTAAAATAAATTTAATAATGAGAAGAGGAGGAAAAAAGATAAAAAACATATAATAATATTAAAAATCAGTAAGCAATCAATCATACTCGAAAGATTTCACTCGTAATATAACTATTTGAAAGATCTAAAAAATTTGATATATGTGTACGCATCTTACCTCTGGTTCTAAGAAGAAAAAGGTTGCTTTCAAGAAGTCTTTCAGCTAAGAAAACAAACAAAACAGACATATACATACATATATAATCAATTAAATCACATTCATATGAAGATATTGTGATAAAATAAATTGCAATATATGGAGTGACAAAATATCCTAATGAAAGATTTAGCATAATAACACATTATCTCATTTCATCTTACTATTATAATAAACAAAAATTTTTTTGTCACTTGTCACATTTTTATACCAATATTGACACTTGTCATCTTTTTATCATCTTATTTAACTCTCTCTCTCTCTCCATTATTAAATAATTATATTAACTTTCTATTAAATAATTATATAATTAAAGATACCATTTACCTTTTTCATATTAAATATAGTTTTATATTAAATTAAAAATCACGATTTTTATGACAAACACACTTTGAAAAAAGTTTATAAAATATTTTTGTTAAAACAAAAATACTTTAAATTAGTATTTTTATTTTTTATTTTTTCAAATAACAAGTTTTCTAAAAAGCAATTTAAGAAAAATGAAATAAACTATAAAATAGAAATTTTAAACCACGTAATTTTTATAAATAGATGACATTTTCTGTAACGAATTTTTTAAAAATAATTTATTAAAAACCAAAAGTTATAAAAATGATATGGAGTTTTTATGCTTAATGATATTATTAAATTAAGTTATTTAACTTTAATAATTAGGAAATTGATACCATATCTTATTGATTTTACAAATGACATTTTCTATTCACGGCTGATGTACTGGAATTTGCCTAAGATGTTACACTAAGATGATTTGATACTAATTCATTAGTTACTAAAGTTTTAAATTACTGATTTATTACTTAAAATATTTATTAATAAGTAATTTAATCATTTTATATGAAAATATTGACTTATAATTCCTAAGATTTTATTACTAGATATTTAATATTTTATATTAAATCCGTGTAACATACGGGGTATAATCTAGTATAACATAAATATAAATGAGCACACACTTAATAGTAATAAATTTGAGGCAATTATATGCCAACTTCTCCAATTAATTATGATAGGAGTCTACATCTCTAAGACACTATTATACTACATTTTTAAAATGACATAAAAAACTATAACCTTATTACTTTATCTCCATGAACTTATAATCTACATCATGTCTTTAAATAGGTGTAATTCTAAAATATTATGTCTAATTCGCTTATCTCATGTCAGTGATGATACGTATATTTAAAAAAATCAATGCATTAGAGCATTGTATTTGATTTTTTGTACTGTATCTGTATTATATTTTCTTGACTTAATTTTGTGATGCATTTTTTGTTATGTATATTTCAATGTATTATATTAAACTTAAAGTATAGTAGGCTTTTCTAAAAATCCAATATGTTTTAAAACTAAATACATGTATCAATTAAAAATCTAGCACAATTTATTTATTTTTAAAACAGTTACATTTTATATATCAATAGCATACTTATATTAAAATTAAAAAAATTATTGGATTTTATTCTATATATATTTTTCAAATAATATCATATGAAAAAGTTATGAGAGTTAAAAAATTGGAAAAACATTGAATAAGGAAAACAAAAGATGTAACTTATCATTCCTTTTTTTTTATTTAACATAACAGATGTCAAATCTCTAATGTTTTCTAACTTTTCTCTTAAAAAATTGATATTCTATTTGAACTTTCTATTTAAAACCAAACCGAGATGGTGGTTTGACCTATTTTATTTTTTCTAAAATTTAAAAGATAAAACATTTAAACTAAATTATGTATTGTTTTAAGCATGAATATTTGTGTCTATGAACATTTATTATGCTAGTTTAAATGTCTTTATAATCTATATTTTTTTGGTGTTTTCTAATTATTTATAATGATATCCGTTCTTGAATCCGGCTTTATCGGTGGAACCAGCAAACCCTTAAGACGTTCGATTGAAAATTCAATTAAATTCTGATGTACAATTTGACCGCCATCATTAAGTCGTGATAATTAGATACTCTAGTAATTTTTGATGAACGATAATACACACACACATACACACACACACACACGCATACATACATACATACATACATACATACATACATACATACATGGTATGAATATTTTGAAAAACACTATGAATATTTTGAAAAACACCTTGAGTAGTAAAAACCATGAAAACAACCATGTAACACCATATAACACATATGTAATACCCATAATATTTTTTATGTATTGCTGCGCCCAGGTGTTACGTATATGTTATGTTGTGTTACAAAGTATATGTATGTATGTATGTATGAACAAAGTATATATCTATATGTATACATATTTAAATTGGCTTGGTGCTTTTTTTATTTTTTTTATAAAAATAACTCTAATAATGTTACATACTTGTAAAAAAAAAACTTGTTCTACATGGGTTTTTGATGGTTTTTAGTTTTACAACTTAGGGTAATTTTCAATTTATGGACGGCTTGGAATGAAGACACCCAAGAAGGACTTTCAACCATCATTAGAATTAGTGATTCTGCGGCGTACACCCGAGCTCACCACAGGAGGAGCCCCACAACTGGTAAACATTATTTTATTATCTCAACAAATAAGTCTCATCTTGAATTCGAACACACGACCTTTCATAGAAAAGTCAAAGAGTAACTATTAGGCTATAAACCATGATTTAAAGACGTTTTGTTTATATATATATATGTATATATGGTTATGCAATATGCCATTGTTGTTATTAAACTATATATATGTATAAGAACATGATAAACTCATGATTTTGAGAGTTAGATTAGAAATTTTGTAACTAGTGCATAAACATTAATATTTACTTATAATAAGCAGAAAATGATAAATGCGTATGTAATGATCAAAAGCCCTTCTCATCAGAAGTAAACTCACCAACGAACCAACTACTATGACCACCTCATGTTGATAAATATAATTCAAAATACAATAGCATTATATAACTATTACGAAAGGATTTAAACTTATTTGTGTTTTTCTTTTTAACTAAAATACAAATACATTTAAAAACTTTTTAATATATGAGATTTCGTTTATCGAATATATGTGCCGTGTGTTTTGCTTTTAAAAGTGTTCTTTGGCATGTATTACGAATTAATATTTGAGTTTATTATCTTTTAAATGATTAAATTTAATTGTAATTGCTCTTGCTTGATTAGGTACTTATTAAAAGTTCGATGATTGATAATATTTATTAAATTTAAATTATATTGTTATAAACTTTTATTCAAACTATGAATGTAGTTAAGTGTCTTATATATGTGGATCTGAAACTCATTAACTAAGCTTTTATTAATGTAATTATAAATCATAATTTAAGTTACAATAAACAGATTGACCCGTAAACTGAAATATGATATGTTTATTCCATTCGTGTTGATTCGATCATACCAGACAGATAGAAGAGACACGATTTAATTAAACCTCATAATCACACAGAGTACGTATTTGGGGAAAATGTCATAGTGTGAGCCGTAATGACTCACGAAAACACGCTTCTAACCAAATATTGTAAATGTAGGCATAAGGTGGTATGCCAAAAAGAGAAATCACGTTTATTAAATTTTCATTTTTTACTATTCATTGTGAATAACCGTTTACATAAATATACTGCACCTTACTTGTTTTCTATTACGTTTTGGAATCTAAAAAGAAGTTTTTGGTTTTGTTCAACAGGTCTCAATCAAGTTGACAATCACATTTAATCACATTTCAATGATGGGCTTCTAATTGGGCCTAATAAAAAGGTTTCCAAAAAACGGTTCCTTCTCCAATCTCCACCACGGGCCCACGGCACCTAGAGGTGGGAAAAAAACCCGGTTTTGGAACCGGAACCGGTTGTAACCAAACTGGTGGGTCGGTTCCAGATTTTCAGAGAAACTGAAACCGGAACCGGAACCGAAAAAAGCGGAACCGGTTCCACCTTTACCCGGCCAAACCCGAACCGAAACCGATCAAAACCCGAACCGGAACATGCCAAAAACCAGTTGGAACCAGTCTAAAACCGGAACCGAAACCGAAACCGGAACCAGTTGTTGACTTTGTTGACCGGAACCGGTTTAATAAAAACCAGTTTGCCCCACCTCTAACGGCACCAGTGGCGGAGCTTGGTCGACTTAAGAGTGGCGGAGCTTGGTCGACTTAAGAGTGGGGGGCGGAAATTTTTGAAACCCATAATACATGTTAATTTTTTGAAGCGAGGGAGCAAAACCCTATTTTTAACTGAAATTAGCATTTTAGCCGAAAAATTAACACTATGAACGGAAAAAGAGGGGGCGGTCTCCCACCCCCGGCCCCAAAGAAGCTTCGCCCATGCACGGCACCACATATTATCCATACTAGTTAGTAGTTTTTTTTAATAGCTTCAGGATGAACAATTAATTTAAGCCAAATGGGTACATATTTAAGGGCAGACCTAGTCGTAACCCCTCCACCCACCAAATAGGCAGCAATCAGATAAATTCGTAAAACCTCTCTCTGATCAGGTTTGAACCCCTGACATCAATAATATATAAATTCGACCTCCTCCTCATTACAATACCGTAGGCTAGAAGGCTTTTGCCCATACTAGTTAGTTAGTAGTTACTAGTATACTACTAACCTTTTGGAACACGGACCAATAACTAGAATATTAATATAATTTCAGTATGATTTTTTTTTTAATTTAATTTATTATCTAGTTATTATGCCAATAAATTTTGTTTTTGTTTAGAATTTAAATAAAACAAATATTTATGTCATTGTAAACTTACAATACCCGATCTCACATGGGTATAAAACTGGTTAATTAGTATCAAAACAGTGAAAATATTTTAGTATTTTAACCAGACCAAAATATTTTACTCATTAATTTTGTATCTATTTTGATTTGGTTGTTAAATTTACAACTTAATTACAGTCTTACATGGTCGTTAATTTTTAATTAATTTTGTGGGTCACAAATTCGATAGCTTTTGCGATTTGTGTAGTTGTGACAATCACATATCAAACTACTAATATGTTCAAACAACCACAAAACCAAAAACAAGCTTAAGTAAGCTTTTTTACCCCTACACTGTGAACACATCTAATTGAAGTGGTAAACTTCTTTTAAGTGTGTAGCTTTTAATAAAAATAATGATTTACCATCGTGTTATATGCGGAAACCAACACAATTTTGACACCCAAAAGCAGATAAAAAACACTGCAACGACTATCACCCAACAACAAAACTCTTAATGGTACTATATTAAAAAAACAAGTATTGCTTCGTCAAAAAATTTGAAAGCGGTAAAATTGAACGTTTAGAAAACAATTGAAAAATGAAAAAAAAAAGCTACTAATGTATACTATATAATAAAAGAATAACAATATGACACATGATGTATATCTAGCCTATCAACATCATATTTGACATATGAAATATTTTTAGGTTATCACATGAGATATTTGACAGATTTAAAGATTAATTTCGTTTAATACAATTAAGTCAAATTTTCGAATTAAAAAAATACTAGTATTAATTTTTTTAATATAAATAAAAATTCAATTATTTCAAAGTTTTTTATTTTCTGTCAATAATTTCTAAAATTCGAAATTCACATATCTCATTTAGAAGTGTTTAGAGATTATAAATTTTTTTTTTCAATATTAAAAATTTAAGTAATCTACTTTTTTTATTAGTTATACAACTTTGAAATAAATTAGTATAATAATAATTTTGCTTATACCATTAGACCAAAGTGGCCTCTGGCTCAGCTGTTTTGCACTCCATTTTCTTTCCTGTTTGGCATGAGATCGAATCCCTCAAATAAAATTTAAAAAAAAATCATACATTTTTGTGACACCTTAATTGTTTTTTGGCCATTCGATTTTATAAAATTACCATTGCGGCCTTTTAATTAATATTTCTTTATATATATATGGTGAGGTTAATGTACAAAATCCTAGTTTTGTAAAAAATGTAAAAAACAAAGTGATTTTATAAAAAACAAAGTCCTATTATTATTTTTTAGAACAGCAACAACCGAGTGTAACATCGTGGCATATGTACCACGCCAGCAGGCCTCGGAAGACCCTTCTTCAAGGGAGCGGTAGCCCGTTTTACGGGGCGCCACCCTCGGAAGAGCTGCATCTGATGTGCAGAAACCAGCTTATTTGCTGTAAAAACTGCGCCCACATCGGTTCAGAACCCGAGATTAAGCTCAAGATTTTTTCCCTCACCTGGTATCCATCAAAGTGTCTCAAGTGAGAGTTGAACCCTTGACATCCACAAAGTGCTATTATAATATTAACAAAGTAGTATTATAATATTTAACAGTTTGTTGCTAATAATAGCACTTTGTCTTTTACACTTTTTAATGTATATATTATCAAGCCGCTACTTCTAAGAAATTCCTTTTTCTTTGTTTTTTTTTTTTCAATCTTATAAAATTATTATTGTGACGTATAAGGTTAAATCACTTTTGATTTATTAACAGCCAAATTAAATTGAATTTTACAAAAGGCTGGATTTTACAGAAGACTAGATTAATGGTACACAATTCTTGTTAATAAGACATGGGTGTCACCTATACGTACAATCGATCTGTATAGGGTTAAATCCAGATAAGTTATATACTACGATAATATATTTGTACATTAAAACATAAAAGAAAAATACAATATCCAATAAAATTAGAATATGAGTGTGATCAATATACACATTTAACTTGAAATGACAGTACTCAATAGTTAGGCTCTGTTTGGGATTGCTTATTTAGTTTTAAAAGGTCTTTTTGTCAAAAATGCTTATTAACTTATGATTTTTTAAAATAAAGTTTTTAAAAATGTGTTTGGATTAACTTTTCCAAAATGAATTTTTAAAATGACCAAAAATGACATTTTTTATTGACATCATTTTAAGGTTATTGGGTAATGGGTAAAGGGTAAAGAGTGGATATATTTATAATTTTATGTCAATAAGTCATAAGTTATTTTCAAAAGTTAGAATTTTTAGCTTTTGAAAAACAACTTATCATTCTTTTACAAAAAGTCATTTTCAATTTTTTTTAAGTTTGACAAACAACTTATTAACTTATTGGCTTTTTGAAAAAGCTAACAAGTCAATAAGTCTTTTTTAAATGAAATTCCAAACAAGGCCTTAATTATTTTTGGTTTTACAAAGGATACCATAAGAAGATAAATCAGTTCATGATCTGATATACTATATATTATTTCCTCATAGATAAAGCTATAGATATAATAAAACAAATTGACATATTTTATGCTTTTTTAATCACATAATTTATTATGAAAAATATTATATTTATATTGGTAGTATAGGACTACATGAGCATTATAAGGCTAGGTGATATGGATTGCCAAGTTTTTCTTACTACATTAATACAAACCATATAGCCCTACACAGTTGTATTTGTGATTGTGATTTGGTGTCTACTTTTTGGACATGGGTACCATTATAACAATTCTTTAATAACCTAAACTAGAACCTATTAGTCGATAATAATTTATACTAGCAGTTAGGATAATTATAATCTCAATGTTTACTGTTGTATAGTAAACATTGATTTAAATTTAATTTCCATTAGATTTCATCTACAATGATGATTGTGAACGAAATGAAGAAATACAAAGTGAAATCGATTAAAATTAAATGAGAATTAAGTATAAATTAATGATATTTATACTATTGGAAACAAAACTACTATTAAGTATGGATTATAACCTTGCTTACAGGTTGTGAAAGTAAGAGATGCACGTAAGAAAAACGTCGTTCAACAAAAATTATGAATTATTGTCAACTAGTTTGGATTATTATAATTAGCATCATGTATACTATATTGATATGCACCTACATCACAAAGATAAGACTAAATAGATGGATCACATCACTTTATATACATTTATCTATAAAAGACTTTTATAAACCGACAATAGAAATGTAGAAAGGGTTGTTTTTGGTCCCTTTTAGTCTTGAAGATTCAAAACAAAGAAACTGTTTTTTTGAAGGGCCATGTGAGACTAGTTTTGGAAGGGCCATGTGAGACTAGTTTTGTGTTGACCCTATACATGGTGTCTAGTGGTCATTGCATATGATGGACATACCCATGTGCACCATCACATGTTTGAAGGAAAACTTGGGTTTGTTAAACCTAATTGAATGTGGACACTTGTTAAAATGTCATAAAAAGCTATACTTGGGTTTGTTAATTAAACCTAATTGTATGTGGACACTTGTTAAAATGTCATAAAAAGCTATACTTCCTTTCTTGAATCAATCTTAGTTTGGAACACATTTCTAAATAGTTGATTTTAGTTGGTCAAAGAGAGATTTACTAAAATATTAAGGAAAAATAATTTTGAATGTATTATAAGTGTTGATTTAATGTAAGTTTTTACCTATATAGATATAAAACGTTAAGTTAATTTGTTTAAATGATCTCATGTATGTATCTTACGTTCGTAAAGTATGGTTGTTTTAAAAGTTTTATTATTGTAAATATGTTATAATTAATAGTTCCGAAAAAATATAGAAGAGAAAGTTGATATGTAAAAGTTTTCTTAAATGATGAGTTTTGAGAAATATATCAGTAAAAGAACACCATTATGTACTTATAATATGTAAAACGCAATTATAAATAACAAATTTATCTGTTATGTAAAAATAATTACAAAATAACTTGAAATGAGGTAAAATGTAAAATATAATGGCAAATATATTTAACACAACAACTTGGAATTATATTTTCTAGAACGATAATATCTGAAAAACATAATGTTGAATTAACACAAATTGCTACTTCTAATATATAAAACATAATAACAAAATAAAAACAACTTTATTTAATGTATAAAAATATAACAAAATAATTTGACATGATCTACAAGAACATAATGATAATATAACAAAGTAACCTTAAATATTTGTTTTTAGAAAATGATGATTTATGAAAAAAAAACCCATAGTGAAATAATATCATTATTCACTTCTAATATACAAAAACATAATGATAAAACAACAAATTTATGTAGTAAATAAAAATATAATTACAAAACAACATGAAATCAGTGAAACGATAAGACATAATTATTAATACATATTAAACAATTACCTGAAACTTAAAGCAAAATAATCTAAACATGTCTTTAAAAACTGAAAGGATATCACATGATAATCACCAAGTCCTTAGAATTTTTTAGGATGGAGGGATTTTTTCAAATATTGTTTTTGTAGGTTATCATATAAAATGTCTTGAATGTTAAATTTAAAACTTTTATTACATATCTACCTATACTAATAAATAAAGGTTTTTAATACCACATGGCATGTTGTTAGAGCTTTTTAACCTTTATTTCTGTCCTCTCTAACCTATTAAATATTTAATATTAAACATACTTTTAATACATTTTTAAAATAATTTTTTTAATACATTAAAATATATTAATATAAAAGACACGTTTTTAAGAAAATTATTATAGATTATAAAATTTTCAAAAACAATTATTTGAAACACAATGTTTAAAGAAAAACAAGTTATAAAAAAGTTAGTGTTTAAATAAATAATATTATTATATTAATACTTAAAATATTAAATCATACGAAATTATAATCTTATTTTATCAACTTATTTTTTTTAAATTTTCATTGATAATTATTCGTTATATTTCTTTATTTAATTCGTGTAATACATGGGGTATTAACCTATTATATAATACACACATGTTTTTGTCACCAATCAACTTTTCATATGCATTCACTTTTCACACATCTACTTTATTTTCTTGTAAAAGTGAGGTTAGGTTTGCAAATTTCAAAGACGTTTTACGTGAGTATAATTATATCACATATCTCATGAATACAAATGTATAATTTAACATGATATGTTTATTAATGTATAAGTCCATTAAAAATAATTACATTTATTATATACTCATGTTATTTTATACCAAGATTGTTACGACGGGTGAGTGCTCATTGTTATGGTTGTGACATGAATGTCACCTTTCACACAAGTCTCACACGAGAGGGTAAAGTGGGTGAATTCTTACATGCACTTTTTTTTTCTCTCTTTTTTTATACAAAAATCATTCTAATGCAACATTTACATTCAAAAAAAGGTTGCATTAGCTAAAGTTATGGTTAGAAAAATCGCTAGTCGCTAGTCGGTCGGCGAGGTAGGGACTAGGGATTAATCGGATTGGAATTTTTGTATAGAATTTTTCAAAATTTTATATATATACATACAAATACACACATCAATATAAATATAATACTTCAAAATTCAAATATTTTTCTAATAAACTTAAAGATAATAAACAAAGTACTTAAAAATTCAAACATTAATATAAGCATATTTGGGAGTCGACTGAGACCGATCGTGTGCAGCTGTTTTTTGACCGATCGATCGTGATTTTGGGAGTCGACTGAGACAGAGAAGAAGAAAAAACCACCATTTCTTTGGCCTATGACCGAAATTTTTGGCCTAAACAGCCCTGTTGACTGATTTTTTGCCTTTGGACGATTAATCCGACTAGGCCGACTAGGCCCGATTAATCCCAACTAGGCCCGATTAGTCCCGTCTAGCGCCGACTGGCGATTTTTGAACCGACCAGGCAAAAAATTAATCCGCTTAGGACCGACTAGCGATTAATCCCGATGGCCGATTAATCCCGATTTTTACAACACTGGCTAAAGTTGCATTACATCTAATGCAATTTTTTTGTTACATAATGCAACTTTCTTTTTCCTAATCCAACTTTTTTAAATGCAACATTTTAAAAAAAGTTGCATTATGTAATAAAAAGGTTGCATTATGCAATAAAACGGTTGCATTAGGCTAGTGCAACTTCAACTAATCCAACCTATTTGCAACCTTTTGTGACAAAAAAAGGTTGTATTAGACTTATTTTGTTGTATACCTTATTTGACGAGTTTTTCCTTAAACTTTTATTTGACGACTAAAAAGCATAATACTGCTTATTACTCGCATTTTGCTCAAAATGAAACGTCCATTTAAACATGGCAGTATTATACAATATGTTGTGGGAGTGTATCAATTACATTAGTGTCATTGGTAATGTTATTGCTAAAATCTCGTACAAAAATAGTTTTTTTTTTGGCTAATAGAATTTTTCATTAAAAAAGGTGAAAGATTACAATAAATTGACAGGTAAGCAGACAACTAGTTGTGTCGCAACCCCTTTTTGAATTGCAAATCCAATCCTACTAAAAACATTTTTTTGGGTCCTAGGAACCGTGATATTGTTATGCATGACCCTTTGAACTCGGTTCAGAAAAATAGTTATCCTTTGAATATCCAAATATCTTCGTATAGGATGTTACATGAGAGAAATGTAGTAATCTACGTCTAATTTCCTAGAGAACATCTTTTATTTTTAGACATTGCTTTCACTAGTATTCTATCATAAAATCTTGAAGATTAAGCCTTGCGCAGGGCTAACCCATAGTCCCATATAACTTCTAATTAGAGCCCCATAAAGTTAGGGCCTTAATTGATCATAAACAAATTATATGCCATTGGTATTTGGCCCAATTAATTATATTATAGGTTTAAGGCTAAAGAAATCAAGTCAAGACTTTGATCTACTCGAGATCAAATCTTTAAAAAAAACTCAAATCGGTCGAGCCAGAGCTTGAACTCAAAACTATAACTCGTTTAATTATTGAGCCCGAGCTCAATCTTCAAATATCGAGTTCAACCTGGCTCACAAGACTAAACCAACTTTTTCTTAATATATTTTTTATTTATTCTATTAAGTGTATATTTATATAATGTAGGTGGGTCCTACATTAATTAAAAAATAAGAAAAAACCTACATCTTTATATTTACTTAAATATGGGCTCCAAAGTAATAAGATGTAGTTATTCGGTAAATGCAATAAGAAAGGGTTAACAACCGAATCATCCCCTATATATATATATAATATATATATATATATATATATATATATATATATATATATATATATATATATATATATATATATATATGGGAGGGTTCAAAAGAAAACTCATCACTTTAGAGAAAACTAAGAAAACTCTTACTAAACAATCAATTTTTTTTAAAAAAAAATTCATGGTTTTTATTATTAGTTTAGAAATGTTATAAACAAAAAAAATTTTTTTAATAAAAATATGTAGATCACGAAGTTACGTATATGTAACCTGTAAAGTTACATATATGTTACTCATATATGAAGTGTACAAGTTACATATACGTAATCAAGGAATTACATATATATTTTTTATTTTTTTATTTTTGTTAACAAATCTAAACTTATAATAAACAAAATGTAAAACAAAGAACGAAAAATGAAATTGATTGATAACAATTGTGATTAGTTTTCTAAGTTTTCTTCAAAATAAAGGTTTTCTATGGAACATTCTCATATATATATATATATACTAAGTTAGCATCCCGTGTATTACACGGGTAGAATAAAAAATTAATAAGTATTCAATGATATAAATTTAAAAATTGTAAATGATTTTATGTTTTAAAATATGATCAGTATTACATAAAATATAAAATAATAATATTGCATTTTAAATAATTCCTTTTCAAAGTTTGGTTTCTAAACATTTCATTTTAAAAAAGTTGTTTTTAAAAAGTATCATTATTTTTTTACAAAATAATAGGATGTTATATTTTATTATTAAGCAAGTTGATAAAGAAAAAAAATAAATAGTTAATCATAATGACTTATAAATTATAAAAAGATATAATGAGTTATAAATTTTTGAGAAAAAATTCATATTTTATAATAATTTGATTTTTTAAAAGTGAGCTTTTTAATATTATAATATTTTTATTATATTAAGAATTCCTTTTTAATTATAAAGGTGTATATAATATAATTGATATTTAATATTATTATGTAATATGTATTTTTTAATATTAAGAACTTTTTTTAAATGAAAAAGGTATAAAGAATATATAATTATATAATTAGTATTTAATAAATTTGTGTATTTATTAGGATAGAGAAGCGGGAAAAGTATTGTGGGATACTCTAGATTTGTGACAAGTGTCCACTAGTTATTTTGATTTATTAAGTATAATGGATATAGGGTTTGAATCCTTTGAAAACCCGATCTTAAAGAGAAAACCCTTAAAATCTGTGTGAACCGTTAGATCAAACTTTTATTAGATTTTAATTAATTAAACAGAAAAAAGATATGGCCCATAATTAAAGTTGAATATTTTAATGGGGTTTTTGAAAAGAAAATGTCACTTTTACCCTTGAAGGGGTATAAGTGACTTTTTTTCAGTAACTATCATCTTTCTTCATTAATTAACCAGATTCTCTCTCATCTCTCTTCTTTTTCTTCTCTCTTTTCTCTCCTCTCTCCTCTATCTTTTATATATACATGACTATTAAAATAAAAAAAATATATTTTTTAAAGAAAAACAAAAATATACACATGTGTATCAGACACAAATTTCGCTACACAAACACAAATATTACATATTTTCAACCATAATAAATATTTCACATGTGTATTTTACATATGAAATAAAAAATTACACATGTGTAAATTTATAAAAAACGTCAAATAAATCAAAACACCAAAAACTACACATGTGTAGATGTAATATTTTATAAATCTCAAATATATAAAATATACACATGTATATTTTTATTTTCTACACATGTGTAGTATTTCGAGTAAAGTATACTTTGTGTATTAAAACTTTTACATTTTTATTTATACGCATGTACAATTATATACAACCACGTCAAATTAACAAAAAACTACACATGTGTAATTTTATACAAATAACATATATGATATTAAAAAAAAGAACATTTGTGTAAGTTCAAACATTCATTATAAAATAAACATATATAATCTAAAAAAACTATGACTAGAAAAAAGTACATATGTGTTTACTAAAAACATACAACTTTTAATACACGAAGTACAACTGGTTCAAATTGGTCTTTTTTTACACACGTGTATATTTTTTGTTTCTTGAAAAAAAAAAGTTTTAAAAGTTTTTTTTATTTTGTTTGAAAATCATACATTTTGGTCGTTTTTTTTGGCATTTTAAAAAAATATATTTTTTAATTTTTTTAGTTAATCTATCTTATATAATAAATAAAAGTTTTATTTGCCACATGTCATGCTATGAGTCATGTTTTGATTCATTTTCCCGCCTTTAATTTGGAGAATTAATTCATTTGTTAATAATTCTTTATTATTAGTGTTAATTAACAAATTTGACCAATTAATATATTAATTTATTTTCTTAAAAAAATCCAAATATTCATTCTTAGTTTTTTCTATGTATTAAATTTAATCGCAATTCAAGTTCATTGAACTACGATAACAAAAATATTTATAGGATAATATATATTTTAATAGAATTAATATTGCTAACATATAAACGTTAATACATAGTTAAATACAATATATTTAAGAATTAACTTAACAAAATTTGCTATTGTCACTTTAAAGTTTATTTTTTTAATTATTTATTTTAGTGACTCTAAGTATTAACAATTTAAATTGTATTTATTGAACTTATGTAATACATATGTTCATTTAACTATTGCAATAAATGTGCTTTTTTAAGACATAACTTTTTTATTGTAAATTATATAACATTTTATTTATTCAACCCGTGTAACACACGGGATTTAACCTAGTATCAAATATAAAGAAAAAAAAGAGAGAGAAGAGAGAAAAGAGAGAGAGAGGAGAGAGAAAAGACTGAAAATAGGAAAGAGAAAGTGGGAAAAAATGTTATTATATGGATAAAGAGAAAAGACCAAAATACCCATTTGATTTAAATTAATTAAAAAGTAAATAAGTATGATCTAACAGTTGATAGAAGGTTTAAGGGTTTTCTTTTTAAGATCGAGTTTTCATTTGATTCAAATCTTATATATATACACACACACACAGATATATATATATATATATATATATATATATATATATATATATATATATATATAGTGAAGTGATCAATTCATAACTCTAGGATAGAACAATAATCCAATAACCACACCATATTTGATGATCAAATTCTAAGATTCCAATCTAATGGTTCATATTAAATTATAATAAAACAATATATTTGATTTGAAAGAAAAGGGAATAATGTAACATCAGTGCCGGACACGTGCCGGAACAGTGATCGCAACAGTAAACACGAACAGTAATTCAGGTACACATTACGAGAAACTATGTTCATACTATTGATGCATATGGAATTAACATGAAACTATTAAACGGTTGTCTGAACAAGACTAAATCTTAGGATTTAACAGTCAGAAACACATCAGACAACATTGAACGGTGATACTATTAAACGGTTGTCTGAACGAAGTTAAACAAAACAAAACTATAACAGTTATTGTAGCGGAATGCTAAACTGATGAGTTATTCGTATAGGTGACGATCTGTACGAATGATTCTGATAGTTTAACGTTCTGAAATAATAACTGAAAAGTAGAAAACAAGAATCAGAAAGCAAAACCATCGTCGTGTTCGTTCGAATGACGATTCGAACGAATATGCGCGATGGTGACGCGTTCTGACGAAAACAATGAAAGATACGAACGATCATAAATTCAAGGAAATAAAATATTTCCTATTTTACAATTTTGAAACTCATCATAAAATAAATTAAACAAAACTATTTTTAATAAAACGCGAACAAATAACCGAAACGCGTAAAAATATTATAATCCGATAAATAAATTAACGTAACGATATTTAAAATAAATTCTAAAAATATATTTGTATTTTAAACATCATGAAATAATCTTTTTATTTTAAAAGCGTAAAACTACGCGTAACGATCCGGAAACGTAACGAAAACACGAACCGAGCAACGAAAACGAACCCGAACTCATTCGGGGTATAAATACCCGAAATGAGTTCACCCAACTCATTTCTCTCTTCTTCTCCCCTCTCTTGAAACCCTATTTCCGGAATTATACCCCAACACCATTTATGAACTTCACAAGCTCATAACTCCCTCAAAACTCAACGAAATAGAGCCATTCTTGAACCCAAACGAAGATATTGATCTCTACTACATGAAAGTACAACCGATCTAGAGCAAAACTCACTGAAAATCGAGGTATGAGGCCTTGAATGTCACGAAAATTAGGGTTTTCTACACCCTTCTTCCAGTGGCGAAGTATAGTGAGGGCTGGGGGGGGGGGGCGACCGCCCCCCTATTTTTTCGTTCAGTGGTGTACATTTCCCAATTCGTAGTGCAAAATTTTTAAAAATTTTTATTTCGCCCCCCCCCCCCCCGGAAAAAAAAATATACCCTATATTCGCCCCCCCTGAAGTTTCGCCCCCCCTACGCTTGGGGTCAAGCTCCGCCACTGCCTTCTTCAACCTAGAACTTTAACCAGGTCCTAACCTGTTCCTTGTCGATCCTCATCTCTCAAAACCTGCTCTTGTGTGATACCAGCATAAGACACCACCCTCTAGCTTGACCAACCCTAGTTCAAACAACTCCGGTGACTAGAGCAGCGGCCGGCCGAATGGCCAAGGACGGCCGAAAGACCCTCGGCCGAATGAGGTTAGTCGCCGGTTGTCACCCATTCGTCACCCTCACTCGCTAGGTCATCCAGCCCTCATTCGACCCCTCTTTTTCATTCGAGCACACAGTCATTCGACCGGTGCACTCATTCGCCACATCCCTCATTCGGCTACCTCACACCATTCGACCCTCACCCATCTGTGAACTCCATTCGACCTTCAGGTGTTATTCGGCCATTTCATTCGGTCAAGGGCTCTCCATACAACCAAGTCATTCGACCACCACACCCATTCTGATGGCATGCTAACTGTGCTTAAACAAGTTTTATGCTAACTGTGATATCGAAACTGCCCAACTCCATCGGCAACAAGTCGATGGAAAATGTATGATCTATAAGTGTAAGTGGGCAGTTCCTAAGTATAGTGCTAACAGTAACTTGTTTTCCATTCGCTACCTCAATAATGTATGGGGAATCTAAAGTTTCCTTAGTAAGACTAAGTTGTCGTGCAAAATCAGATGAAATAAAACTCTGATCTGCACCAGTATCAAATAGTATGGATGCATAAGAGTCATGTAAAAGAAATGTACCAGTGACCACATTAGGGTCCTGACGTGCGGCATTGGCTCCGATGACAAAAGCTCGTCCACGAGGTGCTTGTGCTCCAGCTAGCACCTTCTTCGGACAGTTGCGGGAAAAGTGACCTGGTTCCCCGCAGTTGTAACAGTCTCGGTTGTTGATATTGCCTGGGTTCTGTGGTGGTGGTAGTGCTCTTGTTGCAGTGTTGGTTGCTTGATTCACCGCAAGGCGACATTTGTTAACCCAGTGGCCATACCGGCCACAATTCGTGCACTTCCTGCATTGAGCACCAGCAGGATGATGATATTTGCAGCTTGTGCACTGGGGATATTCCCCTCCATAACCCCTAACAGCAGGGTTGACAGGTGCTGCAGGTGCCTGTCTCAGTGGAGTAACAGCTGCATAGTTCTTGATGACTTTTTGTTTCTTCTTCGGGTGGTACTCGGGTTTCTTTGTTGCTGTTGTTTCCTTAGACTTTCCTGTTTCATCTTTGAGAACTCCAGACTTCACCATCACATTGGTGAGTTTAGCTGAAAGGGAGATAGCAGACTCCAGGGTAGCAGGGTAGGCAGCCAAAACAATGCTTTGGATGCAAGAAGGTAGTCCCGCTACGTAACGGTCAATCAGCTTTTCCAAAGTTGGTACCATTTCTGGCACCAAAGCTACCAGCTCATGATAGCGTGTGGTGAAAGTCATATGATCGGCTCCCTTCATCACATGATTCGAGAGCTCAATCTCCAGTTGCTGCAACTCATGTTTCGGGCAAAACTCATTCCTCAAGAGAAGCTTAAATTCTGCCCAAGGCATCTCCATTGCCTCATCTCTTCCCTTAGCTCTTATCTGTGAATTCCACCAAGTCAAAGCTCGCTTGCTGAAAGAACCAGCTGCATAGCGAACTTTGTGGTGTTCAGGACAACTGCTGATGTCCAAAGTATTTTCCATCTTCTCAAGCCATTGGATCAGTCCAACAGCTCCTTCGACTCCTGTGAAGCTTGGGGTTTGCATCCTACAAAGGACTTGTAGGAGCAGTCTGAAGTATGACTAGTGTTTCCACTAGCCTCTCCTGTAGTGTGGCCAGAATTGTTGCCATGACCTTGTATCCTGTTTATCATCTCTGGGATGACCTCCTTTAGTTGACTCGTCAGCTGGGTACTCAGTAGTGTCGCCAGGGCGATGGTAGCAGGATCTATCAGTTGAACAGTGCTTGAACCTGGCGGCGGAGAGTGTGGAGGAGGCGGAGGAGGAGGAGGAGGTGGCGGTGGTGAATCCGCAGGTGATGGGGTAGATGAGTGTGGAGCAGAGACTTGCGGAGTAGGTTGTTTTCTTGGCGGCATTCTGATCATAACCAAAAGAATTTGGTTAGTGCAATGATCGAATGCAGAAAACATAATGCAAACTTAAGTCATAAATTCTCTACATGTGGGTCCCTAAGTTATAGTCTAGGTCAAACCGTTTATGTAAATGACCTAATATTCTCTATAACCTTGTGCTCTGATACCAATCTGTCACACCCCGAGCCGGCGGGGTTGGATCGGAGTCCCCGTCGGGCGGAAGGTTCCCGGGGCGTGATATCGCGGATGATAATCATGATGATCAGATTGTTTACATAGCATCAACGTTTAAGAATATCTAAAGCACAATCAAATGATATATAGGATTACAAAGTTAAATTACAATAGCAATGTTCTGCAATTTAACTAAGTAAACCTAATCAAAAGAATAATGTTTATATCTTGTATATGTACAAGATATCAAAAGTAATATGTATCATCAACAAAATATGTGCTTCTCCAAAAGTCTACTAGGTCCTCTATCTGGGCATCCTAGTATGTAAATCCAAGAGCTTATGCTTAAACCTGTTCTTCACCTGAGAAAGCATGTAAAAAGATCAAGTCAACACAACGGTTGGTGAGTTCATAAAGTTTATAAGTTTAAAAATAGTTTCAACAAACCTCTTTCAGTAAAACCTTAACCTCATTAACTCCACCTGTAATATCCAAGTCGGTATGCTTATATATAGGGCATATGTAAGGGAACAAGCCCTAGCCAACATCCCACCACATACTAACCCGGATATGACATTGTTGTTAATAATAATTAAGCATTTTACCTACCAAACAACTCAATCCTCATCAAGCCTTTGTTATCTGTTTCAAAGTTTTCATGTCTATTATATTCGTAAGTGTTAGCTATCATCATGTTTATCAAGCATCATAGATTCACACACACATAGTTTAGCAATTACATATCTCCTATAAGCAGACAAAAGCTCTGGAATACCAGAAGTTTAGCAATTACATGTCTCTTATATAGATAACAGCTTAGCATTCAACAAGTTCATGTTTAGCCTTTACATACCTCTTATAAGCTGACAAAAGCTCTGGAATACCAGACGTTCAGCAATTACATGTCCCTTATAACCAGGTAATAGCTCCGTAACGTTACGTTTATGTTTAGCCTTTACATACCTCATATAAGCCGACACAAGCTCTGGAATACCAGACGTTCAGCAATTACGTGTCCCTTATAACCAGGTAATAGCTTAGAATCGATACTTTCATGTTTAGCCTTTACATACCTCATATAAGCTGACAAAAGCTCTGGAATACCAGACGTTCAGCAATTACATGTCACTTATAACCAGGTAATAGCTGAGTATCATTATGTTTATGTTATTACATGTATCTCACCCCATAGGTACAAGCTCTGGAATACCAGACGTTCAGCAATTACGTAGACTATGGTTAGATACATGTATGATGGCCTAGTAGCATGTAATAGTATCAAGTCTCATGTATTTGAATCAAGTATCATGTATTTGTATCATGTATCATGTAATTGTATCACCTCTCATGTAATAGAATCAAGTATCATGTATTTGTATCATGTCTCATGTAATTGTATCACATCTCATGTAATTAAATCAAGTATCATGCATTTGTATCATGTCTCATGTAATTGAATCACATTTCATGTAATTGAATCAAGTCTCATGTAATTGTATCTAGTATCATGTAATTGTATCAAGTAATCAACAATTTATTTTAAGCATCAAGCTTAAAGTAAAGGTTTCCATCATAAGCAATCATGTTTATGTTTAAAGCATTAAATAACATTTCAATAAAAATGTTTAACATGCTTCTCAGTCCCGAAGTAAAACAAATAAGTTTGAAAGGGGACAATGAACTCACCTTATGTCCGTAGTAGTTGACTATGTAAAGCAAGAATACGCTCGCTCTTTGTTTGATCTTGTTATGATATTCACGATCCTGAATTGATTTCATAGTATTGTAACTTATGAGTTTGTGTTGGATTGATTTGTGCATGTAATAGCATTAGTGTTAGCCCTAAAGTTGGCTAACACTTTGTGTTTCGATATTCACTTGACCCTTAGTTAATGGTCTTTGTTGTGACTTCAATTTCCCACAAGATTTAAGTTAACTTTTCTTTGCTAATAAAATCTTTCATTCCATTTGAATCTCCACATCGATAAATGAGTTCACTAATTATGAAAACTTAGGTTTTTAGTTTTAATAATAACCCAATTAAATATGTTATCACTTATTTCATATTCGTTGTTAGTTAAACCTTGTGGGCCTTTTGTTGGGTCAAGAGATTTATGTGGGCCGATATAAATGGGCCTAGCCTTTTAATTTAGCCAATTGGAAATAAATCTTTGGGCCGAGAAAGAGATGGGTAAGCACATGGTTTCGTGTGGGCTTTAAGGCTTGGGCCGGCAATCCTAATGGGCCAAAAGTTCATCCCTTGGGCTTAATCTCATACGGCAACAACCCTTAGGCTATCAATAGATTAGATCAATTAATTTAACGAGGATAAGGACCTAATATCAAGTTGAATGGTTTTGGGCTTAGGCCGAATGGCCACCTGCCATTTCCAGCGAACCCTAGCAGACATGCGTCCCAAGGTTCGGCTATGTTACAACTGGTTCGGCTGGGATTCGTTGAGGACAAGTCTCGTCGCACATGCAAGGTTCGTTCAAGCTAGCAGGGGTTCGGCATCGAAATGGTTCGCAGACTAGGGCTTCATTCAGTAGGGTTCGTTGTTGGCGGCTGGTCTTGGGTTCGTCGGTCTAGTAGCAGGTTCGTATCCCATAGCTTCGCATGAAGGTTCGGTGGATCAAAAGGGTTCGTGGTTCAGATTCGTTCAACATGATGGTTCGGTTGAAAGGAATGGTTCGGCCACTTTAGGTTTCACCGGAATACTCAGGGTTCGCCACCCTGAGTTCTAGGTGAGCCACCGCGAACCACCACCTGATTAGAACCCTTCGATCTGGTTGTCCTCGTGCTATAGTCTCCCACAGTTCAGCTCCTCGTGATGCCTGGTAAGGACGGAGTAGGGGTGTGGCCGGTTGTTTGTGTGGGTGTCGAGTAAATGGGTTAAAAACCCTAATTTCAGTGAGCTTCACACGCATTTACCTTCCAATCGGCTGGACCAACGTGTAGATCTGCTGTACTTTCCAATAGAGGGCTTCAAGAGCTTCAAATGGACACCAAGAACACTTGATTTCGTCAAGATTTGAGCAAGTTAGAGAGGGTTGAAGGTTGGATCTTGTGGTGATAGAGAGAAAAACGGGAAAGATGGTTGGGAGAGAGATGTGAGTGTAAGAAAATGAAATAAATGCTCACACTCAATTCTTATATACCCCGTGGGTATTCGGGTTCGTTTCGGTTTCTCGGTTCGAAATCTCGTCGCGTATCCGGCTCCTTACGCGTGTATTTCGTAATTTAAATAAAAAGAATATTTTTAAGATTTTTAGAACACGAATATCATTAGAAAACATTTTAAATATCGTTACATTAAATTATTTTTCGAATTATAATAGTTTACGCGTTTTGTTTAATTTTCGCGTTTAGTTAACTTGTTCGCGATTTAATAAAATAGTTAGATTTAAATTATTTTATGATAAGTTTCAAAATTGTAAAATAAGAAATATTATATTTCTTTAAATTTATGACCGTTCGTATCGTTTTTCGTTTCATCAGATCGCGTCGCCATCGCGCGTATTTGTTCGAATCGTCATTCGAACGAACACGTCGATGGTTCGGCTTTCTGATTCTTGTTTTCTACTGTTAAGTTATTATTTCAGAACGTTAAACTATCAGAATCATTCGTACAGATCGTCACCTATACGAATAACTCGTCGGTTTAGCATTCCGCAACAATAATCGTTTTAGTTTCGTTTTGTTAAACCTCACATACGTTTATGCCAACTAATGTCACATCAAGTATTTGTGTTTCAACACTGGGTTGTCTGACCTGTTTCAGACTGTTTGACCCTAAGGTTTCAGTCAAATTCAGACAATCGTTTAATAGTTTCATGCTAATCAAATGTATAAATAGTCTAAACATAGTTTAACGAAAGGTGTACCTGAATCACTGTACATGTTTACTGTAGCGATCACTGTTCCGGCACGCGTCCGGCACTGATGTTACAGTCTCCCCTTGTTAGAGAAATTTCGTCCCGAAATTTAGGACTCGTTATTCGGTACGACTTCCTCGGCAAAAAGTTGGGGATACTTGTTTCTCATGTGATCTTCACGTTCCCAAGTAAACTCGGGTCCGCGCTTTGAGTTCCAACGAACTTTAACGATAGGAATACGACTTCGTCTCAGTTGCTTGACTTTACGATCCATGATCTCCAACGGTTCTTCAACAAAACGTAAGTGTTCATCCAATTGAATTTCTTCAACTGGTATGATAAGAGTTTCATCAGCAAGGCATTTCTTCAAGTTTGAGACGTGAAACACGTCATGTACACCACTAAGTTCATCTGGTAATCTCAATCTGTACGCTACAGGACCAATACGTTCGATGATCTCGAACGGTCCCACGTATCGTGGTGTTAGTTTGCCTTTCTTTGCGAATCGAACTACGCCCTTCCATGGGGAAACCTTCAACATGACACGGTCTCCCACTTGGAATTCCAACGGCTTGCGCCGTTTATCAGCGTAGCTCTTTTGTCTGCTTCGTGTTGCTTGTGGTCTTTGTTGTATTTGAGCAATCTTGTCTGTAGTTTCTTGAATAAGTTCTGGCCCAGTGATACGATTATCTCCTACTTCCGACCAACAGATCGGTGACCGGCATTTTCGACCATAAAGAGCCTCAAATGGAGCACAACCGATACTGCTGTGATAACTGTTGTTATAGGAGAACTCGATTAGTGGCAAGTGGGAATCCCAATTACCACCGAAATCTAGAACACAGGTTCTCAACATATCCTCTAGGGTCTGAATAGTACGTTCGCTTTGGCCATCCGTTTGTGGATGATAAGCTGTACTCAAGTTTAATTGAGTCCCTAGCGATTTCTGCAATGATTGCCAGAACCTTGATGTAAATCTGCTATCACGATCTGAAATGATAGACAATGGCACACCATGGCGTACCACTATCTCATCGATGTAAAGCTTCGCTAGTTTATCCATCGTGTAAGTTTCTCGCATTGGCAAGAAATGAGCAGACTTGGTTAATCGATCAACGATAACCCAAATGGTATCATGTCCTCTGGAAGTGCGGGGTAGCTTGGTAACAAAGTCCATAGTTATCTGTTCCCACTTCCATAGTGGTATTTCAGGCTGTTCCAGCAAACCAGATGGTTTCTGGTGTTCCGCCTTCACCTTAGCACACGTAAGGCATCTACCAACATACTCAGCTATGTCTTTCTTCATACCCGGCCACCAATAAAATGTACGTAAGTCTTGGTACATTTTATCAGCACCGGGATGTACAGAGTACTTGGTCTTGTGGGCTTCATCAAAAATAAGTTTCCTTAACTCATCTACTGCAGGAATCCAGATACGATCTTTGAAGTAAACGAGTCCATCAGGTTTTGTCTCCAATTGTTTCTCTACACCGCAATCTAAGTCTTTCTTCAAGTTACCTCGTTCAATTGCTTCCTGTTGTGCTTGCCTAATGTGATCGTGTAAACTTGTCTGCACAGTCATTCCCATTGCTCTGACGCGCAAGGGTTTGACACGTTCCTTACGGCTCAAGGCATCAGCAACAACGTTTGCCTTGCCCGGATGGTACTTAATCACACAGTCATAGTCATTCAGAAGCTCAACCCAACGACGCTGTCGCATGTTGAGTTCCTTCTGATCAAATATGTGTTGCAGACTCTTGTGATCAGTAAATATGGTACACTTGGTCCCATATAGATAATGCCTCCAAATCTTCAGTGCAAACACCACTGCTCCCAATTCCAGATCATGAGTTGTGTAGTTCTTCTCATGAATCTTTAATTGCCTCGAAGCATAGGCAATGACTTTGTCCCGCTGCATAAGTACACAGCCAAGTCCCTGATGGGATGCATCACAATACACAACAAAGTCATCACAACCATCTGGGAGAGATAAGATCGGAGCATCACACAGCTTTTGTTTTAATGTCTGAAAGGCTTCTTCTTGTTTTTGTTCCCAAATGAACGGCTCGCTTTTCTGTGTTAGCTTTGTGAGTGGCAGTGCTATCTTAGAAAAGTTCGAGATGAACCTTCTGTAATAGCCTGCTAAGCCTAGAAAAGAACGTATCTCCGTCGGTGTCTTCGGAGTGTCCCAATCTTTTATTGCCTCGATCTTGGCAGGATCAACGTGAATTCCCTCACTGTTAACAACGTGACCTAGGAATTGAACCTCTTTTAACCAAAACTCACACTTAGAGAATTTGGCATAGAGCTTCTCTTCCTTTAACAGTTTCAAGATCGTCCTAAGATGTTGCTCATGTTCTTCTTTGCTTTTAGAATAGATCAATATGTCATCAATGAAAACAATAACAAATTGATCTAAATACGGCTTACACACACGGTTCATGAGATCCATGAAAACCGCGGGTGCATTCGTCAAACCAAAAGGCATCACCATGAACTCGTAATGCCCGTATCTGGTACGAAACGCCGTCTTTGGTATGTCTTCGTCTTGTACTCTGAGCTGATGGTATCCGGAACGTAGATCGATCTTCGAAAAGTATTGAGCTCCTTGCAATTGATCAAACAAATCATCAATCCTCGGTAGTGGATACCGATTCTTGATGGTTAGTTTGTTTAACTCCCTGTAGTCTATGCACATCCGAAAGGATCCATCCTTCTTTTTCACGAAAAGAACCGGAGCTCCCCAAGGTGAGTAGCTCGGGCGGATGAAACCTTAATCAAGCAGTTCCTGTAGTTGATTAGATAATTCCTGCATCTCCGAAGGTGCTAACCTATAAGGGGATTTAGCAACAGGTGTTGCTCCAGGAATCAGATCGATACGAAACTCTACCGGTCGCACAGGAGGCAAACCAGGTAGATCCTCCGGAAATACTTCAGGATATTCCCTCACTATCGGTACATCTTGTATTGTTTTCTTGTCTTTGTCTTTCTCCACCACATGAGCCAAGAATGCTATGCACTTCTTTTGCAGACACTTACGCGCTTTTATGCATGAAATGATCTTTACGTTTCGTTTTGCTTGATCCCCACGAACTTCCAATACACGATCATCCGTTACTGGAATCCGAAGTAGCTTCTCGGAACAGACAACTTCCACTCGATTGAGTGAGAGCCAATCCATCCCTACGATGATATCGAAACTGCCCAACTCCATCGGCAACAAGTCGATGGAAAATGTATGATCTATAAGTGTAAGTGGGCAGTTCCTAAGTATAGTGCTAACAGTAACTTGTTTTCCATTCGCTACCTCAATAATGTATGGGGAATCTAAAGTTTCCTTAGTAAGACTAAGTTGTCGTGCAAAATCAGATGAAATAAAACTCTGATCTGCACCAGTATCAAATAGTATGGATGCATAAGAGTCATGTAAAAGAAATGTACCAGTGACCACATTAGGGTCCTGACGTGCAGCATTGGCTCCGATGACAAAAGCTCGTCCACGAGGTGCTTGTGCTCCAGCTAGCACCTTCTTCGGACAGTTGCGGGAAAAGTGACCTGGTTCCCCGCAGTTGTAACAGTCTCGGTTGTTGATATTGCCTGGGTTCTGTGGTGGTGGTAGTGCTCTTGTTGCAGTGTTGGTTGCTTGATTCACCGCAAGGCGACATTTGTTAACCCAGTGGCCATACCGGCCACAATTCGTGCACTTCCTGCATTGAGCACCAGCAGGATGATGATATTTGCAGCTTGTGCACTGGGGATATTCCCCTCCATAACCCCTAACAGCAGGGTTGACAGGTGCTGCAGGTGCCTGTCTCAGTGGAGTAACAGCTGCATAGTTCTTGATGACTTTTTGTTTCTTCTTCGGGTGGTACTCGGGTTTCTTTGTTGCTGTTGTTTCCTTAGACTTTCCTGTTTCATCTTTGAGAACTCCAGACTTCACCATCACATTGGTGAGTTTAGCTGAAAGGGAGATAGCAGACTCCAGGGTAGCAGGGTAGGCAGCCAAAACAATGCTTTGGATGCAAGAAGGTAGTCCCGCTACGTAACGGTCAATCAGCTTTTCCAAAGTTGGTACCATTTCTGGCACCAAAGCTACCAGCTCATGATAGCGTGTGGTGAAAGTCATATGATCGGCTCCCTTCATCACATGATTCGAGAGCTCAATCTCCAGTTGCTGCAACTCATGTTTCGGGCAAAACTCATTCCTCAAGAGAAGCTTAAATTCTGCCCAAGGCATCTCCATTGCCTCATCTCTTCCCTTAGCTCTTATCTGTGAATTCCACCAAGTCAAAGCTCGCTTGCTGAAAGAACCAGCTGCATAGCGAACTTTGTGGTGTTCAGGACAACTGCTGATGTCCAAAGTATTTTCCATCTTCTCAAGCCATTGGATCAGTCCAACAGCTCCTTCGACTCCTGTGAAGCTTGGGGGTTTGCATCCTACAAAGGACTTGTAGGAGCAGTCTGAAGTATGACTAGTGTTTCCACTAGCCTCTCCTGTAGTGTGGCCAGAATTGTTGCCATGACCTTGTATCCTGTTTATCATCTCTGGGATGACCTCCTTTAGTTGACTCGTCAGCTGGGTACTCAGTAGTGTCGCCAGGGCGATGGTAGCAGGATCTATCAGTTGAACAGTGCTTGAACCTGGCGGCGGAGAGTGTGGAGGAGGCGGAGGAGGAGGAGGAGGTGGCGGTGGTGAATCCGCAGGTGATGGGGTAGATGAGTGTGGAGCAGAGACTTGCGGAGTAGGTTGTTTTCTTGGCGGCATTCTGATCATAACCAAAAGAATTTGGTTAGTGCAATGATCGAATGCAGAAAACATAATGCAAACTTAAGTCATAAATTCTCTACATGTGGGTCCCTAAGTTATAGTCTAGGTCAAACCGTTTATGTAAATGACCTAATATTCTCTATAACCTTGTGCTCTGATACCAATCTGTCACACCCCGAGCCGGCGGGGTTGGATCGGAGTCCCCGTCGGGCGGAAGGTTCCCGGGGCGTGATATCGCGGATGATAATCATGATGATCAGATTGTTTACATAGCATCAACGTTTAAGAATATCTAAAGCACAATCAAATGATATATAGGATTACAAAGTTAAATTACAATAGCAATGTTCTGCAATTTAACTAAGTAAACCTAATCAAAAGAATAATGTTTATATCTTGTATATGTACAAGATATCAAAAGTAATATGTATCATCAACAAAATATGTGCTTCTCCAAAAGTCTACTAGGTCCTCTATCTGGGCATCCTAGTATGTAAATCCAAGAGCTTATGCTTAAACCTGTTCTTCACCTGAGAAAGCATGTAAAAAGATCAAGTCAACACAACGGTTGGTGAGTTCATAAAGTTTATAAGTTTAAAAATAGTTTCAACAAACCTCTTTCAGTAAAACCTTAACCTCATTAACTCCACCTGTAATATCCAAGTCGGTATGCTTATATATAGGGCATATGTAAGGGAACAAGCCCTAGCCAACATCCCACCACATACTAACCCGGATATGACATTGTTGTTAATAATAATTAAGCATTTTACCTACCAAACAACTCAATCCTCATCAAGCCTTTGTTATCTGTTTCAAAGTTTTCATGTCTATTATATTCGTAAGTGTTAGCTATCATCATGTTTATCAAGCATCATAGATTCACACACACATAGTTTAGCAATTACATATCTCCTATAAGCAGACAAAAGCTCTGGAATACCAGAAGTTTAGCAATTACATGTCTCTTATATAGATAACAGCTTAGCATTCAACAAGTTCATGTTTAGCCTTTACATACCTCTTATAAGCTGACAAAAGCTCTGGAATACCAGACGTTCAGCAATTACATGTCCCTTATAACCAGGTAATAGCTCCGTAATGTTACGTTTATGTTTAGCCTTTACATACCTCATATAAGCCGACACAAGCTCTGGAATACCAGACGTTCAGCAATTACGTGTCCCTTATAACCAGGTAATAGCTTAGAATCGATACTTTCATGTTTAGCCTTTACATACCTCATATAAGCTGACAAAAGCTCTGGAATACCAGACGTTCAGCAATTACATGTCACTTATAACCAGGTAATAGCTGAGTATCATTATGTTTATGTTATTACATGTATCTCACCCCATAGGTACAAGCTCTGGAATACCAGACGTTCAGCAATTACGTAGACTATGGTTAGATACATGTATGATGGCCTAGTAGCATGTAATAGTATCAAGTCTCATGTATTTGAATCAAGTATCATGTATTTGTATCATGTATCATGTAATTGTATCACCTCTCATGTAATAGAATCAAGTATCATGTATTTGTATCATGTCTCATGTAATTGTATCACATCTCATGTAATTAAATCAAGTATCATGCATTTGTATCATGTCTCATGTAATTGAATCACATTTCATGTAATTGAATCAAGTCTCATGTAATTGTATCTAGTATCATGTAATTGTATCAAGTAATCAACAATTTATTTTAAGCATCAAGCTTAAAGTAAAGGTTTCCATCATAAGCAATCATGTTTATGTTTAAAGCATTAAATAACATTTCAATAAAAATGTTTAACATGCTTCTCAGTCCCGAAGTAAAACAAATAAGTTTGAAAGGGGACAATGAACTCACCTTATGTCCGTAGTAGTTGACTATGTAAAGCAAGAATACGCTCGCTCTTTGTTTGATCTTGTTATGATATTCACGATCCTGAATTGATTTCATAGTATTGTAACTTATGAGTTTGTGTTGGATTGATTTGTGCATGTAATAGCATTAGTGTTAGCCCTAAAGTTGGCTAACACTTTGTGTTTCGATATTCACTTGACCCTTAGTTAATGGTCTTTGTTGTGACTTCAATTTCCCACAAGATTTAAGTTAACTTTTCTTTGCTAATAAAATCTTTCATTCCATTTGAATCTCCACATCGATAAATGAGTTCACTAATTATGAAAACTTAGGTTTTTAGTTTTAATAATAACCCAATTAAATATGTTATCACTTATTTCATATTCGTTGTTAGTTAAACCTTGTGGGCCTTTTGTTGGGTCAAGAGATTTATGTGGGCCGATATAAATGGGCCTAGCCTTTTAATTTAGCCAATTGGAAATAAATCTTTGGGCCGAGAAAGAGATGGGTAAGCACATGGTTTCGTGTGGGCTTTAAGGCTTGGGCCGGCAATCCTAATGGGCCAAAAGTTCATCCCTTGGGCTTAATCTCATACGGCAACAACCCTTAGGCTATCAATAGATTAGATCAATTAATTTAACGAGGATAAGGACCTAATATCAAGTTGAATGGTTTTGGGCTTAGGCCGAATGGCCACCTGCCATTTCCAGCGAACCCTAGCAGACATGCGTCCCAAGGTTCGGCTATGTTACAACTGGTTCGGCTGGGATTCGTTGAGGACAAGTCTCGTCGCACATGCAAGGTTCGTTCAAGCTAGCAGGGGTTCGGCATCGAAATGGTTCGCAGACTAGGGCTTCATTCAGTAGGGTTCGTTGTTGGCGGCTGGTCTTGGGTTCGTCGGTCTAGTAGCAGGTTCGTATCCCATAGCTTCGCATGAAGGTTCGGTGGATCAAAAGGGTTCGTGGTTCAGATTCGTTCAACATGATGGTTCGGTTGAAAGGAATGGTTCGGCCACTTTAGGTTTCACCGGAATACTCAGGGTTCGCCACCCTGAGTTCTAGGTGAGCCACCGCGAACCACCACCTGATTAGAACCCTCCGATCTGGTTGTCCTCGTGCTATAGTCTCCCACAGTTCAGCTCCTCGTGATGCCTGGTAAGGACGGAGTAGGGGTGTGGCCGGTTGTTTGTGTGGGTGTCGAGTAAATGGGTTAAAAACCCTAATTTCAGTGAGCTTCACACGCATTTACCTTCCAATCGGCTGGACCAACGTGTAGATCTGCTGTACTTTCCAATAGAGGGCTTCAAGAGCTTCAAATGGACACCAAGAACACTTGATTTCGTCAAGATTTGAGCAAGTTAGAGAGGGTTGAAGGTTGGATCTTGTGGTGATAGAGAGAAAAACGGGAAAGATGGTTGGGAGAGAGATGTGAGTGTAAGAAAATGAAATAAATGCTCACACTCAATTCTTATATACCCCGTGGGTATTCGGGTTCGTTTCGGTTTCTCGGTTCGAAATCTCGTCGCGTATCCGGCTCCTTACGCGTGTATTTCGTAATTTAAATAAAAAGAATATTTTTAAGATTTTTAGAACACGAATATCATTAGAAAACATTTTAAATATCGTTACATTAAATTATTTTTCGAATTATAATAGTTTACGCGTTTTGTTTAATTTTCGCGTTTAGTTAACTTGTTCGCGATTTAATAAAATAGTTAGATTTAAATTATTTTATGATAAGTTTCAAAATTGTAAAATAAGAAATATTATATTTCTTTAAATTTATGACCGTTCGTATCGTTTTTCGTTTCATCAGATCGCGTCGCCATCGCGCGTATTTGTTCGAATCGTCATTCGAACGAACACGTCGATGGTTCGGCTTTCTGATTCTTGTTTTCTACTGTTAAGTTATTATTTCAGAACGTTAAACTATCAGAATCATTCGTACAGATCGTCACCTATACGAATAACTCGTCGGTTTAGCATTCCGCAACAATAATCGTTTTAGTTTCGTTTTGTTAAACCTCACATACGTTTATGCCAACTAATGTCACATCAAGTATTTGTGTTTCAACACTGGGTTGTCTGACCTGTTTCAGACTGTTTGACCCTAAGGTTTCAGTCAAATTCAGACAATCGTTTAATAGTTTCATGCTAATCAAATGTATAAATAGTCTAAACATAGTTTAACGAAAGGTGTACCTGAATCACTGTACATGTTTACTGTAGCGATCACTGTTCCGGCACGCGTCCGGCACTGATGTTACAGTTCGGCCCAAGAAATCTGATGAGTTCCATCTTATTTCGGCCTACATCACTAAATACAGGCCCAACAGCAACTAAATGGGCTTAACCAAATGATTGGGCCCACCTGACACCCCACTTGGCCCAAGAATTCTTGAGTCGATCCATGGTCTTGGTTTGGCTCGGTTGGGTTAAGTTGAAACAAACCATTGAAACCAATTTAAAATAATTTCCATAATCAAATGTGAAGTTAAAGTGTAAGATCAAGTTTTATATTTGGAAATTTTGGAAACCTCAACTTTTACAATAGGACATAGTTCATGATAACTATGAAACCAAGTCATTCCAAGTGAACACTAAGACAACAACGATATGTAATAAACTTAACTAAATGAGGTTAAATGATAGTGTAAACTACACCCATTGAATCAAGGCCGAACTATGACCAAGACTTTCAAGTGTTATCCACTTTTAAGGATAACACCTACACGCATATAAACACTCATAACTCATACTTATAAGTTATGAACAATGTAAAATCAATACAGGATCGTGAATACTACAAGTACAACAAATAGCGCGTGTGCATTCTTGATCAGGTTAAGTCAATTACCACAACTACTAGGTGAGTTCATTGTCCCTTTTCAAATTATTTTGATTTTAAATCGGGACTGAGAAGCATGTTATACATTTTAAAACAAATGTTTTAAATTTAACAAAATGCTTTTATACAATTCGTATTATCGAAATTATGCCAAGTGCTAAAGGCATAAGTTCACTATTCAAACTAATGCTATTTGATTATGCCAAGTGCTAAAGGCATAAGCTACTTGCTAATACTAAAGCTATGTGTTAATACCAAGTGCTAAGGGTATTTACAATCTGATGATGCTATTGTGAATGTTAATGCTATAGGGTTATGCTATAAACTAACACTATAAGTTATGCTAAATACTAAGGTTAACACTAAATGCTAAGGGTGCTATGATGCTATGAGGATGCTAAATACTTACATGCATACATACACACATACATACGTATTGAATACTTGAAGCTATGGATACTATAAACTCTTGAATGCTATGTGATTGCCATGCTCAAACAACGGTTTGGCCTCTCAGTGCTTGCCTTACCGGTTGTAAAGCTAGTACTTGTGCACAAGTTACGTAAATGCTGGAATCTTTGAATGCTATAAACTTGTATGCTAAAACTATTGGCTATGGAAGAACAATAGTTGGTCTCTCAGTGCTTGCCTTCATGTGTTCTTCCTAGTCGGGACTTGAAGAACAATAGTTGGTCTCTCAGTGCTTGCCTTCATGTGTTCTTCACAGTTGGGACTAGAAGGCATCTACTATGGTCTCTCAGTGCTTGCCATAGGGTGTCCTTCATGGTCTGAAACGAGGAAACGGACTGATGGCCTCTCAGTGCTTGCCATGCAGTGTTTCCCAAAACTATTTACAACGTGAACAGTAACTAGGACGATATTGGTGATCCTTAGTTGACTTTGTGTCATCATGGGAATCCTCTATCTCCCCCTATGTTGCTAATTTCACATAGAACTGGTATGGATTGAGACTGGATTCCTTCGGGCATTCAGTTGTTCATTCTGGTGACTCTCAAGCTAAACTCACGGATGCTATGGGTAAACTTACAAACAAAATGCTTAAACTATGATGGGGAAACGATATTGAAGGGTAGGTAAAAGGCTTAATTATTATTAACAACAGTGTCATATCCGGATTAGTATGTGGTGGGATGGCGTCTGGGCGGGTTATAGGCTCGACCCAGGGGTATGCCCTATATATAAGCATACCGATTTGGATATTACATGTGGAGTTAATAAGATTAAAGTTTTACCGAAAGGAGTTTTGTTAAAGCTATTTAAACTTATAAACTACATGAACTCACCAACCATTGTGTTGACCTTGTTTCTTTTACATGCTTTCTCAGGTGATGCACATATATAAACTAAGGCTCAGGATTTGCATGCTAGGCAGCCCAACTAGAGGACCTAGCAGACTTTTGAAAGCACATCTTTTGTAGTTAATACGAATCTCTTTTGATATCTTGTACAGATACAAGATAGAAACATTTGATACTTTTGGATAGGTTTACTTAGTTAAATTATCAAACATTAATGTTGTAATTTAACTTTGTAATCCTAGATTAATGTTAATTGTGCTTTAGATATTCTTAACAGTGATGCTATGTAAACAATCTGATCAACACGATTATCACTCACGATATCGCGCCCCGGGAACCTTCCGCCCGACGGGGATTCCGATCCAACCCCGCCGGCCCGGGGTGTGACAAATAAGGTATTAATGTAATTTGCTATATTATTAAAGTTACCCCCTCTTTTTTTATACATCCATAACTTTTTTATACTATAATATTTTTTTTATAAAAATTGCTCCATTTTACTCGTCTTGTTTTTTTCTTTAATTCCGTTATAGTCTTGACTAGGTTTTTTTTTTGTTTTTTTTCGGATGTTCGTATTTACACCATTGTAACGAGTTTTAACGAATTTGGGTTTACATTGTTGTAGAATAAATAGGGGTTACGTTTAAAAGTGTAAACGAAACAAGTCGATCTCGAGCTCGTTAATTACGTTATATTCTTGATTTTGTAACGAATTTTGGTTTTTAAAGTATTAAAATATGTTTACAATCTTATAGATATAATTTTTAAAGTATTAAAATGTATTTACAATCTTGTAGATGTAACGAATTTTGGTTTTTATCAACAAAACGTTATAGTATTTTTTTTAAAGTATTAAAATGTATTTACAATCTTGTTAATATAACGAATTTTGGAGCATCTGGAAAAAATAAAAAAAAACCTAGTCAAGAATATAACGTAATTAACGACCTCGGGATAGGCTTGGCTCGTTTACACTCTTAAACGTAACCCCTATTTATTCTACAACAATGTAAACCCAAACTCGTTACAAATAATTTGTTATTTTTATACTGTTACATTGGTGTAAATACGAACATCTGAAAAAAAAAATAAAAAAAAAACCTAGTCAAGACTATAACGAAATTAAAGAGAAAAATAAAACGAGTAAAATGGCGCAGTTTTCATAAAAAAATATTATAGTATAAAAAAGTTATTGATGCATAAAAAAAGAGAGGTAAGTTAGTACATAAACCAAATTACTAATATGCACTCATCAGATTTAATAATATAAAACATGTGTTTAATTTTGATTAGGTGATTAGAGTTAATGGGTTATTAACATAAGAGGGGTTATAATTATATCACAATCCTATATATATATATATATATATATATATATATATATATATATATATATATATATGGGGATGAAATTTTTGATAACCCTTATCTTTTGCTACAACTACATAACCATCATCCAATGGTTACTTTAAAAATGTAAGTGTATAGGATCGTGACACGTGTCGGATTCTTTTTTTTTTTCTTTTTTTTAATATAAAGGGCATTTTAGACATTTGTTTTCAAGTAAAGTTTACCCCTTTTTTTTAAACATTCATAACTTTTTCATACTATATTATTTTTTTAAAAAAATTGCACCATTATACTCGTCTCATTTTTCTCTTTAATTTCGTTATAGTCTCGACTAGTTTTTTTTTTTTTTGATTTTTTGATGTCATGTATTTACATCATTGTAACGAGCTTAAAGATAGCAAATTAATTAGAAATTTTTTCTAACAATGGTAAATTACAGTAATGTAACAAAAAATGAAGTAATGTAACACAAAATGAAGTAATTTACAATGACATAATTAACGGTGACGTAACACATTATTTTATTTTTTTTCTCTAACAATGATAATTACAATGATAAATTACAGTGATGTAATAGAACACATTATTTTGATTTTTTTCTCTCACAATGATAATTATAGTGATGTAATTTATCATTGTTCGAAAAAAATTTAAACTAATTTGTTGTCAATGTAAATTACATCACTGTAATTTAAACCAAATTCACCGAAAAAAACCGAAACCGAATTTTACGTCAATATAAATTACATCACGATAAATTACGTCAATGTAAATTACATCACTGTAATTTATCATTTTTAAAAAAATTTCAAATAAATTTGTTATATTTAAGCTCGTTACAATGATGTAAATATAGGGCATTTAAAAAAAGTAAAAAAAATTAGTCGAGACTATAACGGAATTAAAGAGAAAAATGAGACGAATATAATGGTGCAATTTTTTAAAAAAAATAATATATTATAAAAAAGTTATTAATGTTTAAAAAAGAGGGGTGGTAAAACTTATAAGGGGTAAAATGACTATGATGCCCTTTTTAATATTTTAATGAAATGCTTATGTGTAAGTTTATGATTGGTTGAAATGGGTTATATAGTTGTAGCAAAAGATGAGGGTTATTTTTTACACCTTGCCCTATATATATATATATATATATATATATATATATATATATATATATATATATATATAGGGAAGGGTTGTAATGCTAACCTTAGGATAGAGCAATAACTCATTAACCTCACCATATTTAATGATCAAATTACAAGATGCTTACCTAATGGTTGATATTAAACTATAATATAATAATGTAATTGATTTGAAAGAAAAAGGGAATAAGGGTATTAATGTAATTTGCTATATTAAATACTTTACCCCATCTTTTTTTATACATCCATAACTTTTTTATACTATAATACTTTTTTTATAAAAATTGCACCATTTTACTCGTCTTTTTTTCCTCTTTAATTCCGTTATAGTCTTGACTAGGTTTTTTTTATTTTTTTTCAAATGTTCGTATTTACACCAATGTAACAAGTATAAAACTAACAAATTATTTGTAACGAGTTGTAACAAATTTGGGTTTACATTGTTGTGTAATAAATAGGGGTTAAGTTTAAGAGTGTAAACGAGCCAAGCCGATCCTGAGCTCGTTAATTACTTATATTCTTGACTAGGTTTTTTATTTTTTCCGGATGATCGTTAATTACGTTATACTCTTGATTTTGTAACGAATTTTGGTTTTTAAAGTACTAAAATGTATTTACAATCTTGTAAATATAATTTTTAAAGTATGAAAATGTATTTACAATCTTGTATATATAACGAATTTTAGTTTTTATCAACCAAATGTTATAGTATTTTTTTTAAAGTATTAAAACGTATTACAATCTAGTAGATATAACGAATTTTGGTTTATTAACAAATGTTATATTATTTTTTAAAATTATTAAAATGTATTTACAATCTTGTAGATATAACGAATTTTGGTTTTTATCAACAAAATGTTATAGTATTTTTTAAAGTATTAAAATATATTTACAATCTTGTAGATATAATTTTTTTAAAGTATTAAAACGTATTTACAATCTTGTATATATAACGAATTTAGGTTTTTATCAACAAAATGTTATATTATTTTTTTAAAGTATTAAAATGTCTTTACAATCTTGTAGATATAATTTTTTAAAGTATTAAAACATATTTACAATATAGTAGATATAACGAATTTTGGTTTTATCAACAAAATGTTATACTATTTTTTTAAAGTATTAAAATGTATTTACAATCTTTTAGATATAATTTTTTTACAGTATTAAAATGTATTTACAATCTTGTAGATATAACGAATTTTGGAGCATCCGGAAAAAATAAAAAAACTAGTCAAGAATATAACGTAATTGACTAGCTCGGGATCGGCTTGGCTCGTTTACACTCTTAAACGTAAACCCTATTTATTCTACAACAATGTAAATCCAAATTCGTTACAACTCGTTACAAATAATTTGTTATTTTTATATTTGTTACATTGGTGTAAATACGAACATCCGAAAAAAAATAAAAAAACCTAGTCAAGACTATAACGGAATTAAAGAGAAAAATAAGACGAGTAAAATGGTGCAATTTTTATAAAAAAAATATTATAGTATAAACAAGTTATGGATGTATAAAAAACAATGGGGTAAAGTATTTAATATAGCAAATTACTAATTTACCCTTATCAAATAATAAAAGAAAAGGCCATGTGTTTATTTCTGATTGAGTAAAGAAAGTTAATGGGTTATTACTCTAAGTGTGAGTTAGTATTTGATCCAATCCTATATATATATATATATATATATATATATATATATATATATATATATATATATGGCATGTGTATATTAGAAACCCACTTGATATGTGAAAACTTTGCAAACTCAATACTTGGTCAACAATTTGCCACCTCATTATTTCCTTTTACTTTCATTATTAAATAGAAGGGCAATTTCTTCTTTTAATACATTTGTACTATGACACACTATTTTATTAATTTACTGCATTCTCTCATCAAATTCAAATAATAAATAAAAGAAAATAATTTTTAAATATTCCCTCCTTTCATTTCCCACAAGAAAATTTGCCAATGGAAAATTTTCGTCTTTTCTTTATTGTATATAATTGATGTTGTGTTAAATCAAAATCACATTTTTTGATTTCTGCTTAAAAATAAAGGATTTTAATTTTTAAATATTTCATACCTTTTATTTTTTCTCACCATTTGTTTTCCCCAACACACTATTTTATTAATTTATCACCTTCTCTCTCATTAAATTTAAATAATAAACAAAAGAAATTAATTTTTAAATATTCCCTTTCATTTCCCACCAGAAAATTTTCGTCTTTTGCTGGTTGTATATAATTGCTGTCGTGTTGCATCAAAGTTACGGCGTTCAATTTCAGCTCAAAATCAAAAAATTTTAATTTTTAAATATTTCATAACTTTTATTTTTCTCACTTTTTATTTTTCTCATCTTTTTTTTCCCACAATTTGTTTTCCCCAACTTTTTAAATATTTCCCCCCTTTGATTTTCTCACCATTTTTGTTCTTATTGAAATTAATTTTTAAATATTCCCCTTTTTATTTTTCCACCAGTAAATTTTGTTTAGTTTAAATTTTTAATAGTTTGATGGTTGTATATAACTGCTGTCGTGTTACTTCAAAGTTACGGTGTTCAATTTCAGCTCAAAAACAAAAGTTTTTAATTTTTAAATATTTCATACCTTTTATTTTTCCCACCTTTTTTCCCACCATTTGTTTTCCCCAACTTTTTAAATATTTTCCACCTTTGATTTTCTCACCATTTTTGTTCTTAGTGAAATTAATTTTTAAATATTCCCTCTTTTACTTTCCCACTAGCAAATTTTGTTTAGTTTAAATTTTTATGGTTGTATATAATTGCTGTCGTGTTACATGAAATTTACGGTGCTCAATTTCAGTTCAAAAACAAAAGAATTAAATTTTTAAATATTTCATACCTTTTATTTTTCACACCTTTTATTTTTCCCACTTTTATTCCCACCATTTGTTTTCTCAAACTTTTTAAATATTTCACCCTTTGATTTTCTCACTATTTTTGTTCTTATTGAAATTAAATGCATGCTAGCTTTATATAAGTGTTGTAGAGGTTACATCAATGTTACGTTGTTCGAAGTTATTGTGTATATTTATTATCATACCTAACACATCCTCCATATTGCTTAGCCTATATATATCTACACTTTAACATTTTTTTGTCAACCAATACTTTGTTTTCACCATTAGTTTTGAAGCATGTCAAACTCTAAAAAAAATCTCCAATATCCGTCAAAGAAGAAGAGCCGGAAGATAAAATTTCTCACAATGAGCCAACATCTTCCATAAAAGTCGAGAAAGTCGAATAACTAGGTTTATTTCCCGAACATTACATCCTGACAAATAAGCGTTACATCAATGTTACCTTCTAATAAGATTATATATATTATATTTTAATTAATAAAAAACTAACATACTATATTGTTACGTTATTGTTACATAAGAATGCAATAAAAAATATTTCAACCGGCACTTTAGAATGTTAACGAATTTTTATTTTGAACATCAGTTTCTCCTTGATTGTAGTTTAAAAAATTTGATGGTGTGACATTTTTGATATAGTAACTAAGCATTTAATTCTTGTTTTTTTCCTAAGTATATAATCATATTTTTATATGGTATTTGTATACTATATGTTAACAAATTAGTTAAAACATCTCAACTGTATTTGATGTAATCTATATGGTACTATACTTGTGTACTATTTTACCTTTTAAAATTATATTATATACAATTTTAAAGTTAGATGAATTATTTATATATATATATATATATATATATATATATATATATATATAATCTCAATATTTTAAATTATTCTTTCTGAAATTCAATGTATATGATATAATTAAGTTGTTACATTAATGTTACACATAACATTGTCTCTTCTGTATTAATATTCTCTTTAATTCTTGTAACATGAAATGTGTTACACTAATGTTACATTTTTTACTTTGTTTTGTTTTCATATCTTCCCAGCTGAAACTTGTTACACATATGTTATACTGATGTCTATGTTGTTATATTTTATTTTTAATTACTTTATAGTACATGTGATAAATTATTTTATAATTTTTAATGCAAAACAATATATTAATTTTACTATTGTACTCTTTTGATTTTTTTTAATGTAACTTTCTATAATACTTTATTATTTTATTTTATTTTTTAGGTATTTATTTTGTTTGAATAATATGTTTTATATAATGCAAAATGAAACGTGTTACATTGAATTTTCGTATCCGAATTTCGAAAAATCATATATGCTCTAAATTTTACCTTGTTACAGTGATGTTACACAATACATTTCGGTTACAGGTCATTTGCGACTTTCATTTTTTGGGTTATTTTGTTTCAAAATGTACGTGTTACATTGAGTTTACATGACATATATATGCACTTAATTCATCTCTGAAATCGGTCCTAAAAATTGAACATTTTTTACCTTGTTATAGTGATTTTATACAATACAATTCAGGGTTCTGGTGACATGAAATCTAAAACCGTTTTAAAATCTGGTTTCTAACTTGTTTACATATTTGTAACACAGTGTTACATGTATGTAAAAGAAAATATTTCTAAGACATTCAAAATTACATATATGTAACTTTTATGTAATATTTATGTAACAGTTGGTTACGTAAATAAAATTAATAAAATGGAACCATGCTACATATATGTTACATACATTTACAACGAATGTTAAATAAATGTAACAAAATCAAAGTAAATTCAAATTTATTTAAGAACACATGCAAACATAAATTAACATAATTAATCATGTAACTTCGTTGTAACATAATACAAATAAACAATACATAACTGAAATAATTTTGAATTACGTAACTTCGATGTAACAAAATACAAAATGCATCAAAAAATCAATCCGAAAAATGAATGTGCTAAAAGTACATGTTCATCCATTGTAGTCGCGACTTACCAACAACATCAACACTAGTTATCTCCTTAGATGTCTATACCTTTTTTCTTTTAAAAATAAAAATAAGACAACATCAACATCCATATGTCAAATCTGTAGCTGAAACTGTTGATTCTTACATAAATCATCCCAATATCTGCCGTTAGTGACATGATCGAAGCTTAGTGTCATTAATCGAAGCTCTGGATAGAACAGGATCGATTAGGTTGCCGGAACAAGATGAAAGCAGGTTCGAACTAGTTCCTGGAGCATGTGTTATGGATCGGTTACATGAAGTTGCTAGAAGCATCGAAAAAGAAAAAAAGAAGAAGAATATTTGAGTCATGTATAAAAAATTGAAACCGACACTTATAAAATTTTTTGACCACTGTAAAGAATGCAATATCGATGATTTTTAAGTTCATCAAAATGTTGGTACATAAAGTGAAACCGACATTTAGAATTTTTTTTTTGTTAAAACAGGTTTTTCTTAATCAAAGCGATTTTTTAAGTTAAAAAACTTAATGTTTCTGTCGCTTTTCCGGCGTCTTCTCTGCTTGGTCGGGAACATTCACTTCATTTCCTGTTCCACATGTATCATCGTCGACTGCTTTCCTTATAGGAATGAAAGAGATCTGATTTTGCACATGTATGTTAGAGACATCGTCGACGTAGCCGGCCGGGAGACGTCTAGCTTCCTTTTTGGTTCTCATTCTTCGTAAATAAAAAAGAGATGGACTCGATCAAAATGTAACCGTCGACTATGGTAAGTGGAGTCGGAGAAACGCAGTTTACCTGAAATCGCGAGAGAAATGGTTTAATTTCGAGACGACGGTCAGAAAATTGGAGAAATGGGCGTCGATTAGGCTTAATCAGAGAAATAGATTAGGCTTAATCAGAGAAATGGGGGTCGATAATTGATGTGTTGTAAAACACATCTGTTTTTCTATTTGTTTTTAATTCAGTTTGTGCATTTTTAATCAATTTTAGAGTCGATAGATGCTGGTTCTTCACATTTCTATAATTTAATGTTTGCAGGTTATAAACACATCATTTTTGGCATAAAAGATCAAGAAAACGAGTGTCCGGTAGAACGAGAACAGATACAAGAACAAAGAAAAAAAAAAGAATTCTGGATTCTCAACTCCTCGCGTTACGCGAGGACCACAGGAAACCCTGTCGCGCTACGCGACAGGTGGAAATGACAAATTTACCCCTCACTTAATGATGCCGGTTGACCCGACTATTTTGTCGGGTAGTGGAACCCGTCGCGCTACGCGACGGGCATGGAGATACATGTCGCGCTACGCGACAGGGTTAAAAACTCAGAAAATCAAGTTTATGATTTGGAAAACGGCTGAAGGCGCAGACATTCGATTTTGGGACGATCAGAGAAGACATTGGAGGCGACCAAGGAGTTCTGGAAGGCAAGTAAGGCAAGATCCATCATTGGGAAGCCCTAGGATTGCAAATCGAAGGGTGTAATCACGATCGGTTCTTATTCTTGTTTTGTTTTCCATTCGTATGATGTTTTGCTGTGGTTTATACATTAGATCTTTCTGTTTGTTTATGAAGACTATTGGCTAAACCTTTTGAACTACCTAGGGTTTTACCATAATGCATGTTTGATGATAATACCGATTGATTGTGGAACAAGTTTGGATTTTTAATGGTTTATGATTTGGTTTTGAATTCTTGGACGTGGATGAATGTTTATGATGTTTGTGATTGAATTGTTGTTTCCTCGTATGCTTTGGCGAATGTCTTTCGTGTAATGAGCATATGTTAGGTCATTTACTTGGTGTTCTTGATTTGTGGATGTGTTACTAGACGTAGTAATTCATAGGAATAATAATTGGATCATAAACGATTTAAATGTTTAACCAAAGTCAATAGCTGTGAAGTGAGGATTTGTTAGCATATCTAGCATGTTTGAATACTAGTTAAAGTCTTTGTGAAAAGACTAAGATTAGGTTAATAAAACATAGTCTTGTATGTTAAGTTCAAGATGAATTTTCCTTATTGTCCTTTACATGTGATGTATTGAAACTATCATTACCGTGAGGAAGATGGTTTTTAGGACATACCATTAATGGGTTGGTTAACTTGTGAGGGTAATTAACATAAACCGGTGTTTAAAATACTTGTAGGCATTTTAGTTGAAATCTTTAAAAAGGGTTAAAGGATCTCTAATCTGTTAATGAGTTAATATTCAAAGATCCCGGTTCCATGACTAGTTCCATAATCAATCTAAACTTTTCAAACATGTATAAAGTAAACCCTAGGTAGTCATTTCATCATTCGTGAATTCTAGTTGTATTTGCTCCTTATTAAGTCTTGATTTGATTGTTCTAAATTGTTCATTTTAATTTAAGTAGTTAATCACAAAACCCCCCTTTCAAACATTTAATTTAATTTAAGTATTTGTATAGATAAGTCATTGAGTCTATTTATTACAGTCTGTAGAAGTCTGTGGGTTCGATATCCGGATTTACTTCTGTCTTGCTACACACGATAGGTACACTTGCCTGTTGGTAGCTTAGGTTTTAGAGAGTCTAGAGTATTACTTAGTGTCTAGGATAGTTTTAATTTTTATTAGTTTTAGTTAAGCTACTTTGCACACATCAAGCTTTTAGCGCCGTTGCCGGGGACTTCTTAGTCGATTGTGTATTTTAGTCTTGTGTCTTATCTGTGCATAGTTGTTTTTATTTTTTTTTAGTATTATTTAATTTTGTTTTTATTTGTTTTTAATTTCTTTTTATCTTATTTGCAGGTTTGGTAGTGTATGCCACACCTACGTTCACAAGGACCGCCGCCTGAGCTTTCTTTGCCATTAAGGAGCGATTCGCGTGATTTCTCTGAGGGTTCTACGAGCGAGGTAAGTGCTTCTACTCCCGTTTCTGCAGAGTTTTCTGATCACACACCACCATTTTCTTCGAGTTCTTCCACCCATTCTAGTCCACACTTTCATTTCATTCCACCCATGGCTGAGCGTCGTACGGTTCACCAGCAGGCCACTGCTGGATTCACGGGACTTAACAATCCCATCACTGTGCCAAATATCACGAATGAAAATTCGTGGCAGATTCCTTCGTACATCATGACAGCCATTAATAACACTCAGTTTAATGGCCGGGATGATGAGGATGCACCAGCCCATATAGCTCGCCTCACTCGCATCTGTGGTACCTTCAATCTTCAAGGTGCTACTGAGGATGCTATCTTTCTGCAACTATTTCCTTTCTCTCTTGCGGGTAGGGCCGCCACTTGGCTCGATTCGCATGCTCCTGGATCTTTCACGACTTGGGGCAGTCTTAGGGATGCATTCCTTAAGAAATACTTTCCACCTGCCAAGGCAGCTCGCCTTCGTGATGAGATCCACTCTTTCCGTATGGCCCCTGATGAGCCATACTATCTTGCTTGGGAGAGATTTCAGAATCTGCTTAGCAGATGTTCTCAGCATGGTCTATCTGACTGGGCCCTTGTAGAGAAATTCTACAATGGTCTAACTTATGAGACCAGAGCTCGTTTTGACACTTCTGCGGGTGGTCATCTTATGGGAAAGAGGGATGTAGCTGAGTGTACTGATATGTTTGAGAGTTTTGCTCAGGCTGAGTATGAGCAGAGATCAGCTAATAGGAATTCAAATCCTATTTCTAGTTCCTCCTCTTCCACGAGAGGAGTTCACCACATTAATGTGGATACTAGTGTAGCAGCTGCTCTTGAGGCTTTATCGAAGGATGTAAAAGAGTTAAAGATGAAGGTAGACAGGTGCGAGATCTGTAGGGGTGGCCATGCCACATCTGAGTGTTTGGTGGTCAACCAGGAGCAGGTTGATTATCTTGGGGGTCAAGGTAGGGGTAACACGAACCCTTTCAATAATTCCTACAATCAAAATTGGAGGAACCACCCTAATTTTAATTGGCGCTCTTCCGGTCATCCCCCTGGTTTCCAATCTGGGCCATCTAATAACCAGGGGCAGGGTCATTCTTCGGTTAGTCATCCGAGTCATACACCGGGGGCAGGTAGCAGTAGTAGTGGTGGTAGTTCTGGGGGTAGCATGAGTAAGATTGAGGAGTTATTGACCCAGTTGGTTGCTAAGGATGCCAATACTCAGAAAACCCTTGCTGAGCATGACATTCTTTTGAAAAACCAACAATCTGCTTTCCTTGATCTTCAAAGATCAGTTGGTGATATTGCCAAGCGTTTAGATGAGAGGCCTCAAGGTCAGTTTTCGGGTAATACTCAGGCTAATCCGAACGCTCATGTTAAGGCAGTGACTACGAGGAGTGGAAGAGGGGGTGTGAGTGTGGAGCCACCGGTTGAGGTAGAAGATGAGGAACCTGTGGATGAAGAGATTGAGATGGAGACTCCTGGGGGGGTACACATGAGGCCAGTCCCAGCAAGTACAGTACCGATCAGTGAGTCTCCCATAGTGATCCCGGTTGAGAAGAAACCGGTAGAGGTTAGGCCGAGTCCTAAGATTGATCATTCACGATTACCATATCCTGCTCGCTTAGCTCACCAAAAGCATGCTAAGGAGTATGGCCATTTTCTTGACATGTTTAAACAATTGAAGATCAATCTTCCATTCATTGAGGCTCTTCAGCATATGCCCAAGTATGCTAAATTTCTTAAAGATTTGTTGAAGAGGAAGGATAGGCTAGGGGAACTTTCTAATGTTCCATTGAGTGGGGGGTGTTCTGCGGTGATTCTGAACAAGCTACCGGAGAAATTGACAGATCCTGGGATCTTTACAATCCCATGTTTGTTTGGTAGTGACACTCAGAGACACGCGTTGGCAGATTCAGGTGCTAGCATCAATTTGATGCCCTATTCTTTGTATAAGAAGCTAGCACTTGGTGAACTTTCGCCTACGCGCATGACATTGTCCCTTGCTGACCGCACGGTCAAATGTCCACGGGGTATTGTTGAGAACTTGTTGGTGAAGGTGGATAAATTCGTTTTCCCTGTGGACTTTGTGATTCTTGACATGGAGGCCGACGAGACTGTGCCTATCATTCTGGGCCGTCCTTTCTTGAGGACCGCTAAGGCCATCATTGATGTGTTTGATGGGAAACTCACTCTTAGAGTGGGTGATGAGACTGTCACATTCGAGGTTGTGAAGTCTATGAGGCATCCCAGTGATCATGATGACTTTAGTGACCCATGTCACTCTGTTTACTTCATAAATTCTTTCATGTCACACGTGGATAGGTGTCTTGAGTACGTGTGCGGTGCTGATTTGGTAGTTGAGAGAAGTGAAGAGGAGTGTGAGAGTATTGATGAGGGAGTTGGTGTCATTTCTGAAGTTTTAGAGATTGATGAGTTGAGGGAGGAGAGTAAGAAGCCCTCTGTTGAGTCACCACCCGCCCTAGAGCTTAAGGTTTTACCTTCACACTTAGAGTATGCATTTTTAGGAGAGAATTCCACTTTACCTGTTGTCATCTCATCTAGGTTAAGTGAGGAGGAGAAGAAGAGATTGTTAGGTGTGCTGAGGATGTATAAGGGGGCTATTGCTTGGAGACTCTCTGATATCCAAGGAATTAGTCCTGCTTATTGTACACACAGGATACTCATGGAGGATGAGTACAAGCCGGTAGTTCAACCTCAGAGGCGCTTAAATCCGAATATGCAAGAGGTTGTGAAGAAGGAAGTGCTGAAGTTGATGGATGCAGGCTTGATTTATCCTATCTCGGATTCATCATGGGTGAGCCCTACTCAGGTTGTCCCTAAAAAGGGAGGGATGACAGTCATCACAAATGAGAAGAATGAGCTCATTCCATCTCGCACGGTCACAGGGTGGCGAGTATGCATCGATTATAGGAAACTTAACGATGCCACCCGGAAGGATCACTTTCCCCTTCCTTTCATTGACCAGATGTTAGAGAGATTGGCGGGACAGCAGTTTTACTGCTTCTTAGATGGTTTTTCAAGGTACTTCCAGATCCCCATTGCACCGGAGGATCAGGAAAAGACCACATTCACGTGCCCCTATGGCACCTATGCTTACCGTCGCATGCCATTTGGGTTATGCAATGCTCCTGCCACATTTCAAAGGTGCATGGTAGCCATCTTTCAGGATATGATTGAATCATCCATGGAGGTGTTTATGGATGACTTCTCAGTTTATGGTGATTCTTTTGATGTATGCTTGGAGAATCTTGAGAAGATGTTGAAAAGGTGTGTAGAGACTAAGTTGATGCTCAATTGGGAGAAGTGTCACTTCATGGTGACCGAGGGAATAGTGTTAGGTCATAAGATTTCGAGAGCGGGTATTGAGGTAGATAAGGCGAAGATAGAGACCATAAGTAAACTCCCACCACCTTCTAGTGTCAAAGCCATTAGGAGTTTCCTAGGTCACGCGGGTTTTTATAGGCGGTTTATAAAGGATTTTTCCAAAATCACTAGGCCTATGACCCATATTTTAGAAAAAGATACCCCGTTTTTGTTTGATGAGGAATGCATGAAGGCATTCAAATTCTTGAAGGAGAGACTTGTGAGTGCTCCTATCTTAGTAGCCCCCGATTGGAGTTTGCCCTTTGAACTCATGTGTGATGCTAGTGACCAAGCCGTTGGGGCGGTCTTAGGGCAAAGGAGAGATAAGCATTTTCACCCAATATACTATGCTAGCAAAACTCTCAATGATGCTCAAGAGAACTACACTACCACCGAGAAGGAGCTTCTTGCGGTAGTGTTTGCTTTTGACAAATTCCGGTCATATTTAGTGCTTTCAAAGACCACCGTTTTCACTGATCACTCGGCTTTGAGGTTTCTTTTTACAAAGAAAGATGCGAAACCTCGCCTCATTAGGTGGATCTTACTATTATCGGAATTTGACATTGAGATCAAAGACAAGAAAGGGGCTGAAAATGTTGCGGCCGATCATCTTTCCCGGTTGGAAGACCCGGAGAGGAGTGAGATTCGTGAGGAGGAGATTGGTGATAGGTTCCCTCACGAGATGATCGACTTTGTAGAGGCGGAGAAACAAGGAATGCCATGGTTCACCGACTTGGCATATTTCCTTGCTCATGGGGTGGTAATTGAAGGAATGACCTCTCAACAAAAGAGGAAATTCTTTAGAGATGCGGGTAAGTATGTTTGGGATGACCCGTATCTCTATCGTGTTGGAGGAGATAGGATCCTTAGGAGGTGCGTTAGTAGGAAGGAAGGCCTAGACATTTTAAGACATTGCCATGAAGGCTTGACGGGTGGACATCATGGACATCACTCCACCGCCCAAAAGGTTTTCGATTGTGGATTCTATTGGCCTTCGGTGGTGAAGGATGCACTTGAGTTTGTTAAGAAGTGCGATTCTTGTCAACGCACCGGCAACATCTCATCTAAGGATGAAATGCCTCAAAACCCCATTCAAGTGTTGGAGGTTTTTGATGTTTGGGGCATTGATTTTGTTGGACCTTTTCCTTGTCCAAAGGGAATAGGTATATACTCGTGGCCATAGATTATGTCTCAAAGTGGGTTGAGGCTCAAGCCTTGCCTACAAATGATGCCCGAGTAGTTCTCAAGTTCTTAAGAAGTTGTTTAGTCGGTTTGGAACTCCTAGAGCCTTAATTAGTGATCGTGGCACGCATTTTGTAACACCATGTTAGAAAAGGCATTACAACGCTACGGTGTCACTCATCGTTTAGCGACTGCTTACCATCCTCAAACAAGCGGTCAAGTGGAGAATGCAAACCGAGGAGTGAAACGAATACTTGAGAAGACGGTAGGGAAGAGTCGGAAGGATTGGTCCGACAAGTTAGACGATGCATTGTGGGCGTTTAGAACGGCTTACAAGACACCTTTAGGAACCACACCATACATGGTCGTCTATGGCAAAGCATGCCATCTTCCCGTTGAGTTAGAACATAGAGCTCTTTGGGCTCTCAAGACGGTAAACCTTGATCTTACCGAGGCGGGTAGGAAAAGGTATTTTCAAATTCATGAGCTAGAAGCCCTTCGTGATGCGGTTTATTCACGATCATTGAGCATTAAAGAGAAAACCAAGTCATTGCATGATAGGAAGTTGAAGGGTTTGAAAGAATTCAAGAAGGGAGATCGGGTTTTGCTTTACAATTCCCGATTGAAATTGTTTGGAGGAAAGTTGAAGTCCAAGTGGACGGGTCCATATATGGTTGAAGAAGTGTTTCCATATGGAACCGTTGAGCTACAAAATGAAGTTGATGGGAACACTTGGAAAGTGAACGGTCATAGATTGAAACATTACATCGGAGGACCGATAGACGAGAATGAGGAGGGGGAAGAGATCTTCCTAGAGAAACCCGAATGAGAGAATAGTGAAGGGTTCTTGGGTGAAACCCAAGTGTATAGTATGTAAATGTTAAGTTTTAGAGTTTTTAATGCATTTCTTAGGTGTTTTTCGTATTTTTCTTCGTTTTTCGTTGTTTTCGTTTTTCGTTTTTTTTTTGTGTTTTCTTAAGTTTTGCAGGTTTTTAAGCATTTGGATGCAAGAAAGATGGAATAGAGGCACCAGGTATGTTTTCTTTACTTAGAATTTATTTTTGATGTTTAGGAAGGAAAAAGAGGTGAAAATTTGGCTAAGGCATGGAATCCTGGAAAACTTTCTGTAAAAAATGCCACGTCGCGATACGTGACAAAATCTGTATGACCTGTCGCGCTACGCGACAATTTTCCAGAAGTTTGTCGCGCTACGCGACAGGTACAGAGACGGGTAAAACCCCTTTTGATTCGAGCCCTAACCCACTTTTACCCCACAACACACCTCTCATACACTCCGGCGACCCCCTCATCCGCATAAACCACCACCACTCTCTCACTCTCCTTCGGCGATTCCGACCACCATCATCCACCTACCCTCTCTCTATCCACTCCGGCCGCCATTTCCACCACAATCAACACCCTATACCCCTGCTGCTGTCGCATCCACCACCACCATTCGACCACCCTCCGCTGATCACCATCATCAACCACCATTAAATACCCCGGCCACCACCTATTTCCTCTCTATCCACCAACCATCGACCACATACACCCCCTCTCATCGCTAGCACCTCCGCCGAACACCACCCCTACTGCCGATCACCCACCATCGCCACCGCCTAACATCATCATCACTATCACAACCTTCACCCCTGCTACGCCGCCATCACCACCGCCGGTAACCACCACGTATTTCTCAGTCGCCTTTGAGGTAATGTGGCACTTCTACTTCATCTTTCGTGCATTAGATGTGTTTTTGGTAATTTTTAGCTTAGTTTGGTTGATAATTTTTAGTTTAGTTTAGTGTTTATGGCTGGATTTGTTTATTGGGTCTTTGTTATGCTTATACATTCGTGATGTAGGACTGAGAATGACCATTTGGGTTTTTGAATAGAAAAGATAATTGATTTTCAAATGGGATTGTTACAAATGGTCTTGAATGGTGATTTTGCTTGAATGGATGATTTTATTTGAATGGAAGTGAGTGATTTGATCATGTTAGTCGTTTTGGTCATCTCTTTTGTTGTCAATGAAACATGTTTGGAATGGTTCTTTAAATTGTTCTTGTGTTTGTCTTTGTTGTGATTTGAAATGATAATGTCCATCGAGGGGTTATTTGTGAGAAAGTTTGCTTCTGGGATTGTTATTGGAAATCTTTGGATATTGAATTTGTAACCGCGAATGAAATGCTATACGGTAACATGTTCTTTGGTTTTATGCTAACATTGCAGTTTTCCTTTTTATCTAACTTTGTTTTTCAGATATGTCTGGAGCTGAGTCTTCCAGAGCTGCTAGAAAGAGGAGGAGAGGGCCAGTTCCAAGGCCCAGGGGAGAACCAGGCTCGCCAGTTCAGTTTCAGAGGGAGGAGCGAACCATTAGCTACTCTGATGTGGAGAGGGTGCCTAGCATTAGGCCTAGGAGGATTAGGGAGCACACTTTGCTTAGTTTTGATCTAGGGACATTTGAGAGTCAGCGACTTGATAGGTTTATCTCTTTAGAGCTCCTTCACCATAGGAATATCGATTGGGAGTTGCTAGATCAGTTGGGTCAGAGAGATAGGATAGAGAGACTTCTAGGGCCACGGTGGACCACCGTTCTAGCTTGTGACTGGCCTCAGTACAAGGAGCTGGCCCTAGAGTTTCATTCGACTTTTATGTATGATGACTCTGAGTTTGATTCGATGGATGCAGTATCATTTGCTCTGGGGAGACGAGTGTATGAGATGTCCATTCCACAGTTCGCTGTGGCTACTGGTTTTTATACTGAGGAGGAGGTGATGTCACCTAGGTTTACTACTTGCCTTAGAGGTGCCTCTAAGAAGAATAGGGGGTGTTGTTTATCTGAGGCGGATCTTAGCGATTTCTGGGCGACTATAGCAGATTCTCCATTTTCCACCAGCATGGTGGAATCTGAGATTAGGGATCCAGTTCTGAGATACATTCACAGAGTTTTAGCTTGTACGGTGATTGGTAGGTATTCAGGAGAGGAGAAGGTGAACTGGATGGACTTGTTTTGTTTATACTGCATGGTGAGAGGCAGGGAGGCCAATGTGGCATGTGTGATGGCGCAGTCGTTTGCTCGAGGTAGGCGAGGAGGTGGTAGGGCGAGACTTGACATGGGACCGTATATTTACCGGATTGCTGAGTTTTTGGGAGTTTTTGATAGGTACAGATTGGACTTGATGACGGTGGGACCGGTCACTACACATATCACTTTGAGGGACCTGCGCCGGGCAGGTATTTGTGAGTTGGATGATCCTCCCCGATGGGCAGGTTATGTTGAGGGACCACAGGTGATGCCACCACCAGGGTCTGAGGCAGCTGATGTTGTGATGGGTTCAGTTCCCACTCATCGTCAGAGGCCTATATTTAGGAGAGACCAGCCGCCCAGACAGTACCCACTTAGGGAGCCCATTCCTGATCCCCTCACTTTGGAGTCTCTGTGTGCCAGGATTGATGGTTATCATGAGCAGCACAGTGATTGGTTTTTAGCAGGACAGAGGAGACAGGAGGACGCGATGCGTTATCTGATGACATCCCTACACATTGAGATCCCTGAGTTCTACAGAGCACCTGATCAGCAGGATGAGCCAGGAGGAGATGCTGCAGATGATTAGTGTGGGGATGTTTATGGGTTCTTTCATTTTGGTTATGTATTGTCACGATCATCTTGTACATGTGATACTTTGCATCTGTGGTTGTATTTGGACATGATCTTGGTTATGATATTATTATGTTTTGGATGTATTGATAGTTGCTTGATCTTTGTTTTGTCCAGATCTTATTGTTTGTGTATGGCATGTGAAGCAAATTGTAGCTTGTGGAGATTATTGGAAAGACTGGCACTCGACAGTCTTCTTTACAAGACTGGCACTCGACAGTCTTCTTTTGTAACTAGCTAAGTCATTTTTAGTCATTTATTTCTTTTTGTTTTCCCTTTTCTCTACATTGAGGACAATGTCCAGTTTAAGTGTGGGGATGGGTACTTGTTTTAATTTTGTTTAGTTAGTGTGTAATTGAGTCGAATTTTTTTTATTTTATTTATTGTGTATTTTACATCTTTAGCTTAGATCTTTCTTGTTCCCGGTTAATTTGGTTGCAAAAGCGTGATGGGAAATGATAAGAAAGTTTGGTTTTATGGGATCTTTCATAGTTAACCGGTTGGTTTGGGTTATATGCTTTGGTTATGGGATGTGTAAGTAGGCTCAACTGATTGTAATTGTCCCTTAAGATTGGTATAATTAAACTTAAATACATAATTTTCATGGGAAACATCTTGGGATTTGGAACTAATGAAACTGTTTTCTAGTTGTAAATGAATCTTTGCATAATAACAAATGAGAGTTTTTGAAAATCTGATTTTTATTTGGCACATAAGTACTCTTTTTATGAGAATAAATCCGAGTCTTATGGCGCCTCCATTTCACCAAATAAGCTGAGCTAAACAAGGAAACAAATAAAAGAAAGAATTTGGATGAAAACTTATGTGTCACACGCCGGGTTGCAGCCTGGTTGAAACACCACTGAGTTAAGTTCAATGTGTAAAAGAAAAATGCTCACGCTTTCATCTGCGTTCATTCATAAAAATCTGATTTGAGAAATTTCTTGTTAGTTTATATGTAAGGATGACTTGAAAGCTAGAATCCAGGATTGATTTGGTTTTAAATTCCTAAGTGTGGGTCTAATGAAATGAAATGTAGGATATGAACATAACGAACCATGATTAAGGGATTGAGAAAATCAGTATGGGTTTAATGGGATAACTATACTTGCAATCTTTTCCAAAGCAGTTAATCTTGAATTAATAAGGTTAATTGTGTAGAGACTATTTTACCTTGCTATGATCTCAGATTTTTGCATAAGTCTTTTCCAGGGACGAAAAAGAGATAAGTGTGGGGATGTGATGTGTTGTAAAACACATCTGTTTTTCTATTTGTTTTTAATTCGGTTTGTGCATTTTTAATCAATTTTAGAGTCGATAGATGCTGGTTCTTCACATTTCTATAATTTAATGTTTGCAGGTTATAAACACATCATTTTTGGCATAAAAGATCAAGAAAACGAGTGTCCGGTAGAACGAGAACAGATACAAGAACAAAGAAAAAAAAAAGAATTCTGGATTCTCAACTCCTCGCGTTACGCGAGGACCACAGGAAACCCTGTCGCGCTACGCGACAGGTGGAAATGACAAATTTACCCCTCACTTAATGATGCCGGTTGACCCGACTATTTTGTCGGGTAGTGGAACCCGTCGCGCTACGCGACGGGCATGGAGATACATGTCGCGCTACGCGACAGGGTTAAAAACTCAGAAAATCAAGTTTATGATTTGGAAAACGGCTGAAGGCGCAGACATTCGATTTTGGGACGATCAGAGAAGACATTGGAGGCGACCAAGGAGTTCTGGAAGGCAAGTAAGGCAAGATCCATCATTGGGAAGCCCTAGGATTGCAAATCGAAGGGTGTAATCACGATCGGTTCTTATTCTTGTTTTGTTTTCCATTCGTATGATGTTTTGCTGTGGTTTATACATTAGATCTTTCTGTTTGTTTATGAAGACTATTGGCTAAACCTTTTGAACTACCTAGGGTTTTACCATAATGCATGTTTGATGATAATACCGATTGATTGTGGAACAAGTTTGGATTTTTAATGGTTTATGATTTGGTTTTGAATTCTTGGACGTGGATGAATGTTTATGATGTTTGTGATTGAATTGTTGTTTCCTCGTATGCTTTGGCGAATGTCTTTCGTGTAATGAGCATATGTTAGGTCATTTACTTGGTGTTCTTGATTTGTGGATGTGTTACTAGACGTAGTAATTCATAGGAATAATAATTGGATCATAAACGATTTAAATGTTTAACCAAAGTCAATAGCTGTGAAGTGAGGATTTGTTAGCATATCTAGCATGTTTGAATACTAGTTAAAGTCTTTGTGAAAAGACTAAGATTAGGTTAATAAAACATAGTCTTGTATGTTAAGTTCAAGATGAATTTTCCTTATTGTCCTTTACATGTGATGTATTGAAACTATCATTACCGTGAGGAAGATGGTTTTTAGGACATACCATTAATGGGTTGGTTAACTTGTGAGGGTAATTAACATAAACCGGTGTTTAAAATACTTGTAGGCATTTTAGTTGAAATCTTTAAAAAGGGTTAAAGGATCTCTAATCTGTTAATGAGTTAATATTCAAAGATCCCGGTTCCATGACTAGTTCCATAATCAATCTAAACTTTTCAAACATGTATAAAGTAAACCCTAGGTAGTCATTTCATCATTCGTGAATTCTAGTTGTATTTGCTCCTTATTAAGTCTTGATTTGATTGTTCTAAATTGTTCATTTTAATTTAAGTAGTTAATCACAAAAACCCCCTTTCAAACATTTAATTTAATTTAAGTATTTGTATAGATAAGTCATTGAGTCTATTTATTACAGTCTGTAGAAGTCTGTGGGTTCGATATCCGGACTTACTTCTGTCTTGCTACACACGATGGGTACACTTGCCTGTTGGTAGCTTAGGTTTTAGAGAGTCTAGAGTATTACTTAGTGTCTAGGATAGTTTTAATTTTTATTAGTTTTAGTTAAGCTACTTTGCACACATCAATTATGTTGAAGAAGGTGGAGTTTTTACTTTTTGGTGGTGTTGGGAAGTGTGAACTGTCAATAGTACGTTTTTGGTTTAAAAATCCAAACAAAATGAAACCAAGTACAAAACACAACTTTACCATTATACCCTTATTGTACTATATTGTAGAGATGCACAAAAAAACCGGTTAACCGAACCGGTACCGGTTCGTAACGGTTAGAAACCGGTTTTTGAACCGGTAATTCAAATCGGTTTTAGGTTTTCAAAAAAACCGACGGTTTGAGACCGGTTTGAGGTTTCAAGAGACCAAACCGGTTAACCGGTAATTCTCATTAAAAAATCGGTTATTTGGCGGTTAACTGGTTTCGGTTATATATCGGTCTCGGTTTTTGAGCTCGAAAAACCGGTTATTAACCGAACCGGTTATTGATAAAAACCGGTTGCTAGGCTTTGACCGGTTAACCGGTTCGGTTATTCTAAAACCGGTTTTCGACCGGTTAACTGATTTGTGCACCTCTACTATATTGTACCATCATCGTATTTTTTAATCCAAAAATATATAATCAACTTTTTTACATTTAATCTCAACCATCTAAAATCTAGATCAATGATTATTAGAAGGTTTTCAAAGTTTCTTTAACTCAACCAGGTTTCCAAAATAACCTTCCCCTATATATATAATTATGATAACTCTGTTTAAATCATAAATTTTTGAGTTATATCTTAGGAGTATATAAATAAACCGAGCTCGAGCTTTGAAAATATAGCTCTTAACGATGAGATTGAGTTCTTTTAAGTCAAAAGAGCCGAGCTTGAGCCATAATGAACTCAGGTTCAACTCGTTTAAACCCCTATTTGTGGTTGGTTGATTAGAGAGAGATGAAGGGTAGGCGTAAATAAAACAAATGAAAATGAATGAGCTCTATTTCATGTTCATTTGTTTAGCTGCGACCTTGTTCACACCTTTGATAAATTAAAATTAAAAGCTTAATATAAAAATCATAAACATAATTACATCTCAAAACAAATCATAAGTTAGAATTAATAATGATAATATCAACTATCACAAATAAAGTCTCAAAAAGCTAAGCTTCAAATTACATAGTTTTAACAAGATAAAAGTTTTAAATAACTAGGTTTCTAATTTAGCTATTATGGTATTAAGATAAATCTATCTATACTAATAAATCAAAATAAAATGTGACACATGTCACTTTCCTAGATCATTCGTATAAAAATTGTCCCGCCTCTCTCTCCTATTAAATACACACATATTCAATAATAATAATATTAATTATACTTTTATACATTTTTAAATTAAGATAGGTTTTTAACACATTTAAAAATATATTAATTTTAAAAGAGTACATTTTTTATAAAATCCAAATTATTATGAAATATAAAATATTCAATAATTGTTTTTCAAAAAGAAATATTCAAAAAAAAAATTTTAATAAACTTAGTGTTTAAATAAATACTATTATTATTTTATTACTTTTTTTGGATAAAGGGCAAACCCCATAAAAATATATAACCAACAAAAAAAACTTACATTTAGACCAAGGAGGCATTCCCCTCATGTAGTACAAATCCGAAAATCCCGGAATGACTACCAAAAAATCAACAAACGCATTATACCAACCCCTACCATACATACAAATCAAGGCTTTGGACTATATATTAAAGTATATAAACTATTAATTGACTATATATTATTTTTTATTTAGCCCGTGTAATACACGGGGTATTGACCTAATATTAAAATATATATATATATAAAACACATTTATTGAAAGAATATAAACAAACGAACATAAAAGAATATAAGCGAACATAATACCAAATGCTTACGATCGAACACAAATGAATGAATACACAATCTATTCATACCTTGTTGTTTAAGTAAATGAATGAAATTTCCGTTTCTTAATCGTTCATTTATCAAACAAACAAATGTAAACAAATTTTTTACCGAATAGTTCATGAACTATACGTGAAACATATTGTTTCTTTGCTGTTCTAGCGACAAGACGATTCTAAAGTTAGTCTATTGTCTTCTGAAGTAATAATTTTCGTTAATTTAAAATGTTGATAAGTATAAATTTATAAATTAATAATAACTTTAATGATATAAATTACTATACAAAAGAGTTGAGTATTAATTAATATTAAGTTGGACTTTTGCTATTCATGAAAGAAAAACACATATAAAGAGAATTCTATTCATATGAATAAAATGATATATTAACTAGGGTGAGGAGAAAACCGAACCAAACAAATAGCCGGAAAAAAAACGGAACAGAAAAAATCAAAACCGATAAAAACCGAATTCGATCATATTTTATTCTTGTTTAACAATTAGCATACATGTCGGTATTTTTAGGCTTATTTAACAGGAAAAACACGTAAATAGTCTACCACTTGGATGATGAAGATTTAGATTATATGAAATTTACCAACTTAAAAGAAGATGAAGATGAAGATGAGAACTTTTACATATTTACTTTTAAACTTTGTTTTTTTTTAAAATATATGAACATGATTATGATGATTTAGTTTTATTGTAATTAGTTGGTGTCCGGTTAATTAATTTATGAATTATCCATCATTATACATATTTACTTTTTTAGTAGTAGATGTGTGTGAGAGAAAGAGAGAACAAAAAGAAGAAAAGAAATAAAAAACCGAAACCGAACCGAACCGAATCGAAAACCGATCGGTTTGTAATAACTAAAGCCAATTATGTCAGTTTTGGTTCCGTTTTTATGCAAAAATGAACCAAACTGCGCACACCCCTAATATTACCCAACTAGATTTTTATCATGTGTATTACGCTGATTAAATAAAAATTTATAATAAATAGTTAGATAATATAAGATGATTTTTTTAATATAAAATATAAATAAACTTTAGTAAATATTAATATTTTAATTAATAAAATAATTATATTATTTCATAAAAAACTAAATTTTCAAAAATTGTTTCTTTTAACATGTCGTTTTAATTTTATATGTTATAATAATTTGTTTTTTAAAAAGTGTGTTTTTTAACATTAATATATTTGTAATGTATTAATTTTTTCAACTTAAAAATGTATAAAACATATGTTTAATATTTAATAGGAGAGAAAAACATGAAAATAAAGTTGATTTGCTATAAAAACATATCATTTGTCCATAAAAATCTTTATTTATTGCAATAGGTAGATGTGATAAGTAACACATCTAATTTTTTTTTTTTTATTGAAAATTTTAATTTGACAACTTATTATAGAAATTAAAAATGTAAATAAACATGTAAGTGTAAGAAATCACTCATTCATCTGTTTTCATAATTAGGAAAAAAAAAATTAAAGGTGCTAAATTGAAAAAAAAAAATTAATGCAAAACATATATAGCTTCAATTGATGTAATTAATGATGCTAAAGTTAGCGCAAACTATTTATTGTATATTGAAACAAAAGTGATTCTCTTTGATCAAGTTAAGCCTTTTTGTTAATTGCATATTTGTTCCGTTGCTTTAAATATGATTCTCTCTTAAGAATTATCTCTTTATTGTTGGAAATTTTTGATAATTAATGTTTGTATTTCTATAAAATGGTGTATAAATCACTTTTAAAATCAATATTTCTGTCTTAAAATATTGATTTCGGTTAATTCAAATTGTTTTAGATTCATTTACATTCATATGATACTGAAGTATGCAACATATATGAGGTGTGAAGGCATGATCATCGTAGAAGATTAATCTTTAAGATGTGGCATCATTTTTTATAGTTTTCATAGGCATCATACTTGTTCATTTTTAAGCAAGAGTAAACATATATAGTTGACTACAGCTAATGCCGTGACATATTTTTCTTTAAGAGACAGAGATTGAGAGAAGATAACCATAACATGGGTTTGGGTGGTCAGACTGACACAAAGGAGGGTTCAACCCCTTCTCTAACCCACTTCAACATTAACCCCATTTAGGGAACATCAAGTATGGGCTCTCTCTCTCCTTTGAATACTCGTAGTGGCTGAGCTTGGTCGACTTGAGAAGGGGTCGAAAATTATTGAAACCCATAATACATGTTAATTTTTTGAAACGAGAGGGGGCAAAACCCCTATTTTTAACTAAAAATAGCATTTCGGCTGAAAAATTAACACTACGGATGGAAAAAGACGGGAGGCGGTCACCCCCCCCCCCCACCCACCGGCGGCCCCAAAGAAGCTTCGCCCATGAATACTCGAACCTTACGCATATATATACATACATACACATATTATACATATATACGTGTGTGTATCATATCTATGTATATATATATATATATATCCACATGTATAAGATTTGTATACTTTATAACTTCTCTCAGATAGTGCAAACATGTAATAATGTGTCATGATCAATCAAAATATTTGTTCACTTTTTTATAACATTATTACACATATACAAGTTATCTTTTAAGTTTATGTATAAATTCACATGCATTAATAAACTAACGCGTAATCAATCTTCTTCGTAACTAACATATATATAATTTGTAATTACAAAACATGTGCTAATTTCTTAACGTATTTGAATTTACACAAAAAAAACAAAATAAATATGCTACAAATATGTAATAATAATATACTGATTAAAATAAAGATTTTAATTATCTTGACATATTTTCATAGGTATTTTAACAGAGAGTTTAGAAAAGAACCAAGTTTTATATTATTAATATCTATCAAAAAATTAACATAAGTGTAAATTAACATTTTTTATGGTTAGAAGTTACACATGTGTTTATTACAAAGATCATATGTTAATTTCTTAACAAGTGTAGATTTACACACATAGAATATGAAAGTATTGTATATATCTAAAAATTTTGATTGATCTTGAAAATTTTTCATAAGTTTGTACTCTAAGAGAGGATCTACAAGCCTTTGGATGTATATCCTAGTTGGTAAAGAGTGTTCTCTAGACTTTAACAAAATATAGTTTTGGCGTTCAATTCTTAGAGTTGGCATCCGCCATTTTCTTGCCTCTAGTAGATGAGTCTAATTTATCTCATGTGGTAAGCCTAAGACAGTCTAACGAAACAAAATTCCAGGGGTCCTTTCTTGAATTTCGTTGTAAAATTCTTTTAGGAGATAAGGAGAGATTATTTATTAACGAATGTATGTCAATTACTCAAATGAACAAAGAATTTGCAGAGAATAGGTTACTAGCAAACTAACAATGTAATAGTCATGGGCCAATGGCTATATCAAACAAATTAAGTTTGACTTATGATCCAATTGTTGCCTTCATATCTAGTTATCTACTATACAAAAGGAATCAAGAGAAGCTTCCATTCATCACAATACATAATTTAATTAATTAGTTAAATAAAATCTTAAACCACATACAAGTTAAACTAAATTTGAAATTTGGGTCAAAAAGTGATGTCCTTAAAGTTTTTTTTAGGACCCTTGACAATTGCCTATAATCATTAGTGAGATCCCATGAATTATAGTGTTAATATAGAAGAAAATGTTTAGATTTTTTTTGAACAGCGAAGGTCTCAATCGTGTGAGCCCACTGTTTTCAGGCCATGTCACCAAGGTCTAGTTGCTTGGACCTCCCATCAGCCACCACAACCACCCCATGAGGAAACCCCACTGGGAAAATCTTCTGACCTCTCTCGGACCCCTATTTCGCTACGGGAGGGTTTTGAATCCAAGACCTCCTATTTGGAAGAATCTTGGGGTACCATTGAAGCACTGCGTCATTAAGAAAATGTTAAGATGGATCCCCAAGCCCTTACACCTAGGCCACCCCACCCCACAAAACATCTACTTAAAAACTAGCTAAAGCTAGCCCATCGTCTTCTTCCATGCACAGTTGTGTTTGATCACTTCCAAGTGTTATTTTTCTCATCCTCTCCATTATTTTTTTGTCCCCTAACTTGTCGCATTAATCATTCAACACCCTCATATACATATAACCCAAAAAATACATTCTATCATATCAATTCCTCTTAATTATTGTTATCTTGTTTGCATCTTTCTATCGATAATGTCTGCCTCGAGATCACCCTATCGACAAACACGATCATCAAGGATCACCGACGAGCAAATCGCGGATCTCATATACAAGTTACAACAACTCATTCCTCAAGATCAAATCCACACTGCCCATTCTCATCATCACAAGGTTTCTTTATTTACTTGTTATGATCTATATGAACACTTAATTACATTCAATATTATTACACATTTTAATGCATTTAAGGTATTGTTTAAATTATGCAATTTTGTTTAAATTAATAGTTGATATTTTTGTTCAATAATTTAAAAAAACCATGTGTAGTATTCAAGCACAAAAGTGTTGGAGGAGACGTGTAGTTATGTAAGAAGGTTACAAAGAGAAGTTGAAGACTTGAGCCAAAGGCTATCAGAACTTTTGCAGTCCATGGACACCGACAGTCCTCAAGCAGCCATCATTAGAACCTTACTCATGTGATTAGTCACCTTAATACACACACAAAGAGGGCAGAAATCCTTTGTTAATTTACATTTATTGCTTTAAACCATGTGACTCCGTTAAGATCAATCCAAATCTTTGTTTTTTTAATTATCATTATAACACATGTATAACACTTTCTTATTTTATTTATTTACGCAAATTCAGAAACGTTAAGGATCTTACACCAATGCAAGTTTTTGTTGCATTAAATGTGTCACTACACTGTAACACAAATTTACACTTGCTTTAAACCCTAAACGTATGTAAATTTACGCAAACAAATAAAAGAAGAAATGTTCTACATATGTAATAATGATAATAAAAAAAGATTTAGATTAGTCTTAGCAGAGTTATACGGCTTACTTTAATAAAGGAGAGGTTATTTTATGATCCTGATTCTAAACACACACACACACAAACACACATATATATGTATGGTTTTAATAATAAATCACTCTTATAACTATAACTTGTTAATAACCAGTCAAGAACTCAAGATTTATCTTTTTTTCTTCTAAATATCATTTTTATACATGTACAACAACTTTTTTGTTCTATGCATATGTGTAAATTCAAGTTTTGTCACACCCCCAAATTCCCACTCGTGGTGTATGTCCACGTGGATGTGACGTGTCCAGAATCACAGCTCAAGGTCATATAGAACGACTCTATATGCGTTTACAAATCCAAGTTTGACACATACACATAACAAAATAGTTTGCAGCGGAAAAGTATTTCATAGCAGTGGAAATAAATATGTTTGAATACATGCAGCGGAAATCAAATTGTCAAATGCAACATTGTTTAATTCATAACATAAATAAGAATGTTTCCAAATGATAAGACAGAAATGCATGCGGATCCTAATGCTCGTCCCTTAAAGTGTGCATTCCTGTTATCCATAGCTCGCTAGTTACCTGAGAATACAAGTTTGAAAAAGTGTCAACACAATGGTTGGTGAGTTCACAGGTTTTGATATACATATATAGTAAGAAAGTGTGTCATGCTGTTTATCATATGTTAGTACCGAGCCCTTGGCCCAAAGTGTCAGTGCGTCACTACCGAACTAGACTTGTTAGTCTTTGCCTCCGCCATGTCTCGTAATAACATGGCAAGATAGGTCAAGTTTTCACGTGTTATGACATCCAGTCAATATTTCGCCACGCGGGGTTAGTCACACCCCAAACGGATCCATTCAAACTCGCCTCGTTGTTTGTACATTAACGGTAAGACTTTGTGAGGGCTTCTTACGATTACAACACTTAATGTTTGTCTAATAAACCAGCATACATCAAAATGTTTGTACAGTAATAGATGTTTGATTCGATGCAACAAGTATTCTCCCCCTATTTAAAAGCGTTTGAAAAAGAGTAAAGAGGGGCCGTAAACTCACCTTAGTGATGACGTAGTGTGTAAGCGTAAGCTCCTGAACGTCAAGTAGCACGTCGGTCACTGGCGACCTATATCGTATACCGCATGTGAGTTTGTGTAAGTGACCGTGCTAGTGTTCGTGTTAGTGCTCGTGTTTGTGTCCAACAACCCTTGGTTGTTCATGTTTGTCCGTGTCGGTCTACAATGACCGTGTTTGCTCGTGTTGGTCCATATTGACCGTGTTTGACCGTGTTTGACCGTGTTTGACTGTGTTTGACCAAAGTTGACCGTGTCAAGTCAACGACCCGTTGGTGAACCGTGTGCCGGTTTGTGAATCGTGTAGCAATCGTGTAAGTGTTTGTCGTGTGCAAAACGCGCAAATCGCGTCTATGGACAACTTACTATTTATAGTAAGTTTCCATTTATGGAAAGTTCACAAAGCATATCGGTGTTAGAGTTCTAGCATGCTCAATGATCCTACGGGGTCATGTTAACACATAGCACATTATCATACAAGTTCATATACGTCGTTTATAGCATGTTAGCACATAAAAGTTTCCTAAAATGGAAAGTTTCCATTTTTAGCATACGTGTTATCGGAAACCATCTAACTTAGCATCTAATCATCATATTATAACATATTACGTCATTTAGAATGCTCAAGTCATACAACATACTTACAAATCTGTTTTCGTAAAAATAAAGTTACTAAAAATAGTAACTTTGTGGTTTTTGCATACAATGACCATTCTATCATTCCTAAACCATTTTCACATCACCATTCATCATAACAAGCTATTTACTATCATCTAATCATGTCAACATAGTCCAAATCATCATCCATCAATATTTTTACCCAAAAAGTTACTAAATATAGTAACAATGTTGAAAATGACCATAATAACATCATGATCACATTCTTAGGTTTCTAATCATCATAATATCATCCAAATAGCAATTTCACATACATGCATGTTCATCAAATACACTAAATCATCAACTTGTAACTAAAAAGTTACTATAAATGGAAAGATTTATAAAAATCATAGTTTTAACCATTTCAACACCATCTAAACATGTAATCATCTTCCAACAACATCAAGATGCATATCTAATTACTGAAAATCATCCCACATGCCATGGATCATACATGCATGTGGGTTTTTCATCAAGTCAAGACCAAATCATGATTCTTACACAAGCACATCATCATAGATCATCGCCAAATGCATTCTAATCATGTTAGATCATCATAAATCACCTTAAAATCAACAAACCCAGAAGGTAAATTCGTGCATGTGCACTATAGGTGCTTGCATGTGTGATTCATGCATTGCATGTGAGCTTGTGAGTGTGGTGTGTGTATATGAAGTCATAAAACTACCTTTCTAGGACTTGTAATACCACGATGTTGCTGGAACAGCCCTGGTAACTCTCTGGACAGCAGGTTCGAGCAGTCTTGTGGTGGTGATGGTGATCTACAAGCTTCAATGCTCTTCTCCTTCAAGTTCTTGACAACTTCCAAGCTTCAAGAGGTGCAACAATGGCTTCTAATGGCTTCCAGAGGTGAGTTGCAGGTGAATTGGGGAGGAAGAAGTCGAATGATGACTGATGAACTCGGGGAAAGTGTGTAGAGTAGGATAGAAATGATTTTCTTGGATAAATAAAGATTTTTGCGTGCTACACTGCCAGGCGTAACGCCTGACGTGTGTTACTGTGTCCAGGCGTTACGCGCGGGTGACCAGGCATCCGAGGCGTTTCCTGTGTCTCGCGCGCATCGCCTATAGTGGGCGTCTCGGGTTAGGCGTACCGCCTGGCCTGAATTTCAAGCCCAGTAAGCTTGTTTTGTTGTTCTGGGCCCATTCTTGCCCGTTCCTCGACTGTAGAACATCGTTCGTGCGTCGTTTGGACTCTATTGGTCAATTATTAGCCATAATTGACTTGTGACAGTGTTTCGTGAAGTTTCGAGTGTTGTGCTACACAATGTGTTAGACGTTCACCAACGTTCGTGTGTTTTGACACGTGTGTGCTGTTTGTCGATAATTCCATGAATTATCTTGTCGTATACCAGTGTTCGTACTGTCGTGCCACGTGTCACACTAAATTAATCTAATTCTAGTGCCACGTGTACATAATGCATTTAAATAAACATTTAAATAAATAAGATGCTGACCTGGAAATTACGGGGTGTCACATCCTCCCCATGTTAGAAAGAATTTCGTCCCGAAATTCAACTCGTGTTGCCAGTGTTTGTCTATTCCGCGAATAGGTGTGGGTACTTTTGTTTCATTTGGTCTTCACGTTCCCACGTGAATTCCGGTCCTCGTCGCGAATTCCATCGCACTTTCACTATTGGAATCTTGCTGAGCTTGAGCTTCTTGGTTTCCCGGTCCATAATCTCCACTGGTTCCTCAACGAAGTTCAATTGTTCGTCGATTTGTATTTCCTCGAGAGGAATAACAAGTGTTTCATCAGATAGACACTTCTTGAGATTCGAGATGTGGAATACGTTGTGCACACTGCTCAGTTCAGCTGGCAGGTTTAGTTCGTAGGCTACAGGGCCTATTCGTTTTGTAATCTCGAAAGGTCCGATGTAACGAGGGTTCAACTTTCCTCGTTTGCCAAACCGAATGACACCTTTCCAGGGCGAGACTTTAAGTATCACTCTGTCTCCCACCTGGAACTCCAACGGTTTGCGTCGCTTGTCGGCATAGCTTTTCTGTCTGTCCCGAGCTGCTGCCATTCGTTTGCGTATTTGCACGATCTTCTTAGTTGTCTCGTGCACCAGTTCTGGACCAGTCAGTTGGCTATCTCCAACTTCCGCCCAGCAGATGGGTGATCGACACTTACGTCCGTAAAGTGCCTCGAATGGTGCAGCTTGAATGCTGGTGTGGTAGCTATTGTTATATGAGAACTCAACTAACGGTAGATGAGATTCCCAGCTACTACCAAAGTCAATGACACATGCCCGGAGCATGTCCTCCAGTGTCTGTATCGTTCGCTCACTTTGCCCGTCCGTCTGCGGGTGATAAGCGGTACTCATGTCCAGTCTCGTGCCCAAAGCCTTATGCAAGGACTTCCAGAAATGCGACGTGAATCGACTGTCGCGGTCAGATATGATTGAGATTGGCACTCCATGTCGAGTGACCACTTCCTTTAAATAAATCCGAGTGAGTTTGTCTAGCTTGTCAGTCTCCTTGATCGGTAGAAAATGTGCAGACTTTGTCAGTCGGTCTACGATAACCCAGATGGTATCGCAACCACTTGCCGTCTTTGGCAGTTTAGTGATGAAATCCATGGAAATCTGCTCTCATTTCCACATTGGTAATTCCGGTTGTTGGAGTAACCCTGATGGCTTCTGGTACTCAACTTTGACTTTTGAGCACGTTAGGCATTTACTCACGTATGTTGCTATCTCAGCTTTCATGTTTGGCCACCAATAGGTTGTCTTCAAATCGTGATACATCTTGTCAGAGCCTGGGTGTACGGAATACCGGCTCTTGTGAGCTTCATCCATCACTACTTCTCTCAATCCTCCGTAGCGTGGAATCCAGATTCGATCCATTAAATAGTAAGCTCCGTCGTCTTTTGCCTTTATTTGCTTATCCATGCCACGCATGGCTTCAAGAGTAAGGTTTTCAGCTTTTAGAGCTTCTTGTTGTGCGTTTCGTATCTGATTTGGCAATTCAGAATGAATCGTGAGTTGTAGTGCACGCACGCGCTTTGTTGTCTCCTTCCGACTCAGCGCGTCGGCCACTACATTGGCTTTGCCTGGATGATACTTGATGGCGCAATCGTAATCACCTATGAGTTCAACCCATCTTCGTTGTCTCATGTTCAACTCTTTCTGGTCGAAGATGTGTTGTAGGCTCTTATGATCGGTAAAGATAGTGCACTTTGTGCCGTACAAGTAGTGTCGCCAGATCTTCAAGGCAAACACCACGGCTCCCAACTCAAGGTCATGAGTCGTGTAATTCTTCTCATGCACCTTCAGTTGACGTGAAGCGTATGCTATCACTTTCTCGCGTTGCATCAGCACACAACCGAGTCCCTGTTTCGAGGCGTCGCAATACACCACGAAGTCATCACATCCTTCCGGTAAGGATAGGATGGGTGCAGTGCATAGTTTCTGTTTCAACAGGTTGAAAGCAGCTTCTTGTCTGTCTCCCCAATCGAACTTTTTGTCTTTATGTGTCAGGGATGTCAGTGATTGAGCAATCTTTGAGAATCCTTCGATAAACCTTCGGTAGTACCCGGCCAGAGACCTAGGAACTGTCGCACCTCCGTTGGAGTCTTGGGTGCTTCCCAGTTTTTGATGGCTTCGATTTTGGCTGGGTCTACGTGTATTCCCTGTTCATTAACCACGTGTCCAAGGAATTGGACTTCGCGAATCCAAAAGTCGCATTTTGAACATTTCGCGTACAGTTGCTCTTTCTTCAGTAGTTCCAAGACTAGCCTTAGATGTTCGGCATGCCCCTCCCGATCCTTTGAATAAATCAGGATGTCATCGATGAACACTATCACGAATTTGTCCAGGTAAGGTTTGCACACTCTATTCATGAGATCCATGAATATTGCTGGTGCGTTGGTCAGTCCAAAGGGCATAACCAAGAATTCGTAGTGTCCGTATCGGGTTCTAAAGGCAGTCTTAGAAATATCGTTCTCCTGTATCCTCAATTGATGGTAACCCGATCTTAAATCGATCTTTGAATAGTAGCTTGACCCTTGCAATTGGTCAAACAAGTCGTCTATTCGTGGCAATGGGTATCGATTCTTGATCGTCACCTTGTTCAGCTCCCTGTAATCGATACACATACGGAATGATCCGTCTTCTTTTTTTTTTTTTTACAAATAGGACTGGTGCTCCCCAAGGTGAGAAGCTCGGCCTAATAAATCCCTTGTCTAACAGTTCCTGCAACTGATTAGACAGTTCTTGCATATCGGTAGGTGTTAGTCGGTATGGAGCTTTGGCAATCAGTGCTGCTCCAGGTGTAAGATCTATCTGGAACTCGACTTGTCGTTTCGGAGGTAATCCAGGTAGATCCTCCGGAAACACTTCGGGAAAATCGCGGACTACAGCTATGTCCTCAATCTTCCTTTCTTTCTTCGGTTGTTCCGCAATGAGAGCTAGTATTGCGGTGTATCCCTTCTGAAGATACTTGTTTGCTTTCATGCACGACACGATGTTCAGAGGTACTCCCCGTCGTTTCCCCTGAATCGAGATCTGTTCACCATTCTGCAACGTCACTCGTACGATTTTCTCGTTGCATACAATCTCGGCTTGGTTAGCGGATAACCAATCCATTCCAACGACCACATCAAAGCTTCCGAGGGTTACCGGCATCAAATCAATTTTCGAGTTCGTGATCCGCCAATGCCATAACGCATCCTCGAAAGATGTGCTGCGTTTCAATCAACTTGCCGTCGGCTAATTCTACAGTATATTTATGGTCTAGTGGTGTTGAGGTAATACCTAGTAATTTGATAAACTTGATAGATCTAAAGTTCCTATCGGCACCGGTATCCAGTAATATACTAGCATAAACAAGAAAAGAACGTACCGGTCGCGATGTTTGAGTCATCCTTGGCTTCTCCTGAGCCACTCACAAATGCACCATCCTTTGCTGTGCCTTCTTCTGCCTTCTTCAGTTGTGGACAGTCCCTCCGCATGTGTCCCGGCTTTCCACACTCATAGCACCCCTTGAGAGTGTGTTGGTTATTGGTATTCTGTTTGGTGTTGGGGTTAGGGTGTGTTCGGCACTCCTTGGTTACATGCCCATTTCTGCCGCAGTTGGTGCATTTGACCCTTTTGCATGAGCCAAAGTGATGGTAGTTACAGTTGTTGCATTTTGGGTTTTTGCCCTGATATCCTCCTTTGCTCCGTGTGGCAGTGAAGACCTTAGCAAGGGTTGGGCGATGCTGGGTTGGTTGTTGAGGTGAGAAGGTCCTGTCGTTACTTGGTTCCCACTTCCGCTTGGTCCCTTGGGGTTTCAGGTGTTCACCCCTCTTGGGTAGTTTACCCTGTGCTACTGCTTGGTTGGTCAGACAATGAGCCAAACAAATAGTGGGTTGAATGAGCGTGGGGTCTTCCGTAGTAACCAAGCCTTGAATCTGTTCAGGTTATCCACTGATGTATTGTTCAATCTTTTTGTATTCCGGAGTCACCATCTCCGGATATTGTTTACACATCTCGTGGAATCGATCGGTGTATTGCTCAATCTCGGATCCCTCCATTTTGTGAATCCAGAATCCCTCCAGTTGTTTGATTTCGTTTTGAGGACAGTATTCTTCCTGCAATATCTTGACAAAGTTTTCCCATGGGATGGAGTTAGCAGTCTCTAGACTTAGTGTCTGAATGTGCGAATACCACCAAGTGAGTGCATGTCCTTCCAAAGTTCCGGTAGCAAATTTTACTTTATTTTCTTCAGAACACCTGCTCATGCCGAAGATTGACTCAACCTCCTTAATCCATTGGAGCAGTCCTACCGCTCCTTCCGATCCCTTGAATATAGGAGGTTGGTAGCTAATGAAGGTTCTGAATGAACATCCCTTTGAGTTTTTGTTGTGAGTCTCGTTGCTTGTCTCACTGTTTAGGCGTGCAATCTCGTAATCCGCAATGGCTTTTCTAACCCGTTGGTCTACCATAGCTTCGATAGCCGCATAACTGATTGATGGGTTGTCTGTATGCACATTCGTTCCTTGACCAGCCATTCGAAATGTCTATATACAATAGATATTGTGTTACCAATCATTAGAGATAGTTTGGGTGTTAGCATGTGCAGAGGGAAAATTTGCCATTTTCTTCAAAAGTACAGTAATAAGTTTCATAACATTATTATTACCAAAATAATTCGTATGAGCATAGCTTGCTCATGTAGTTTCTAGCAATACTAAATACAATAGGGAAATGAGCTACTCAGTGTAAGTAGCGGGGTTCGGATCTCCACTGGCAGCGGTGTGCTACCCAGTTTCCCTAATGGTGTAGCTTTCTATCTGAATTTGCCAGAATTCGTATGTACCTATAAATTCACGATTACGTTGGCCACCATAATCGTCAATTTATCTTACACAGTCATTCTAGTTCCTTCAATATGAAGCTAGTGATCACCGTAGTGCTCAAGGTTCCTCTTCGAAGTGCTGTCACTAAGGGTCTAGTCCGCGAGTGTACGTCAGGTGAATGGGTTTATGCCCAAGAATGGAGATTGGGAAAAGCGTTCGATTTGAGTTAGATCTAGCTAGTGTAGTCTTCTTCTATCGATAATGTCTGCCTCGAGATCACCCTATCGACAAACACGATCATCAAGGATCACCGACGAGCAAATCGCGGATCTCATATACAAGTTACAACAACTCATTCCTCAAGATCAAATCCACACTGCCCATTCTCATCATCACAAGGTTTCTTTATTTACTTGTTATGATCTATATGAACACTTAATTACATTCAATATTATTACACATTTTAATGCATTTAAGGTATTGTTTAAATTATGCAATTTTGTTTAAATTAATAGTTGATATTTTTGTTCAATAATTTAAAAAAACCATGTGTAGTATTCAAGCACAAAAGTGTTGGAGGAGACGTGTAGTTATGTAAGAAGGTTACAAAGAGAAGTTGAAGACTTGAGCCAAAGGCAATCAGAACTTTTGCAGTCCATGGACACCGACAGTCCTCAAGCAGCCATCATTAGAACCTTACTCATGTGATTAGTCACCTTAATACACACACAAAGAGGGCAGAAATCCTTTGTTAATTTACATTTATTGCTTTAAACCATGTGACTCCGTTAAGATCAATCCAAATCTTTGTTTTTTTAATTATCATTATAACACATGTATAACACTTTCTTATTTTATTTATTTACGCAAATTCAGAAACGTTAAGGATCTTACACCAATGCAAGTTTTTGTTGCATTAAATGTGTCACTACACTGTAACACAAATTTACACTTGCTTTAAACCCTAAACGTATGTAAATTTACGCAAACAAATAAAAGAAGAAATGTTCTACATATGTAATAATGATAATAAAAAAAGATTTAGATTAGTCTTAGCAGAGTTATACGGCTTACTTTAATAAAGGAGAGGTTATTTTATGATCCTGATTCTAAACACACACACACACAAACACACATATATATGTATGGTTTTAATAATAAATCACTCTTATAACTATAACTTGTTAATAACCAGTCAAGAACTCAAGATTTATCTTTTTTTCTTCTAAATATCATTTTTATACATGTACAACAACTTTTTTGTTCTATGCATATGTGTAAATTCAAGTTTTGTCACACCCCCAAATTCCCACTCGTGGTGTATGTCCACGTGGATGTGACGTGTCCAGAATCACAGCTCAAGGTCATATAGAACGACTCTATATGCGTTTACAAATCCAAGTTTGACACATACACATAACAAAATAGTTTGCAGCGGAAAAGTATTTCATAGCAGTGGAAATAAATATGTTTGAATACATGCAGCGGAAATCAAATTGTCAAATGCAACATTGTTTAATTCATAACATAAATAAGAATGTTTCCAAATGATAAGACAGAAATGCATGCGGATCCTAATGCTCGTCCCTTAAAGTGTGCATTCCTGTTATCCATAGCTCGCTAGTTACCTGAGAATACAAGTTTGAAAAAGTGTCAACACAATGGTTGGTGAGTTCACAGGTTTTGATATACATATATAGTAAGAAAGTGTGTCATGCTGTTTATCATATGTTAGTACCGAGCCCTTGGCCCAAAGTGTCAGTGCGTCACTACCGAACTAGACTTGTTAGTCTTTGCCTCCGCCATGTCTCGTAATAACATGGCAAGATAGGTCAAGTTTTCACGTGTTATGACATCCAGTCAATATTTCGCCACGCGGGGTTAGTCACACCCCAAACGGATCCATTCAAACTCGCCTCGTTGTTTGTACATTAACGGTAAGACTTTGTGAGGGCTTCTTACGATTACAACACTTAATGTTTGTCTAATAAACCAGCATACATCAAAATGTTTGTACAGTAATAGATGTTTGATTCGATGCAACAAGTATTCTCCCCCTATTTAAAAGCGTTTGAAAAAGAGTAAAGAGGGGCCGTAAACTCACCTTAGTGATGACGTAGTGTGTAAGCGTAAGCTCCTGAACGTCAAGTAGCACGTCGGTCACTGGCGACCTATATCGTATACCGCATGTGAGTTTGTGTAAGTGACCGTGCTAGTGTTCGTGTTAGTGCTCGTGTTTGTGTCCAACAACCCTTGGTTGTTCATGTTTGTCCGTGTCGGTCTACAATGACCGTGTTTGCTCGTGTTGGTCCATATTGACCGTGTTTGACCGTGTTTGACCGTGTTTGACTGTGTTTGACCAAAGTTGACCGTGTCAAGTCAACGACCCGTTGGTGAACCGTGTGCCGGTTTGTGAATCGTGTAGCAATCGTGTAAGTGTTTGTCGTGTGCAAAACGCGCAAATCGCGTCTATGGACAACTTACTATTTATAGTAAGTTTCCATTTATGGAAAGTTCACAAAGCATATCGGTGTTAGAGTTCTAGCATGCTCAATGATCCTACGGGGTCATGTTAACACATAGCACATTATCATACAAGTTCATATACGTCGTTTATAGCATGTTAGCACATAAAAGTTTCCTAAAATGGAAAGTTTCCATTTTTAGCATACGTGTTATCGGAAACCATCTAACTTAGCATCTAATCATCATATTATAACATATTACGTCATTTAGAATGCTCAAGTCATACAACATACTTACAAATCTGTTTTCGTAAAAATAAAGTTACTAAAAATAGTAACTTTGTGGTTTTTGCATACAATGACCATTCTATCATTCCTAAACCATTTTCACATCACCATTCATCATAACAAGCTATTTACTATCATCTAATCATGTCAACATAGTCCAAATCATCATCCATCAATATTTTTACCCAAAAAGTTACTAAATATAGTAACAATGTTGAAAATGACCATAATAACATCATGATCACATTCTTAGGTTTCTAATCATCATAATATCATCCAAATAGCAATTTCACATACATGCATGTTCATCAAATACACTAAATCATCAACTTGTAACTAAAAAGTTACTATAAATGGAAAGATTTATAAAAATCATAGTTTTAACCATTTCAACACCATCTAAACATGTAATCATCTTCCAACAACATCAAGATGCATATCTAATTACTGAAAATCATCCCACATGCCATGGATCATACATGCATGTGGGTTTTTCATCAAGTCAAGACCAAATCATGATTCTTACACAAGCACATCATCATAGATCATCGCCAAATGCATTCTAATCATGTTAGATCATCATAAATCACCTTAAAATCAACAAACCCAGAAGGTAAATTCGTGCATGTGCACTATAGGTGCTTGCATGTGTGATTCATGCATTGCATGTGAGCTTGTGAGTGTGGTGTGTGTATATGAAGTCATAAAACTACCTTTCTAGGACTTGTAATACCACGATGTTGCTGGAACAGCCCTGGTAACTCTCTGGACAGCAGGTTCGAGCAGTCTTGTGGTGGTGATGGTGATCTACAAGCTTCAATGCTCTTCTCCTTCAAGTTCTTGACAACTTCCAAGCTTCAAGAGGTGCAACAATGGCTTCTAATGGCTTCCAGAGGTGAGTTGCAGGTGAATTGGGGAGGAAGAAGTCGAATGATGACTGATGAACTCGGGGAAAGTGTGTAGAGTAGGATAGAAATGATTTTCTTGGATAAATAAAGATTTTTGCGTGCTACACTGCCAGGCGTAACGCCTGACGTGTGTTACTGTGTCCAGGCGTTACGCGCGGGTGACCAGGCATCCGAGGCGTTTCCTGTGTCTCGCGCGCATCGCCTATAGTGGGCGTCTCGGGTTAGGCGTACCGCCTGGCCTGAATTTCAAGCCCAGTAAGCTTGTTTTGTTGTTCTGGGCCCATTCTTGCCCGTTCCTCGACTGTAGAACATCGTTCGTGCGTCGTTTGGACTCTATTGGTCAATTATTAGCCATAATTGACTTGTGACAGTGTTTCGTGAAGTTTCGAGTGTTGTGCTACACAATGTGTTAGACGTTCACCAACGTTCGTGTGTTTTGACACGTGTGTGCTGTTTGTCGATAATTCCATGAATTATCTTGTCGTATACCAGTGTTCGTACTGTCGTGCCACGTGTCACACTAAATTAATCTAATTCTAGTGCCACGTGTACATAATGCATTTAAATAAACATTTAAATAAATAAGATGCTGACCTGGAAATTACGGGGTGTCACAAGTTTGTTTTTGAGTAAACTCTGATGTAAATTTTTGCCTAAAAACTTACACTTGTTTAAGATCTAAACTTTTACACCAGTGTGAACTCCAAAACACAAGTGAATTTACATGTGCACATAAACTAAGAACGTACTATATATGCATAACAATACTAGTAATAAAAAAATTGAATGGATCTTGACGGGTTATCTAACTTAAAACTATAAATTAAAGGTGATTATTATACTACGCTAATCCAATATATATGCATGTTTATGTATGTATGCTAAATTACTATCAATGTCTTTATTTTTGAATTCTTCTGCATGCAATTTTTGTTAGCTTGTTCATATATGCTAATAATTTATCAAAATGTTTTTGACTCTTGAGTATGTTCATGGCTGGCTCTTATTACAGAAAATCAAGGCTAGTACTTAGAACCCTAACTTTACAAGTTATTAAATTTTAATAAATATAAATGTACAAGTTAAACATTTAGACAAGTTTTCAGTTGGTAAAATAAAATAGGGAAAATGTCATACAAATGTAACCAACTTTCAACTTTGTTTCACTTAGGTCACTCATACTTTTTTTTGTTCCGATTAAGTCACTCATACTTTTTTTTTGTTCCGATTAAGTCACTCATACTTTTTTTTGTTCCGATTAGGTTACTTTACTTTAAAATTGTCACACCCCCAATTTCCCACTCGTGGCATATGTCCACGTGGATGTGACGTGTCCAGAATCACAGCTCAAGGTCATATAGAACACCTCTATATGCGTTTACAAATCCAAGTTTGACACATACACTTGATAAAATAGTTTGCAGCGGAAATAAAGTAGTATTGCAGCGGAATAAATAAGTCATAACATGCAGCGGAAAATGATTGTTTACACAGCGGAAATTGTAAGTAGTTTAATACAACAACGTTTTAAATAAGATAAAGTCAAATTGTTTTCAAAAGACACGAAAACAAATGCATGTGGGGCCCTATGCTCATGTCCCCTATGTGCTTTCCTGCTCCACGAGCCTGTCATGCTAGTTACCTGAGAATACAAGTTTAAAAAGTGTCAACACAATGGTTGGTGAGTTCACAGGTTTTGATATACATATAGTAATGAAAGTGTGTCATGCTGTTTATCAATGTTAGTACCGAGCCCTAGGCCCAAAGTGTCAGTGCGTCACTACCGAACTAGACTTGTTTGCTCTTGCCTCCGCTATGCCTCGTATACATAGCAAGTTAGGTCAGAATTTGCACGGGTTATGACACTCAGTCAACATGGTGCCCCGTGGGGTTAGTCATTCCCTAATGGATCCATCCAAACCTACCACGTTGTTCGTACATTAACGGTAAGACTTTGTGAGGGCTTGTAACGAGTTCAACACTTAATGTTTGTCCAATAAACCAGCATACACAAAAATGTTTGTAATAGCAATAATGTTTGACTCGATGCAACTAGTATTCTCCCCCTATTTAAAAGCGTTTGAAAAGAGTAAAGAGGGGCCGTAAACTCACCTTAGTGAAACGAATGTATGTAAGCGTAAGCTCCCGAGTTGTCGTGTAGCACGTCGGTCACCGGCAACCTATATCGTAGATCGTATGTGAGTTCGTGTAGGTGACCGTGCTAGTGTTAGTGCTCGTGTTTGTGCTCAACAACCCTTGGTTGTTCATGTTTGCCCGTGTCGGTCCACAATGACCGTGTTTGCTCGTGTTGGTCCATATTGACCGTGTTTGACCATGTTTGACCATGTTTGACCGTGTTTGACCAAAGTTGACCGTGTCAAGTCAACGACCCGTTGGTGAACCGTGTGACGGTTTGTGACTCGTGTAGCAATCGTGTAAGTGTTTGTCGTGTGCAAAACGCGTAGGTTGCGTTTATGGACAACTTACTATTTATAGTAAGTTTCCATTTTTAGAAAGTTCACAAAGCATGACGGTTTTATAGTTCTAGCATGTTCAATAGTCCTACGGGGTCATGTTAACACATAGCACATTATCATACAAGTTCATATATGCCGTTTATAACATGTTAGTGCACAAAAGTTTCCTAAAATGGAAAGTTTCCATTTTTAGCATACGTGACATCGGAAACCATCTAACTTAGCATCTAAACATCATATTATAACATAATAAATCATTTAGCATGCTCAAGTCATTCAACATATTCCTAAGTCGGTTTTTGTAATCATAAAGTTACTAAAAATAGTAACTTTGTGGTTTTTGCATAAAAATGACCATTTAACATTTCCAAGCAATTTTTCATACCATCATTCATCATAATATGCTATTTACTATCATCTAATCATGTCAACATAGTCTAAATCATCATCCATCAATATTTTTACCTAAAAAGTTACTAAATATAGTAACAATGTTGAAATTGACCATAATAACATCAAGATCATATTCTTAGGTTTCTAATCATCATAATATCATCCAAATAGCAATTTCACATACATGCATGTCCATCAAATACACTAAATCATCAACTTGCAATTAAAAAGTTACTATAAATGGAAAGATTCATAAAAATCATAGTTTTAATCATTCTAAGCAAATCTAACCATGGGTAATCCTTCTAACATCATCAATAAACATATCCATATACTCAAGATCATTCCAATACTCATGGATCGTACATGCATGGTGATATTTCAACGATCCAAGACCAAATAACACACTTTAATGACTCACATCATCATAGATCGTCATGAAATACATTCTAATCACTCTAGATCATCATTAAACACTTTAAAATCAACAAACCCAGATCATAATCTCGTGCATGTGATGAGTGTGTGCTTGCATGTGGGTTTTACCCATTGCATGTGAGATTGTGAGTGTTTTTAAGCTACATGGAAAGTGGGGCTACCTTCTAGAGCTTCTTGATCACCAAGATGATGAAGAATTAGTAGTTTAAAGAGGTTGAGAAGGTCTGGAGTCGTGCTTCACAACTGGTTCAAGCTCTAGTCGTTCTTCTTCCTTGGTTCAAGCCTCCAAATCTTCACTTCCAAGCTCTCAAGATGTAACAATGGCTTCAATGGTGTCTAGTAGATGAAGAAGATGGAAACCAGAGGTTTTGGGAAGGCAAATACGAGCTGGTTGCGTCTGGGACTGATTGTAATGAGTGAGTAGGAGAAATGATGGTTTTTGGAAGTTTAAAAAGAGATTTTTGCGAATCTGGCGCCCCAGGCGTAACGCCTGGCGTGGGCGAACATCGTCTGTCGTTACGCGCGGATGCAGCCGGATGAGGCGCCCATTTTTCACCCGCGCGCATCGCCTGTCGTGGGTGTGTCGGGTCAGGCGTACCGCCTGGCCTGAATTTCAAGCCCAATAAGCTTGTTTTGTTGTTCTGGCCCATTCTTGCCCGTTTCTCGACTGTAAAACATCATTCGAGCGTCGTTTAGACTCTATTGGTCAATTATCAGTCATAATCGACTTGTGACAGTGTTTCGTGAAGTTTCGAGTGTTGTGCTACACAATGTGTTAGACGTTCACCAACGTTCGTGTGTTTTGACACGTGTGTGCTGTTTGTCGATAATTCCACGAATTATCTAGTCATATACCAGTGTTCGTACTGTCGTGCCACGTGTCACACTAAATTAATCTAATTCTAGTGCCACGTGTACATAATGTATTTAAATAAACATTTAAATAAATAAGATGCTGACCTGGAAATTACGGGGTGTCACATCCTCCCCATGTTAGAAAGAATTTCGTCCCGAAATTCAACTTGTGTTGCTAGTGTTTGTCTGTTCCGCGAACAGGTGTGGGTACTTTTGTTTCATCTGATCTTCACGTTCCCACGTGAATTCCGGTCCACGTCGCGAATTCCATCGCACTTTCACTATTGGGATCTTGCTGAGTTTGAGTTTCTTAGTTTCCCGGTCCATAATCTCTACTGGTTCCTCAACGAAATTCAATTGTTCGTCGATTTGTATTTCCTCGAGAGGAATAACAAGTGTCTCATCAGATAGGCACTTCTTGAGGTTCGAGATGTGGAATACGTTGTGTACACTGCTCAGTTCAACTGGCAGGTTTAGTTCGTAGGCTACAGGGCCTATTCGCTTTGTAATCTCGAGGGTTCAACTTTCCTCGTTTGCCAAACCGAATGACACCTTTCCAGGGCGAGACCTTGAGTAACACTCTGTCCCCCACCTGGAACTCCAACGGTTTGCGTCGCTTGTCGGCATAGCTTTTCTGTCTGTCCCGAGCTGCTGCCATTCGTTTGCGTATTTGCACGATCTTCTCAGTTGTCTCGTGCACCAGTTCTGGACCAGTCAGTTGGCTGTCTCCAACTTCCGCCCAGCAGATGGGTGATCGACACTTACGTCCGTAAAGTGCCTCGAAGGGTGCAGCTTGAATGCTAGTGTGGTAGCTATTGTTATATGAGAACTCCACTAACGGTAGATGAGATTCCCAGCTACTACCAAAGTCAATGACACATGCCCGGAGCATGTCTTCCAGTGTCTGTATCGTTCGCTCACTTTGCCCGTCCGTCTGCGGGTGGTAAGCAGTACTCATGTCCAATCTCGTGCCCAAAGCCTTATGCAAGGACTTCCAGAAATGCGACGTGAATCGACTGTCGCGATCAGATATGATGGAGATTGGCACTCCATGTCGAGTGACCACTTCCTTCAAATAAATCCGAGTGAGTTTGTCTAGCTTGTCAGTCTCTTTAATGGGTAGGAAATGAGCAGACTTCGTCAGTCGGTCCACGATAACCCAGATGGTATCGCAACCACTTGCCGTCTTAGGCAGTTTAGTTATGAAGTCCATGGAAATTTGCTCCCATTTCCACATTGGTAATTCCGGTTGTTGAAGTAACCCTGATGGCTTCTGGTACTCAACTTTGACTTTTGAGCACGTTAGGCATTTACTCACGTATGCTGCTATCTCAGCTTTCATGTTTGGCCACCAATAGGTTGTCTTCAAATCGTGATACATCTTATCAGAGCCTGGGTGTACGGAATACCGGCTCTTGTGAGCTTCATCCATCACTACTTCTCTCAATCCTCCGTAGCGTGGAATCCAGATTCGATCCATTAAGTAGTAAGCTCCGTCGTCTTTTGCCTTTATTTGCTTATCCATGCCACGCATGGCTTCAAGAGTGAGGTTTTCAGTTTTCAGAGCTTCCTGTTGTGCTATCCGAATTTGATTCGGCAGTTCGGAATGGATCGTAAGTTGTAGTGCGCGCACGCGTTTTGTTGTTTCTTTTCGGCTCAACGCGTCGGCCACTACGTTGGCTTTACCGGGATGATACTTGATGGCGCAATCATAATCACCTATGAGTTCAACCCATCTTCGTTGTCTCATGTTCAACTCTTTCTGGTCGAAGATGTGTTGTAGGCTCTTATGATCGGTAAAGATTGTACATTTCGTGCCGTACAAGTAGTGTCGCCAGATCTTCAAGGCAAACACCACGGCTCCCAACTCAAGGTCATGAGTCGTGTAGTTCTTCTCATGCACCTTCAGTTGACGTGAAGCGTATGCTATCACTTTCTCGCGTTGCATCAGCACGCAACCGAGTCCTTGTTTCGAAGCGTCGCAATACACCACGAAGTCATCACATCCTTCCGGTAGGGATAGGATGGGTGCAGTGCATAGTTTCTGTTTCAACAGGTTGAAAGCAGCTTCTTGTTTGTCTCCCCAATCGAACTTTTTGTCTTTATGGGTCAGGGACGTCAATGATTGGGCAATCTTCGAGAATCCTTCAATGAATCTCCGGTAGTACCCGGCCAGTCCAAGGAATTGCCGCACCTCAGTTGGAGTCTTGGGTGCTTCCCAGTTCTTAATTGCTTCAATCTTGGCTGGGTCTACGTGTATTCCCTGCTCATTAACCACGTGTCCAAGGAATTGGACTTCGCGTATCCAAAAGTCGCACTTTGAAAACTTCGCGTACAATTGCTCTTTCTTCAGTAGTTCCAAGACTAGCCTTAGGTGTTCGGCATGCTCTTCCTGATTCTTAGAGTAAATCAGAATGTCGTCAATGAACACTATCACGAATTTGTCAAGATAAGGTTTGCACACTCTATTCATGAGATCCATGAACACGGCTGGTGCGTTGGTCAGTCCAAAGGGCATAACCAAGAATTCGTAGTGTCCGTATCGAGTTCTAAAGGCAGTCTTAGGGATATCGTTTTCCTGTATCCTTAGTTGGTGGTAACCCGATCTTAAATCGATCTTCGAATAGTAGCTTGACCCTTGCAACTGGTCAAACAGATCGTCTATTCGCGGTAAGGGATATCGATTCTTGATCGTCACCTTGTTCAGCTCTCTGTAGTCGATACACATACGGAATGATCCGTCTTTCTTCTTTACGAACAAGACCGGTGCTCCCCAAGGTGAGAAGCTTGGTCTGATGAATCCCTTGTCTAACAGCTCTTGTAACTGGTTAGACAGTTCCTGCATCTCCGTTGGTGCTAGTCGGTATGGAGCTTTGGCAATCGGTGCTGCTCCAGGTGTAAGGTCTATCTGGAACTCGACTTGTCGTTTCGGAGGTAGTCCAGGTAGATCCTCGGGAAACACTTCGGGAAAATCGCAGACTACGGCGATGTCCTCAATCTTCCTTTCCTTCTTCGGTTGTTCTGCGATGAGGGCTAGTATGGCAGTGTATCCCTTTTGCAGGTACTTGTTCGCCTTCATGCATGACATGATGTTCAGAGGTATTCCCCGTCTTTCCCCCTGAATCGAGATCTGTTCTCCGTTCTGCAACGTCACTCGTACGATCTTCTCGTTGCATACGATCTCGGCCTGGTTAGGGGATAACCAATCCATTCCTACGACTACATCAAAGCTTCCGAGAGTCACCGGCATCAAATCGATTTCGAGTTCGTGATTCGCCAAAACCATGACGCATCCTCGGAAGATGTGTTGTGTTTCAATTAGTTTGCCGTCAGCTAACTCTACAGTATACTTGTAGTCTAGTGGCGTTGGGGTAATATCTAGTAATTTGCTAAACTCACTAGATATAAAGCTCCTATCGGCACCGGTATCAAATAATATGCTAGCATAGACATTATTTAAAAGAAACGTACCGGTTACGATGTTTGGGTCATCCTTGGCTTCTCCCGAGCCAATCACAAATGCTCTTCCTTTGGCCGCTCCTCCTCCGGCCTTCTTCAATTGAGGGCAATCCCTCCTCATGTGGCCTGGTTTTCCACATTCATAACACCCTCTGGAGGTGTTCTGGTTGTTGTTCTGGTTGTGGTTAGGGTTGTTGTTACTGGGAAATTTGGATCTGCAGTCTTTGGCCATGTGGCCATGTCGTCCACACTTCAAGCAACGATATCGTTCGCATTGCCCGAAGTGGTGATAAGAGCATCGGTTACACAAGGGGTATTTCCCTTGGTACACACCCTTCCCCTTGTCGTCGGGTTGGGTGGCAGTAAAGGCTCTGGCTGGTGCAGATCTTTGTTGTTGTTGAGGTTGATGAGATTGGTGGTGGCTGGGTTCCCACTTCCTCTTCTGGCTTTCTTGAGGCTTCACATGCTCGCCTCGTTTTGGTAGCTTGCCCTGAGCTACAGCTTGGTCAGTCAGTTTATGAGCCAGCCTGATCAGAGGTTGGATAGTGGTGAGGTCAGACGCAGTCACCATGCTCTGAATTTGTTCGGGCAGCCCACTGATGAACTGCTCGATTTTCTTGTACTCCGGCGTCACCATAGCCGGACATAGCTTACACAGCTCATGGAATCGAGTACAGTATTGCTCGATCTCAGAGCCCACCATCTTCAGTACCCAGAACTCAGCCTCTAGCTTTCTGATCTCATCACGAGGACAGTATTCCTCTTGCAGTAGTCGGGTGAAATCAGCCCATGGCATGGAGTTGGCACCGTCCAACCCCAGGGTTTGTACATGGGTATTCCACCATGTGAGTGCTGGTCCTTCCAGTGTACCAGTTGCGAACTTCACCCGGTTCTCTTCAGTACATTCGCACATGGCGAATACAGACTCCACTTTCTCCACCCAGCGGAGCATTCCCACGGCTCCCTCAGTCCCCTTGAATTTGTGTGGGTGGCAGTTCAGGAAGGATTTAAAAGAACATCCTTTGTTGTTGTTGCCTTGTGATCCTGTCAGTCAGAAACCAATGTCGTAGGTCAGAGCGTGTTAGCTATACTATGTTAGTCACGTTAGGCGAGTGTTAGTACCGTTGTTCGAGCCACTGGTTTCACTAGCAAGGCGGTGTGCCTCGTGCTCTGCCAGTATCTTGTTAACCCGTCTGTCAACCATCATCTTAATGACGGCTGCGTCCAGTGTTCGTCTAGGAGGGCGTGCATGTGGTCCTCTTCCCGCCATAGATATTTTCTATACGGAAGGGATAGAATGTTAGTAAGTCAGAATGTTAGTCAGATGTTGTGTCGGAAGTCAGATCATATGTCATGTTAGTTGTCAAGTCAAAGCAATCATGGTCAATATGTAATAAGTAAGACAAAACATAATTCTCATTAATAATAAGTTGGAAGTACAATAATTTCAAAAGGAAATACATAATAAGTTCTTCGAGCACATCCCGCTCGTCTAGGCTAAAATAAAGAAAGTACAAAATACAACAGTCCACTAGTCAGAATCCATGGAAACATGCGAAATATCGCTAGCAGCGTCTCCGTCGTCATCATCCTCCTCCGGATCCTCATTAGGATCCTCATCAAGGTCCTCATCTTCGAGGTCCTCGGCCTCGAACTCGGGACCATCCTCCTGAGGTGGTTCCTCAATAAACTGTGCAGCCCATGCATTAAGCATGGCATCACTGGCCTGCACCATGGCCTGAGTCTCGGTGATGTCCGTCCGATTCTCGGTTATACGCACGTCGTGTTCCTGCACGACATCGACGACCTGTCCATGCTCGGTCAGTAGTTGGGACATTTGGAGTCGTAGAGCCTCCATCTGGGCTTCCAGTCTGTTGTTGCGCTCCTCCAGTCTCTCGTTCTGCCTCTCCAATCGATCGCTCTTCTCGCGAAGAACTCGGACCTCGTCTGTTAGCTCCCTACCCCTCCAGACTTCCCGTCGTGTGCAAGCAACATGTGCCGCGAAGGCCTGCTCCATCGGCACTCCGAACGGTGGTAGTCGGTGTCCTGGAGTGGTGTCGCCGGGATATCGATATGGAGGTACTCTCTCCTCGACGATCCAACTCTGGAGTATGGTGGGAAGCCATCCCCAATGTCTGGCCCGTGCTGCGTCCCTCACCCGCCGGTCCATCTCGGCGTCAACCTGTGATACTATGTCGTCGATCCGTCGCCGACTCTCTGCCGCCAAATCATCTGTGGTCGGATGTCGGTCTGCGTTCCTGCCGGTACTGTCATTGTTGGCCATCCTGTAAGTTTTAAGTTAGTAAGCAATAGTTCAATATAAGCAAAAACATCATCAATGTGCAAGTTCTACGTGTAGTGTCTAAAGTTGAGCAATGGCTATAGTCTAAGCTTACTATATGCAAACCTAGTTCTCTATAACCAAGGCTCTGATACCAGTCTGTCACACCCCCAATTTCCCACTCGTGGCATATGTCCACGTGGATGTGACGTGTCCAGAATCACAGCTCAAGGTCATATAGAACACCTCTATATGCGTTTACAAATCCAAGTTTGACACATACACTTGATAAAATAGTTTGCAGCGGAAATAAAGTAGTATTGCAGCGGAATAAATAAGTCATAACATGCAGCGGAAAATGATTGTTTACACAGCGGAAATTGTAAGTAGTTTAATACAACAACGTTTTAAATAAGATAAAGTCAAATTGTTTTCAAAAGACACGAAAACAAATGCATGTGGGGCCCTATGCTCATGTCCCCTATGTGCTTTCCTGCTCCACGAGCCTGTCATGCTAGTTACCTGAGAATACAAGTTTAAAAAGTGTCAACACAATGGTTGGTGAGTTCACAGGTTTTGATATACATATAGTAATGAAAGTGTGTCATGCTGTTTATCAATGTTAGTACCGAGCCCTAGGCCCAAAGTGTCAGTGCGTCACTACCGAACTAGACTTGTTTGCTCTTGCCTCCGCTATGCCTCGTATACATAGCAAGTTAGGTCAGAATTTGCACGGGTTATGACACTCAGTCAACATGGTGCCCCGTGGGGTTAGTCATTCCCTAATGGATCCATCCAAACCTACCACGTTGTTCGTACATTAACGGTAAGACTTTGTGAGGGCTTGTAACGAGTTCAACACTTAATGTTTGTCCAATAAACCAGCATACACAAAAATGTTTGTAATAGCAATAATGTTTGACTCGATGCAACTAGTATTCTCCCCCTATTTAAAAGCGTTTGAAAAGAGTAAAGAGGGGCCGTAAACTCACCTTAGTGAAACGAATGTATGTAAGCGTAAGCTCCCGAGTTGTCGTGTAGCACGTCGGTCACCGGCAACCTATATCGTAGATCGTATGTGAGTTCGTGTAGGTGACCGTGCTAGTGTTAGTGCTCGTGTTTGTGCTCAACAACCCTTGGTTGTTCATGTTTGCCCGTGTCGGTCCACAATGACCGTGTTTGCTCGTGTTGGTCCATATTGACCGTGTTTGACCATGTTTGACCATGTTTGACCGTGTTTGACCAAAGTTGACCGTGTCAAGTCAACGACCCGTTGGTGAACCGTGTGACGGTTTGTGACTCGTGTAGCAATCGTGTAAGTGTTTGTCGTGTGCAAAACGCGTAGGTTGCGTTTATGGACAACTTACTATTTATAGTAAGTTTCCATTTTTAGAAAGTTCACAAAGCATGACGGTTTTATAGTTCTAGCATGTTCAATAGTCCTACGGGGTCATGTTAACACATAGCACATTATCATACAAGTTCATATATGCCGTTTATAACATGTTAGTGCACAAAAGTTTCCTAAAATGGAAAGTTTCCATTTTTAGCATACGTGACATCGGAAACCATCTAACTTAGCATCTAAACATCATATTATAACATAATAAATCATTTAGCATGCTCAAGTCATTCAACATATTCCTAAGTCGGTTTTTGTAATCATAAAGTTACTAAAAATAGTAACTTTGTGGTTTTTGCATAAAAATGACCATTTAACATTTCCAAGCAATTTTTCATACCATCATTCATCATAATATGCTATTTACTATCATCTAATCATGTCAACATAGTCTAAATCATCATCCATCAATATTTTTACCTAAAAAGTTACTAAATATAGTAACAATGTTGAAATTGACCATAATAACATCAAGATCATATTCTTAGGTTTCTAATCATCATAATATCATCCAAATAGCAATTTCACATACATGCATGTCCATCAAATACACTAAATCATCAACTTGCAATTAAAAAGTTACTATAAATGGAAAGATTCATAAAAATCATAGTTTTAATCATTCTAAGCAAATCTAACCATGGGTAATCCTTCTAACATCATCAATAAACATATCCATATACTCAAGATCATTCCAATACTCATGGATCGTACATGCATGGTGATATTTCAACGATCCAAGACCAAATAACACACTTTAATGACTCACATCATCATAGATCGTCATGAAATACATTCTAATCACTCTAGATCATCATTAAACACTTTAAAATCAACAAACCCAGATCATAATCTCGTGCATGTGATGAGTGTGTGCTTGCATGTGGGTTTTACCCATTGCATGTGAGATTGTGAGTGTTTTTAAGCTACATGGAAAGTGGGGCTACCTTCTAGAGCTTCTTGATCACCAAGATGATGAAGAATTAGTAGTTTAAAGAGGTTGAGAAGGTCTGGAGTCGTGCTTCACAACTGGTTCAAGCTCTAGTCGTTCTTCTTCCTTGGTTCAAGCCTCCAAATCTTCACTTCCAAGCTCTCAAGATGTAACAATGGCTTCAATGGTGTCTAGTAGATGAAGAAGATGGAAACCAGAGGTTTTGGGAAGGCAAATACGAGCTGGTTGCGTCTGGGACTGATTGTAATGAGTGAGTAGGAGAAATGATGGTTTTTGGAAGTTTAAAAAGAGATTTTTGCGAATCTGGCGCCCCAGGCGTAACGCCTGGCGTGGGCGAACATCGTCTGTCGTTACGCGCGGATGCAGCCGGATGAGGCGCCCATTTTTCACCCGCGCGCATCGCCTGTCGTGGGTGTGTCGGGTCAGGCGTACCGCCTGGCCTGAATTTCAAGCCCAATAAGCTTGTTTTGTTGTTCTGGCCCATTCTTGCCCGTTTCTCGACTGTAAAACATCATTCGAGCGTCGTTTAGACTCTATTGGTCAATTATCAGTCATAATCGACTTGTGACAGTGTTTCGTGAAGTTTCGAGTGTTGTGCTACACAATGTGTTAGACGTTCACCAACGTTCGTGTGTTTTGACACGTGTGTGCTGTTTGTCGATAATTCCACGAATTATCTAGTCATATACCAGTGTTCGTACTGTCGTGCCACGTGTCACACTAAATTAATCTAATTCTAGTGCCACGTGTACATAATGTATTTAAATAAACATTTAAATAAATAAGATGCTGACCTGGAAATTACGGGGTGTCACAAAAATAGTGTTCTAATCACAAACATTTTACTTACAATATGAGTGACCTAATTGAAACAAAATTAAAAGTAAAGTGGTCTAATCGGAACAAAAAAAAAGTATGAGTAACTTAATCGAAACAAAAAAAATATGAGTGACTTAATCAGAATAAAAAAAAGTATGAATGACATAATTGGAACAAAGCTGAAAGTTTGTTACATTTCTATAAAGTTACCCCAAAGTTGCAAAATATCACAACTAGCTAAGTATAATACTTTATGGTATTATTTGTTTATATCATTTGCTATTTATATGTATTTTCTTAAATAAATGATTTTTCATAATTCAAACAATGGCTTATTGGCCAATAATTATTCAAACTAATAGTTTAACTATCAATACTATAAAATTTACTTTCGTTTATAGGTCAATGTAACTGACATAGTCATTCAAAATTTACAATCAAGTATAAATATTTTATGATCATGCTAATAGAATTATAAATTGGATGTGGCTCTGTGACATCCAGTACCAGATCTTCCGGCAAATCCGTACGATATGTGTACTTCCACTATTTACTATGTGTAAATACATGTATGTGAACAGTGCTTGTATTAACAGAATTCAAAATGCAAGAAACAGTTGTACGTATTTATGTGTAAACTTAAATACTGTAAGTACAACATGCACGATAAACAATAGTTGTTAGTATTTAGGTGAAAACCTAAGTACAGTTAAAACAACGAATCAAGAGAAACAACAGTGTTCAAGTAAATAACAAGAACAAGTCGGTTACGATCTGAGATCTACAGATGACAGGAATCAGATGGCCAACAGATCAGAATGAAAACAATGTGAAAACAGGAAGTTTAGTTGAGTCCGTCAGTGAGGAAACACAATTCAAACACAATTACAGTGTTATTTCAGATTAACGAACTGACAGTGTGTTTGCGTGGGTGACGATTCACACAAACATATATGTGAGTTTAACGTTCTGAAATGATGACTGACAAGTAGAAAACAAAAGACAGAAAGCAAAACAATCGTCGTGTTCGATCGGGTGACGATTCGAATGAATACGCGCGAAGGTGACGCGATCTGATGAAACGAAACCGATAAACGATTTGAACGATAATAAAATAAGGAAAATAAATTTCAAAGATTTATTTGGAGTTATTACCTAAAAAGAATTTTATAAAACTATTCTGGTAAAATTACGCGTTAACGAGGTTTAACGGTCTGATCGCGAACGAAACAGTAAAAATAAGTAAAATATAATATTTTACGTTTTACAATTTTGAAACTTATCAAAAATAATCCAAGAAAACTAAATTACGTGTTCAATTATTTAATTACGTAACCGTAATAACACGCGCGTAAAAATACGCGAAGACGAAAACCGAGCAACCGAAACGAACCCGAACACCCCCGGGGTATAAATACCCTAAATGAGGCTTCTTCCTCATTCAACACCTCCACTTTCTCTCTCTAGAAACCATTTCCGGCCACCCACTCTCTCTCTACCTTCTCTCTACCATAACTCACTCAAAACTCAACCAAATCACCTCATTCTTGCGTCAAATCGAAGCTCTCGACATTCCCTACACAAAGGTACCAAGGATCGGCCCTATCTCCATCTCAAACTCTCGAAATTTTAGAGAGAAGTTTCGGTTTTTAGGGTTTTCTACAAACCCGACAAAAATCGAAGTTTAACCGGTTTAAAACATCCCTTTTTCGACCCATACACCTTCTAGATGAGTATATTCACCTAAACCCACTCAAAACGACTATATATATGACTATACCCCGAAATCATCTTCTCCCATGGCTGAAAACCCGTTCCGGCGAATGGCCCATGAGTATGAGCCATTCGGCCGAATGAGTGGGGAGAATGAGTCGAGAGAATGAGTCGGGAGAATGAACCATTCGGGTGACTCATTCGGGGGACTCATTCGGGTGACTCATTTGGGAGACTCATTCGGGTGACTGACTCATTAGGGTGAAAACTCATTAGCATGAGCCATTCTTATGAAAATCACAAGAATGAGTCATTTTCACTACACCAACTTAATTAACAACTCAGATTTCAAAAAGAACAATCAAATAAGGGATCGTAACTCAATTAACATTTAATCAAACACAGGACTGTGAATACAACATCAGTACGACAACATCGAGCGTGTGCATTCTTGAGTCTTAGTCAACCACTACAACAACAAGGTGAGTTCATATGCCCCTTTTAATTTAATCTTAACTGATTTTAAACTCTCGGGGCTGAGGAACATGCTTTACTTTTATTTATTTAAAAGTTTTGCTTTACATATTGCAATTACATTGATTTTAGATAATAATTAATTGTTATTATCGCTTATCATTGTATGCATGCTTGTATGATCATGATATGACAGGGATAATCAGATAAACTAAATAATATATCTTATTAGTTTATCAAAGCAATAGAATGACATAGTTGTAAGATCTTAGCTTATAACACTTAGTTATTCTTACATAAATAATCGTTGGAACAATCACAGGAAAGCATATGAATGTTATAAAGATACTATATATCTTTGTAAAAACATTCGATACAAGAGTTAAGTGAGTGTATTAGGACAAGTCCTTTAAACACTTAGCTTTACAACTCAACACATATTACAAGAGAACATGGAACAAGGAATGATAATTATGATAATGTAACTTCATGATAACAACATCATTCACTCAAATAATTAACATAATGTAATAAGACAAGTTCTTATTCAACCTTGTTAGTAACACGGAGAACATATGACACTGAGAACAATAACACGGATGAACGCAATTACAATTAGTTACTATTCACCTGTTGCATTATATCACTTCAATCATGTGCCACTAGTTCAAGTTGATCATGTAAGCCCCTATAATTCGCTGACCAGTTAGTTTGACGTGACTAAACCGACGATAGCATAGTGGTACCATAGGTTTGACAAACCTCTAGCTTGTAGGGCTAGTATGTTGATCGTATTGATTCATTGGCCGGTAACGTATGACCGGTGACAGGGCGACTTCAAGTCAGGTTCTGGTAAGCGACACATGGTGATATTAATCTGCAGTGATAAGTAATTAATCCATCGTCTCTTGTTGACTAGTAGACTGAGAAAAATTATATTCTCATGTCATATTACTAGTAACAGTTTCGATGAGGCCCTTGGTATTACAAGGTGGTAGAGGTAAATCGGATGCATTGAAATCTGATTACGTGAGGATTTCAATGGATTCCTTTTAGGCTCTATGCACTATGGTTCAAGATCAAATTACAAATGGTTAACTAACACTCTTAATATTTAAAAGTGAAACAATAGTTAACCCACAAGTAATGGAATAATATAAGGACCGGATTAAATTAATCTAACTTCCTTAATTCATTGAGGGATTATCAATACTTCGGTTTGATAACTAAACCCCTCATATTATATTATTCTACATATGGTATAACAGATGAATACATATCAGACATGTTGAACAATTGGGAAAATGGATATCTTTAGTTGTATCGCAAGTAGTGTGGAACTTGACTGAGCATGTGGTGGGATGGCGTCTGGGCTTGACCCTTTCGTATGCCCTATATATAAGCATGCTTGATCAGGTGATACCCTACTTGTACATATAACTAAGGAGAGGCCATTGGGTGGAAACAGGTGAATCAATCATTACAAGTATCAAGTATGACTATGTGACTGTGTGTGAGCAATTCAAGGTTTTCAATATTCAAACTTATGAACTCACCAACCTAGTGTTGACTTTGTTTAAATGCATATTTTCTCAGGTGATGAACATGTTTAGTCACCAGACTTCAAGATTATAGCTAGAGGACTTTTAGAAGACCTAGCTGCATTTTGTGTGATCATTACTTTTGGAATGACAAAAACATTGAATCATATTTTGTAGATCTTGTACAGTTACAAGATATAAACACATTGATTCTTGTGGATGGATTTACTGAGTTAAATTATGAACGATACATTGTAATTTAACTTTGTAATTATATATCATTGTCATGTTTACATTTCTCAATTATACATCATGTGCTATGCAAACAATCTGATCAATTGATTATCACTCAAGATATCGCGCCCCGGGAACCTTCCGCCCGACGGGAAAACATGATCCGTTCCCGCCGGCCCGGGGTGTGACAGGCTCAATGGTAGAGCACTCACTTTACTAGTGAGAGGTAGGGGGTTCAATCCTCACTACCACCAATTTATATGGGAGATACGAGGGATGACCCTGGCTTGCCAGGGTTCGAGTACTGATCTCACCTGGTTTTACCGGCTCCTCGCTGTCGTGCTGTTTGGCGGGCGTGGGGGTCGGGTTTTATCCGGGGAATCCCTCAATTGGTGGATCGTTAGGGGCTCCGTCCGTCCGGACTATTGGCCGGCTCGGGCTACCTTTAGCCAATGGGGGCCGCGTACGGAGTATTGGCGTTTACTTAGTTGGTCGTTCAAAAAAAAAAAAGCTAATAGAATTGCATTTGATAATAAAAGAAAAATTTATGATCATCATTGTTAACTTATATGAATAAAGGAAAATTAATATATTTTAATGTTTTTTGAATATATGAACCACTATTTATTATCTTAAATAATAAATTATTTACGGAATGATCAAAATTTTGGTATTTGTCTTGAGAGTATAAAAAGCTCTGTGTATACTGTGAATTACAATAACTAAATATATTTTTGAAGGAGTAGAATTAATTAGTATTTAATAAATAGTAACTCAGGGTTTGTTTAATCTATATCTATACTTTATAATAAAATAGTAACAATTTTGCCACTTATCACACTATTGCCACATTTTACATTCTTACACTCTTATTGTCATTTGTCAACACCTTATCATTACATTTAATTCTCTTTTCTATTAAATAATTATTATATTCTCTCTTATTAAATAAATTACTTCTCTTATTAAATAATTATAATACTAATAACTAATATATTATTTATCTTTTTATTATAAAACACACTTAAATTTATTTTATAAAATATGAAATTTTCTAAAATCAAAAAATTTTTAAAGTAAGAAATATTTTATTTTCAAAAAACAAAATTTATATAAAACCTAGTTATCTTAAAAAAAGATTTTTTTAAATTAAAATATATGATAAAAGGAGTTTTTCAATAATGAGATTTTTATCATTCAATGACGTTATCTATATATTTTTTAAATCTTAAGTAATAAAAATGATAGCGAAAGTTACATTATTATGTTATCTTTAACGCTAATTTAAATTAGGTCGCTTAACTTTAATAATTACAAAAATTATATTTTTATATTATTGATTTATAAAAGTTAGTTTTAATATAATAGAACCTGAAGTTTTTAACGCTAGTTATTTTAAAGATATCAATTATTACACATTAAAAGGTCATATATTATTTGTATAATGATTAAAGTTTTTAATTATTTTTCTATTACTTAAAACATTTATTAATATGTAAATCAATCATTTTATATCAAATATTGCTTTATAATATCTAAATTTTCATTACTAACTATTTAACATTTTATCTAGTATATAATACACGTATTTGTTAAATGTAACTTAAAAAGAAGCCCGCCAGTGGCCTACCGATTTCCGCAATTTGCCGGCATCCATGCAATTAACGTGGGCTTGAACCCCCTTTGATTTAGTTGTTCGCATAAATTTAGTTTTTTTATATTAATTTTTTTTAAACGATAAATATATTATACTCCTAAATTGCCACAAATCAACTATATTTCATCACTGCATAAGATTGAACCATCACTTTATATTTTAAGAGGCAAAATTTCTAACAAGTGTTATTAATACACTACTACAAAAATCACCATAATGCAACTTGTATAGTCAAAAAAAGGCTGCATTAGCTGAAGTTGCATTAGATCTAATGCAACTTTTTTGTTACATAATACAACTTTCTTTTTTCCTAATGCAACTTTTTTAATGCAACATTTTAAAAAAAGTTGCATTATGTAAGAAAGAGGTTGCATTAGGCTAATGCAACTTCACATAATACAACCTATTTGCAACCTTTTGTGTCAAAAAAAAGTTGCATTAGGCTTATTTTGTAGTAGTGATAATATTGATCAAACTGTTAAACTTTGTAGTTTGGTTAGTTTTGAATTAGTCAATTTGTTTATTTGTAGTTGATTACACTAAAGATCTTAAGAAATATGTTACTCTAAAGTCTGTTTAAGTAATCTGTTAATTTTATATATGTTATGTAATATGCTAGTATGAAATAGGCTAGGTAATATATATAGTAGTATAAGATATCTTAAGAATATGTAAATTATATATTTGAAATCTTCAATATGTAATCTGAAAATTTGCTTATCCATTGATTGGTTAATGTTTTTATCTGATTGTAAAATAGAAATCTCTTAGTTAATATATTATCTTATTAATAATATATAAGATTGAATTCGGTTTACTTGGTTGAATTCGGTTTATTCAGATCGGTTTATTCAATTTTTAATCGGTTTATTTGGTTTTAATCGGTTTATTTGATTGAATTCGGTTTATTTGGATCGGTTTATTGGACATTTAAGCGGTTTATTTGGCTTTCAATTTGTTTATTTGGTTTTACCCAAAATTAGAACCGAATCACTTCTCGAATTCGGTTCGGATTTTTGATAGGGAAAGAAATTGAAAACCGATTAAACTATACCGAATAAACCGTTAACCGAACCAATTGACATATTTAGTTTAAAAATGCATGAAAGTAACTTTCTATACTTTTAAAAAAAATGATTTTTTGCAACCATTAAATAATGTGTTTATAAATGCATCTTTTTAGTTCTCTTCGTCGTATTAATTCTCATTTGAATGAATCTCTATATATACGTATATATAAAAAATTTTGTGTCCCCCTAAAAAATGGGCCTGGGACGGGGGATGGGGTCGGGTTTACCCCTCCCCGGGCCGCCCATGATCTTAAAGGTGTAACATGAAATCCTAATTTTATCATTTTTTTAACGGCGAAGGTCTAAATAGTGTGACCCACTGTTTGTATATCATTTCACCAATGTCTAGTTACCTGGACCACCCATGAGTCATCACTACCACTTCAGGAGAAAACCCCACAGGGAAAACCCCTGACCCCCCTCAAACCCACTTTTTTGCTGTGGAAGTGATTTGAACCCAAGATCTCCCATTTGAAAGAATCTTTCGATAACATTGCGACACTCCCTCATTGGTCCTAATTTTATCATTTAATGTGAAATATGACATGTTAAACTGTAATATGTTATGTTAAATGTACGGTGAATATCATGTGATATATACATGCATGTACGGAAATGAATGAAGAATGTCTAAAGACAAGTTAATGAGAAGTGACATGAACTAATAACATTTTAGTGGTTATATTTAGACTTTTGGGTTATAGTTTAAAAAAAGGAAAAAGTTACCAAATTAGTCAAACTTCCATTTTTTTACCAAAATAATCACTTAAATTTCGGCCTCTTATACACCTCTTTAGACGTCACTTTAAACGCCTTTTTTCTCTACTTTTGTAAACATGCGGGCCCACATGTCGGCGGATAAATAGGTGTCTTAAGACCTCCTTTTCTACTGGCGTCTTAGACGCCTCTTTAAACGTCACTTTAGACGCTGTTTTAGACGTCACTTTACTATATTTGACAGAAAAATGGCGTCTAAAGTGGCGTCTAAGACGCCAGTAGAAAAAGAATCTTAAGACACTCATTTAGACCCCGACAAATCCGCCGACATGTGGGCCCGTATGTTTACAAAAAGTACAGAAAATGAGCGTTTAAAGTGACGTCTAAAGCGGCGCCTTAGACGCCGGAATTTGAGTTATTAGTTTGGTTAAAAGGTGGTTAATTTTGACTAATTTGGTAATTTTCCCTTAAAAAAATGGGAGGATACTAAATTGAGAAGTTTATTTGAGAAATGCCAGCCCTAACCGGGCCTAGATGTTATAGTTATGGCATCAGACCTTAGGTACTATTTCTATAAAATAATAAATTTTATAAATAAGACATTGTCTGAAGATTGGTGAGGATTTTTCCGGTCTCAACAAGGATTCTTTTAAGATGTGTTTCGTTGTTTTTACTCTTCTTACTAACATTATGATAGTTTTTGCTATGTTTTTCATGATTTTGTTGTGATAATTGTGTTTCCCTTTATGAACCTAGTAAAACTAGCAAAGGATGACTTTGTGATTGGTACAATATGAATGTAAATTTACGATAATGTCAGACCATTTAACCTCACTTTCTGGGATTTGGTATTTATTCATTTATTTATGATCTATCACTAATCACATGTGGGAACATATTATTTCTATTTTTGAATTATTTAGATTTTATTGGGAATTTTGTATTATTCTTAAGATTTTAGTGAGTTCCGTCGGTGATCTCTTAAAATATATGATTTCTAAAAAAAAATGTATCAAATGAAGATTGAACACAAGAAACGGTTTACAAATACTTCCTTTGAGGCCACCGATCCGGCTTTTTACCTATTCCTCCCAGTTAGTCGAGTGTTAGAGAAAACTAGGGGCTTTATCACGTAAGCAGGTTCTTACGGTTTTCAAAAAAAAAAAACTAACAATAATAATAAAAAGTACACTACAAGAACCTACAATCTATCAATCAAAGACTCACAAATCAAAACAGAATGTGTTTGTGATCTAGAAACAAATTAGAATGAATTAACATGATAGACATGGAAAGACCCTTTTAAAGATGACGAATATTATTTATTATAAAAAAGATGATAGATGATGCGTGTCTATAATTAAGATTCAAGACCAGATGAAGAGATCTTAAAACCTCGCATTCTTGACAAATTGATGATGATAAAAAAAACAGATTAGCAAAGCCCAATAAGTTCAGCCCACAAAAAGATTAGCAAGGCCCAACTGCTTATTCCTTTTAGCCCAACAATTACCCATCATCATTCAGCCCAAACATTAATGGGAAAATGCCCAAATGACCAAGTTATTTCCACAAATGTCTATTTGGCTTTAATATGCCAGATTTTGCTCATACTGTGTACAGGCACCTCCGTCCGTGTTTACACAGGTGGGCGCCTGTAATTTGACGCATTTCTTATAGAGGCGTGGACATTCGTATACTTTGACTCCTGCCCGTAAGTTCTCAAATTTTGTCACGGGCGTTGGACCCACACCAACACTGAATGAACCAGGCGTACGCCTTTTAAAAAAAAAGCACCTCATTACCCAAAATTATTCACAGGCTCCCGCCTGAATGAACCAGACGTCCGCCTGTTTTAAAAAAGCACCCCATACCCTAAATTCTTTACAGGTGCCGGCCCGTATGATAAGGCACCCGCCTGAATGAACCAGACGTCCATCTAATAAGAAAAAGCACCCTGGTACCCGAAATTCTTCTTAGGCGTCCACCTTAAAAAAAGCGCCCCGCACCCAAAATTCTTTACAGGCCTCTCATCCGTGATAAAAATTGAGATCTTGCGGGCGGGAGTTAAAGTATATGGGTGTCCACGCCTATATAACACATGTGTCAACTTTTAATTAGTGGGTTATATATGCGTCGGTGCCCGTAAGTGAATGAACACTGGATTTTAAAGTGTACATTATGGGGAAAATTTTGGTATAACTTCGTTATTTTGGGGATTTCCCCAAACATTAATATAGACACAATTAACAATTAGAGAGTAAGAATTGGTAATATACATATACTTCAACATGATTCCTCAGTTGTTGAATTTGAAATGACGGTGGTATCATCCTTGAAGAGTTTGGGTTCCGTTTTCCATGTTATAATTAAATGGTGAAAACATACACTAGCTTATATGATAGAGACATTTCTTTTTATAAATATGGTTTTGGGTTCAAATTCAAGTAATGAGATAATATTGAGAAGTAAGAGTATAATAGTATTGTTATTCGTAAAAAAAAATGAAATACATGGGTTATTTCATTAGATTTTTGATCGACTATATGCATAAAGATCGGTGTAAGCTACCAATATTGTGTTTCACGTAATTAAGCCCTTTATCTAAATCTCAAATGCACCATTCTCATGAAAGTATCTACAACCACTGAAACACTCATGCCAGGAGAATCAGATTCCTTGTTTTATCTCCGCGTAATACAAGCTTGTCCTTCAATAAATTTTAAAACTTTTGACAACTAACAAAATCATATATACTCACTTCAATTTGAAAGTATTAACCTAAATAACTTTGTCAATATAAAGCCAAATCTAGGATTTTTTTAACATCATTGTAATTTATTATGTTTTCTTCTTATATGAGTTTGCGAAAATTCATCACCGTTTAAGACGTAACATCGTTGTAAGTTCCGTTTACATTTACGTAACCGTTTACGATCCGGTCATTGTGTAATATCACTACAAGAATCTTGCCCAGCCCCGACAATCCCTTTCTCGACGACTTAAGTCGCCGGAATAGTTAGCTCAGTGCCGACGACCTGTCGTCGGCAAAAGTGTCCCCGTGATTTTTTTTTCGCGCCACCGATACCGACGAGATCACGTCGGGAGAAGTTTTGGGACAAAGCGGGAAAAATGGCGCCATTTTTAATTCTCTTTACCGACTAATTGTCGTCGGCAAAAGTTTTTTTTAATTTTCTTTCCCTCTTTTCACGAATATACGCGGGTTAAATTTTTTCCCGAAAAAACCTATCTCCCCGACAAGTCGTCGGCACAGACTGAATAAAAAAAAAATTACCGAAGACCCTATCCCGACCAACTGTCGTCGGGACAGATCTTCGCAAATCAGCAGCATCTTTTGATCTGTGTTACTTCTCTCTTCCACCCCTTTCGAGCTTCTCTCATTTTCTTCAACTTTTGGCTCGTTTTTCACCTTATTTCAGGTATTTGGAGCATATATTCTTATAGAGTTTGAAGATTTAATCTTCATTTTGCTAATTTTGTACGCACCTCTCGACATTTGCTAATTTCTTCGACTTTTGGCTGCACACCAGGAAGGAAGAAGATGCCAAGAACTCGGTGCCATTGAGTTCGGTTATCAAAGGCCATCTCCTGTTTTTGGTAAGATACCCGTTTCATTGTTTTCAACTTCTTTTGTATGTATGTATGTATGTGTTTATGAATGTATCTGTAGTTGTTTGATGAGATTGACTTGTGTGCTAACAAGTTTTTAGGTTACAATAAGAGACCACAAGAACTTTTATATATTCATATTATTTGCAAATGATTATTGTTTATTTATGAATTGTATTTATGTTTGTGTGTTTACAAGAAAAATAGGGAAGAAAATTTGAAGTTTATTTGGTTTTTTTTGAAGATTTCAACAAGTTTAAGTTGGGGTTTTGAAGGTAATACATATTATTTGGTTTATTAGTAAAAAAACTCGTGTTTATATATGAATTTTATCTATGTTTGTGTGTTTTCAAGACGTATTGGAAGAAGATTTGAAGTAGATTTGTGGATTTTGAAGATTTGAACAAGTTATTGAAGTTGAATTTTGAAGGTAATAATTAATTTTGGTTAATATTTTATGTTTTATATGATTACATGAGTATGATTATGTTATGTAGGATGATTATGTTATGTAAGATGTAAAAATATAATTATGTATTTAATTGTTAATTGTAATTGTATATGTTAGCAACTAGATGTGTCTTTAAGTATGCATTATTAGTATATATGTAGTGTTGAATTGTGTTAGTTTGTATGTTTATCGTATAAGCATATATGTTAGCAACTAGATGTGCCTTAAATATGCATTATTGGTACATATGTAGTTATTGAATTGTGTTGCCTTGTATGTCCATCATATATGCAAATATGTTAGCAAGTATGTATGTTTAATGTATGCATGTAATCATATAATTATGTATGTAATTGGAATTGTAATTGTAATGGTATATGTAATTATAGAACTATGTTTGTTTGTATGTTTATAAATTGATTTTAGTTTTAAATTGTACTATGCATTATTTGAAATAATTCAATGTGGATACAAATACAAGTATAAATATAAAATATAAAAAATAACTAGTACAAGTAGTATATATTTATAGATATGGGAATTAAGTTGTATTGGGCTTTCGAGTTAGTTGATTATAAATGAAATGGTTAAGGATGTTTCTTGTTAAAGGGTCATAGTTTTTGGTTTTTTATTGGTTAAATTGTAACCTTTAACTTGCCTTTTTTATTTTATGTTATTTTATTTTAATAACGAAGAAGGGTAACAATGAAGCTTTGTAATTATCCAAAAATCCAATCATATAATAGTAGGCTTATCTTTAAATTATGATCAAGTTAAAACATTTTTCATATGTTTAAATAAAACATACAGTTAGATATTAGGATATATATATATATATATATATATATATATATATTGTTTTATCTATATGTACGTATGTTAAACTATTATATAATAAAACCTTAAACTAATCAAACCTTAAACTATTATTTAATAAAACCCTAATAAAACCTTAAACTAATAAAACCTAAACCTTAAACTAATCAAACCTAACTATTATTTAATAAAACCCTAATAAAACCTTAAACTAATAAAACCTAAACCTTAAACTAATCAAACCTTAAACTATTATTTAATAAAACCTTAAACTAATAAAACCTAAACCTTAAACTAATCAAACCTTAAACTATTATTTAATAAAACCCTAATAAAACTTTAAACTAATCAAACCTTAAACTATTATTTAATAAAACCCTAATAAAACCTTAAACTAATTAAACATTAAACTATTATTTAATAAAACCTTAAGGAAGACAAGACTTGGAAAAGATAGGTATTAGACAAAATTTATGGTTAACAAAGAATAACAACAAGGTTTATCAACCACATGCTCCTTACTCTTTCATACCTAGCGATCGAGAACGTTTTTGTAAGTTTATTACAGGAGTGAGACTACCTGATGGTTTTGGATCGAACTTCAAAAATAAGATACTTTCTAATGATTCAAATTTAATTGGGTTAAAATCTCATGATTATCACATCCTAATGCAACGACTGCTACCAATAGGTGTCCAAATAGGTTTACCAAAAAATGTTTCTACAACAATCACCGACATTTGCACCTTCTTTCAAAAAATCTGTGCACGATCATTAGATGTGAAATACATGGAAAAAGCAAATAAGGAAGTTGTTAAGATCTTATGCAATTTAGAATTGATATATCCTCCAGCATTTTTTGATATAATGGTTCATCAAATCCTTCATTTAGCAGAAGAAGCTATTCTTGGTGGGCCTGTGTATATGCGATGGATGTATCCTTTTGAAAGATACATGAAAAAGTTAAAAGCCTATGTTAGAAATAAAGCTAGACCTGAAGGCTCAATAGCGGAGGGTTATGTTCCAGATGAAGCATTGACATTTTGTTCTATGTATCTTGAGGGTATGCAAACTAAATTCAATCGACCTGATAGAAATGCAGATTCTGGCATTCCTAAGAGACAGTTGCAAGTGTTTTCATCACTGTCGCACCCCGAGAAATCCCGTCCCTTCCGGGGCGCGAACGGCGGCAGATTGTCAGGATCGCAGTCTCCGGTCACACAACATGCGAGACCTATATGTCTGATTTCTTACGTACATCCAATAATTTGGATAAAACAGTTTAGTAATATCAGAGTTGCGGAAGTGAAGTATAAATTAACAAAACAGTTTAATCATTCATAGTTGCGGAAGCGCTTTAAGCTGATTAACATTACATAACAACCAAATGGTAATAAATGTTTGATAAACTAAGACACTTAAATAGATGCATGCGACTCCGGCCTAGCATCCTATTCCTGGTGCGCATGCCTTAGTTACCTAAGAAAACATGCGAGTAAATGGTCAACACAATGGTTGGTGAGAGCACAGGTTTGTGATCAGCAGTAAACATCAAAATGTTTAAAGTAAATGTATGCAGGTCTATTTTTCAATACAATGCAATATCAATTGATAGCTAGTCAATATGTTTTATATCATATGCGGGTTCGCAACCGAAGCTAACATGCTGCCTCCCGCCATATCCATCCAAGATATGGCAAATGTTGTATGGATCAATTATGCACTGTTCCGACCTCCAGTCGGGGTGGCCATACGGCTCGCAACAGTGGGGGCTTGTCAGGCCCAAATAGTACTATTCAGAATTACCACGCTGAGCGCAACGCGCTATTAACGGTTCGAGGTGTGTGTAATGAGGACTTATCAGTTTTGTGGATGAATGCCACACATATGCATATACGATATTAGCATGTACAAAAATAACCAAAAGTGTGTAAGTTGTTTCAAAACAGTTGTATGCAATGTTTTCTCCCCCAAAGGTTAGAAAATGTAAAAAGGGGCCGTGAACTCACCTGTTAGTAGTTCCGGTATGCGTGAGTGTTCGCGTCTGCGAAAGCTAGCACCTGCTAGTATGCACCTATAACCATATAGGTGTGAGTATGTGTTTTGTGGTGTGTTGTAATCCATACAACTCCAAGTGTCGGTGTGCTCAATCGAGTATGTGTGTGTTGACTTGTGTTGACTCGACGAATCGTTGATGACACGATTGTTGTGTTTATGTGCCTTGACGCACATAAGACACTAATATGCATCCTATGACTCTAGTCACATAAGTTACCATTTTTAGCAAGTTTCCCATTTAGGAAAGTGTGGTTATGAAATTCCATTTCATAAAACTAATAACTCTAGTATGCTTGTAAAAACTCGTTTATACCCTTAAAACACATCGTTTGCGCATAAACCACCATTTATGCCGTTTCGCCCATATAAAGTTTCCTAAAATAGTAAGTACTTGTTTAAAAGCTCGTTTTCACAAATCAAGGTTTCCAAATATGTTAGAAATCATTTCTAAACGTATTTCAATAATCCAAGTTCATCGAATCTTTCAAAAACATCAAAAGCCCTCTTTTGATTTCTAAAAGTTTCCATTTATAGAAAGTTTCTATAAAACCACGTTTTTGACAAAATCAGATATTCCAATGTGTTTCTAAACACTCCAATACACATTTAACAACATCTAGACGTGTCTAACATGTCTAGATCGTCACAAATCCAAGACTTGCAACATAAAAGTTTCCTTTTATGGCAAGTGCACCAAATCATCATCAAATCAAACCTAACTTAATCAAAACTCAATTCCAACATTTCTAAACATTAAAATCAGTAATCTATAACATCTATTCAACAAATCACCAACGATTTTGTGCACAATAACCTTATGGAGTTGCATGTGGGTTTTAACCCTTTGCATGTACGATCTAACACTATGTAAGCATTTAAAACTACCTTAGATGCAAGATTCGAGTGGTAGCAGGTTATGAAGCCCTGGAAATAGTTGAAAGTGGTCCTCTCGCGTGTTGCTAGCTTCCAAGACCTCCTATGGTAGCTCCAATGTCCTCAAATCTTCCAAGGATGCAAGTATGTGGCTTAGGAAGTGTTTATCAAAGGTTCAAGAGCTGATTTAGGAGGGTTCAGTCGCTGGAAGATGAGAGAAATCGGTGTAGATGGTGAAAGAATCCGACTGAAATGATATGGGGTTGATTATAAAGAAAATCTGATCTGCATGGCCTTCGCGTACCGCGGAGGCCGATCAAAATTTTCTACCGCGTACCGCGATAGGATTCGGGAGTCTCGACTCCCGCTTTCCTTCGCGTACCGCGGAGCCTTTTGCAGAGGGGCCATCGCGTACCGCGATGAGTCCACTTCTTTCTTTTTCGATTTCGTTGATACGATTTCGCTCGTACTTGATCTCTAACGTTTATCCTAAACACCTAACATATGTTTAGCACATAATCATGTAATAATATATAAGTTTGATTGATCACCAACGTTCGTGAGACTCGTGTGTGTGTTTCGATAATTCCTTGAATTATCTTTGATAGTTTGTGTTCGTGACTAACGAAGTGTTCGCACGCTTGATTAATCCTAATCAACGTGTGATGCACAATTCAATAATTCCCCGAACTATTGTTTTGTGTTAGTGTTGTGGTTGCCACACTTGGTTTCCAAAACCAATGCGCAATGTACGATTCGATAGTTCCACGAACTATCGTTTCGTAGTTGTTTGTGTTCAACTCATCTAATTAAACATAACTAGATGAAATGCAACAAGTATGAATGTGAAATGTAAAGAATGTAAGAGTTGCGATTTACCTGAAATTGTCGGGTGTCACATCATCCCCTTGTTGAAAGAAATTTCGTCCCGAAATTTGGTTGTTGTTGGTAGTGTTTGAGAAGTAAGAGTGTTTGAGAAAAAAAAAATTTTCCGGTTGTCACATCATCCCCTTGTTGAAAAGAATTTCGTCCCGAAATTTATTCGTTGTTGTCGACGTTCGACGTTGTCTGTTTGAAGAGATGGGGATATTTGCGCATCATCTGATCTTCACGTTCCCACGTGAATTCAGGTCCGCGTTTCGAGTTCCATCGAACTTTGACAATGGGTATCTTGCTCTGTTTGAGTTGTTTGACCTCACGGTCCATGATTTCTACCGGCTCTTCCACGAACCGTAGCTGTTCATCCACCTGGATCTCATCCAGTGGAACAATAAGTGTTTCATCCGATAAACACTTCTTTAGGTTTGAGACATGAAATACGTTGTGAACTCCATCGAGTTCGGCTGGTAAGTTGAGTTGATATGCCACTGGACCAATCCTCTTCAGGATCTCGAAAGGCCCAATATACCGTGGGTTCAATTTGCCTCGTTTACCAAAACGAATGACGCCTTTCCATGGCGAAACTTTCAGAAGGACTTTATCTCCTACCTGAAATTCCAAAGGCTTTCGGCGTTTGTCGGCATAGCTCTTTTGTCGATCACGAGCTGCTGCCATGCGGTTTCTTATTTGCACGATTTTCTCCGTTGTTTCGTGTACAAGTTCCGGGCCAGTGAGCTGACTATCGCCCACTTCTGCCCAACAGATGGGTGATCGGCATTTCCTGCCATAGAGTGCCTCAAAAGGCGCTGCCTTTATGCTTGTATGATAGCTGTTGTTGTAAGAAAACTCCACTAACGGTAGGTGAGTTTCCCAGCTGTTACCGAAGTCCACTACGCACGCTCGTAGCATATCTTCAAGGGTTTGTATCGTGCGTTCGCTCTGGCCATCAGTTTGTGGGTGATACGCTGTACTCATATCCAACCGCGTGCCAAGCGACTTTTGTAGTGATTTCCAGAAGTTAGAAGTGAATCTGGCGTCTCGATCCGAAATAATGGAGGTCGGCACTCCATGTCGCGAGACCACTTCCTTGACATAGATTCTGGCCAGTTTTTCCATCTTGTCATTTTCCTTGATCGCAAGGAAATGTGCTGACTTAGTCAGTCGGTCCACGATCACCCATATTGTGTCACACCCACTTGGGGTACGGGGTAATTTGGTGATGAAATCCATGGATATTTGTTCCCACTTCCACATGGGGATCTCTGGTTGTGTGAGTAATCCAGATGGTTTCTGGTACTCGATCTTGACTTTGGCACAAGTCAAGCATTTGCCTACGTAAGTAGCGATGTCGGCTTTCATGTGCGGCCACCAGTAAAGTATCTTCAGATCGTGATACATCTTATCAGATCCAGGGTGAATGGAATATCGGGATTTGTGAGCCTCGTCCATCACAAGGTCTCGTAGGTTCCCATGATGCGGAACCCAGATGCGTTCCATGAAATACTGTAAGCCATCGGCTTTTTCCGTAAGTTGTTGCTCCATTCCCCTCAGTGATTCACCCGCTAAGTTTTCAGGTTTAAGTGCCTCCACCTGGGCATTACGTATCTGTTCAGGGAGGTTGGGATGGATGGTGAGTTGTAAAGCTCTTACCCTCCTGGGTTTCGGTGCATTCTTCCGACTTAGGGCATCGGCCACTACATTGGCCTTCCCCGGGTGATACTTGATGGCACACTCATAGTCGTTTAGGAGTTCGAGCCAGTGACGTTGTCGCATGTTCAGTTCCTTCTGCTCGAATATGTGTTGGAGACTCTTGTGATCAGTGTATATCGTACACTTTGTACCGTACAGGTAGTGTCTCCAGATCTTGAGTGCGAATACCACGGCTCCAAGTTCTAAGTCGTGGGTGGTGTAGTTCTTCTCGTGGACTTTCAGTTGTCGAGAAGCATATGCGATCACCTTGTCTCGCTGCATCAGCACGCAGCCGAGTCCTTGTATCGAGGCATCGCAATATACTACGAAGTCATCCGTTCCATCAGGAAGTGATAAGATAGGTGCACTACAGAGCTTCTGCTTGAGAAGTTGGAATGCAGCTTCTTGTTTGTCAGTCCAGAGATACTTCTTGTCCTTATGAGTTAAGGCTGTAAGGGGTTGGGCTACCTTCGAAAATCCTTCAATAAATCGTCGATAATAGCCGGCCAATCCTAGGAATTGTCGCACCTCAGTTGGGGTCTTCGGTGCTTCCCAGTTCTTGATCGCCTCTATCTTTGACTTATCCACATGAATCCCTTGTTCATTAACAACATGTCCCAAGAATTGGACTTCTCGAATCCAAAAGTCGCATTTTGAGAATTTAGCGTACAGCTTCTCTTTCCGTAGCAGTTCAAGAGCCAATTGAAGATGCTCTTTGTGTTCCTCTTGGGTTTTGGAGTAGATGAGAATATCATCTATAAAGACAATGATAAATTTGTCGAGGTAGGGTTTGCATACTCTATTCATGAGATCCATGAATACTGCTGGTGCGTTTGTCAGCCCAAACGGCATAACCAAGAACTCGTAATGGCCATACCGAGTGCGGAAAGCAGTCTTAGGGATATCCTCTTCCTGAATCCTTAGCTGATGATACCCAGATCGCAGATCGATCTTGGAGTAGTAACTCGATCCTTGTAGTTGATCGAACAGATCGTCGATCCGAGGTAAGGGGTATCGGTTCTTGATTGTCACTTTGTTTAACTCCCGGTAGTCGATGCACATACGAAAAGTGCCATCTTTCTTCTTTACAAACAAGACCGGAGCTCCCCAGGGTGAGAAGCTTGGTCTAATGAAACCCTTGTCCAACAGCTCTTGCAGTTGATTGGACAGTTCCTGCATCTCCGAAGGTGCAAGTCGATAAGGTGCTCGTGCGATGGGCGCTGCTCCCGGCACAAGGTCTATGCGGAACTCCACTTGTCGAGGTGGTGGAAGTCCTGGTAGATCCTCAGGAAATACGTCGGGATAGTCGCATACGACTGGGATGTCCTCTATTTTCTTCTCCTCTTCCGTCTTGTCAGTGATAAGTGCCAATATGGCTGTGTATCCCTTTCGTAAGCATTTGTGAGCTTTCATGCACGATATGATGTTCAGAGGAGTGTCACTCCTTTCGCCCTTTATGTCTAGAGTCTCTCCGTCAGGGAGTGGTATGCGCACAACCTTGTCGTGACAAATGATTTCAACCTGGTTTTCAGACAACCAATCCATGCCCACTACAACATCAAAACTGCCTAGTGTAACCGGCATGAGGTCAATCTTAAATTTATGGCCTGCTAGCTCTAAAGTGCATTCTCTCAGAATGTGCTTAGTTACAATCAATTTACCATCGGCTAGCTCTACTGTAAATTCAACATCTAAGGGTGTTGGGGTTATGGCAAGTATCTCACTAAAATCCTTAGATATAAAGCTTCTCTCAGCTCCAGTATCAAACAGTACAGAAGCATAATTATTGTTCAAGAGATACGTACCAGTTGCAAGGTTGGGATCTTTTCTGGCCTCCTTAGCCCCAATCACGAAGGCTCGTCCCCTCGTGCCATTGTTCCCATTGTTGTTGTTTTGCTGGTTGTTGTTGTTGTTTTTCAGGTGTGGGCAGTCCTTCTTGAAATGCCCTGGTTTGCCACATTCGAAGCAACCCTTTGGTGCTTCAAGTTGTTGTTGTTGTTGTGGCTGTGGGGTCTTTGCAAGCAGTTCACCCCTGCAGTCTTTGGCTGCATGTCCCTCTTTTCCGCAGCGCTGGCATTGGAAACGGCCACACTGACCCTGTGCATGATGGAAGTTGCACTTGTGGCATTTGGGATGTTTTCCAGCATAGCTTCCTTGGTTCTGGGTGGTTAGGATGGGTGGGGCATAAGCTTGGGTTGCTCCAAACTTACGTTGCTGTGGTGGTGGTTGGAGAGGGGTTGGTTTGTTCAGGGTGTCATCCCATTTTCGCTTGCCCTTGTCATTGGTTGTGGTTATAGCACCACGGGGTGGCAAGAGTCCTTGTGCGACAGCTGAATCAGTGAGTTTGTGGGTTAGTCGCACGGCTTGTTGCATGGTGATGGGGTCAGCAGAGAGCACCATGCCCTGAATTTGAGGTGGCAGTCCATCGATGTACTTCTCTATGTGCTTGAATGGTGGGTTTGCCATTTCTGGGCACAGGTTGGCCAATTCATAAGATCGAGCTGTGTAAGCCTCGACCTCGGAACCAATCATCTTGTGGTTCCAAAACTCAGTTTCAAGTTTCTGCACCTCGCCACGAGGGCAGTATTCGCGGTTCAACATTTGCTTAAAATTGTCCCAAGGCAGAGCGTTGGCTGCATCAAGCCCTAGGTTCTGAACATTGGCATTCCACCAAGTGAGGGCAGCTCCCTCGAATGTTCCAGCAGCGAACTTGACTCGATCCTCGTTCCTGCAGTTACTCATAGCAAAGGCCGATTCCGCCTTCTCGACCCAGCGTAATAGTCCAACGGCACCCTCTGTACCGCTGAAGGAGTGGGGTTTGCAGTCCAGAAACATCTTGAATGTGCAGAGAGGTGGGTTAGGATTTGCTCCTGAGATAAGCAAAGAGTAGAGTTGGGTTAAGTATCGGTTAAACGTGTTGAATTGGAAACAAGAGATTGTGATGCAAGGTGAATATGAAAAGGGATCATCACCTTGGTTCAGTAGGTTTTGGTTACGGGCAGCTTCCCGTGCAGCAAGTACCTCCTCAACCCGTTCGTTGATGAGGGCGTTCAACTCAGCTTGAGTCAAGTTGATGTTTCCACGTCCGCCTGCATTCCTGCGTCCTCCACGTCTTCCAGCCATGATCTTCATAGCGAGAATACGTGTTAGTGTTTGACTAATGACTAATGTAGTGTGTGTGGTAGGTACTGTAAAGAACGTGTTAGAGCTATCGGCTCTTCCCCGTCATGGGTAGTCACGTGCAGTGACGAACGTATTGCATAAAAGATGTAACGTGTGTGCAAGTACTACAATACTAAGCACTATGTGTTGTGTGGAGACTAGTGGTTATAGACTAAGTTCACTAAATGCAAACCTAATTCGCAATAACCGGAGGCTCTGATACCAATCTGTCGCACCCCGAGAAATCCCGTCCCTTCCGGGGCGCGAACGGCGGCAGATTGTCAGGATCGCAGTCTCCGGTCACACAACATGCGAGACCTATATGTCTGATTTCTTACGTACATCCAATAATTTGGATAAAACAGTTTAGTAATATCAGAGTTGCGGAAGTGAAGTATAAATTAACAAAACAGTTTAATCATTCATAGTTGCGGAAGCGCTTTAAGCTGATTAACATTACATAACAACCAAATGGTAATAAATGTTTGATAAACTAAGACACTTAAATAGATGCATGCGACTCCGGCCTAGCATCCTATTCCTGGTGCGCGTGCCTTAGTTACCTAAGAAAACATGCGAGTAAATGGTCAACACAATGGTTGGTGAGAGCACAGGTTTGTGATCAGCAGTAAACATCAAAATGTTTAAAGTAAATGTATGCAGGTCTATTTTTCAATACAATGCAATATCAATTGATAGCTAGTCAATATGTTTTATATCATATGCGGGTTCGCAACCGAAGCTAACATGCTGCCTCCCGCCATATCCATCCAAGATATGGCAAATGTTGTATGGATCAATTATGCACTGTTCCGACCTCCAGTCGGGGTGGCCATACGGCTCGCAACAGTGGGGCTTGTCAGGCCCAAATAGTACTATTCAGAATTACCACGCTGAGCGCAACGCGCTATTAACGGTTCGAGGTGTGTGTAATGAGGACTTATCAGTTTTGTGGATGAATGCCACACATATGCATATACGATATTAGCATGTACAAAAATAAACAAAAGTGTGTAAGTTGTTTCAAAACAGTTGTATGCAATGTTTTCTCCCCCAAAGGTTAGAAAATGTAAAAAGGGGCCGTGAACTCACCTGTTAGTAGTTCCGGTATGCGTGAGTGTTCGCGTCTGCGAAAGCTAGCACCTGCTAGTATGCACCTATAACCATATAGGTGTGAGTATGTGTTTTATATAAACGTTCGTAAATTAATTACGATCAAAATGATATAAACATTCGATAATGTACGGACACGTTATAAAGCCTATTAATAACGTGCAAAATTTCTGTGACCGTTTGAGTTCGAAATTTTAATTTTTTGAACGTTCTTCAAGTAATTGCAATCAAATTAATATAAGCGGGACCGTTATTGTCAAACCCCCAAATTCTCACTCGTGGTGTCAATCCACGTGGGTGTGACGTGGCCAGGATCACAGCTCATTGGTCATATAGAGTCGTTCTATATGCGTTCACAATCAAACATGTTTGTAAAATAATGCAAGTTTCAGTGATTCGCAGCAGAAAATGTGTGAGTAAATAAAACAGCGGAAATAAAATAGTAATACAGCGGAAATGATAAATTGTATCAGACACTACATAGTTTAAATTGTTTTCAAAGACATCAAGCAAACAAAAGCCTATGACACGAGTCTATATGCAAGTCAGACTCTCTTGAAATCCTCCAGTGTCCTAGCGTGTGCTCCATTAGTTACCTGAGAATACATGCGAAAAGTGTCAACTAAAAAGTTGGTGAGTTCACAGGTTTAGACAGACTAAAAAGTAAACAAACATATACTGGGTATGTTAAGTTTAGTTGTGGATCTACGATCCGTGGAATGTGTCAGTTCATCTTACCGAAACTCGACTATTCCCGTTTGCCTCCGTGGGTCATCGCTGAACCCGACATCAACATCGAAATTACACTCGTTATGACCTCCAGTCAACATTGGTGCCGAGTAGGGTTAGTCAAACCCAGTAGTACTACGTAATTACGACTCGTTTGTTAAACAACTAACGGTAAGGATAAGTGAGGACTTTAAGCGATAATAGTTACACTCGAAAATGGTTTCACAACATACCAGTCATATATCTAAAATAACTGCAATATAATTCTCACCCCATAAGTTTAGCAAAACAGTTAAAGAGTAAAAGTGGGGCCGTAAACTCACCTGAGATTAGTAGAGTGATGTGCGTTCGTACAAGAACGGAGTAGCTCGCCGGCTAGTAGTTACCTATATCACATAGGTGTCATAAGTTTGTGTCTCATACACGTGGGTCTCACAGGACCGTGTTAGTGTTTAACAACTCTAAGTTGTCGTGTGGGTCGTGTTGACCGTGTTTGACCTAACGACCTGTTGGTGACGGTTCTTGAATCATGTGATCGTGTGATGTACGGTTTAGTGTCGTGTGATGTGTACGGATACCAAAGTTACTTTCGTGAGGAAACTTAATATTTATAGAAGTTCCAATTTTAGGAAAGTTTCCACATTTGGCAAGTCATGCAATAAATCATAATCCGATTATTCTAACATGCATATTTATCCTAAGTGAGCATGTTATCACAAAGCATATAGTTACACACAGTCGGTTTAGCATGTAAAAGTTTCTACAATTAGAAAGTTACAAGAATAAGCATATGTTACAAAGTCTATATACCAATCTCATCATAATATCATCATTTTAGTCCTAGATGGCCATTAAATCATACTCGTTACCACTAACATGTTATCATCCATAGACTTTGTAAAAATAAAGTTACTATTTATAGTAATATTCATAAAAATAATTCTTTTGACAATTTCAACAACCCAAATATTCCAAGAATCATCATATTAGCATCAAAGAACACATTAGGCACACAACATCATCAAACCCATCACTCTAGAGCAACATTGTAGCAAAAAGTTTCTATTTTTAGAAATTTCGTGAAAATCATAACTTTTAGAAATTCTAACAAACCAAATGCATCAAAAATCATCACAATAGTCTTCTAAGCATCATTTTAAGCATAACTTATGGATCTAAACACATACATTAAACCATTTCATCAAGAATCACAACTTTATAATATTAAAGTTTCCATTATTAGCAATAATCACCAAATGGCCATTCTTTGACAAAATGAATCATTCTAACTATGTTGAACATCTCAAATATCACTTGTAACAACATTTTAATATCACAAATCATGTAAATCATGCTAGATCACACATGCATGTTGCTAAAAGTACCCATTACACGACCACATCGACAAATCATCATCATATGCAATCAAAATCACCTTATATCATTATTAAACCATCAAATCAGTAACAATAACATCAAAAATCAGATTCATAAGACCCAAGATTCGTGATTAAAGTGGTGCTAGAGATGCATGTGGGTATTTCCCCTTGCATGTGTGTTTTCATGTGTTAAAAACCCGAAATGGTGCTAGAAAACTACCTCCAAGGCTTCAAACTCATGAAATATGGCCTGAGATAGATGGTTTGAAGCTTCAAAGTCTGCTGGTGAAGCTTCTCAGTCGAGATGTGGAAGGTGGTGATGCTAGATTGGCCTTCAATGCTCTTCCTTTGTCCCAACTCCTTCTATGATCTTCAAAATGGCCTCCCAACACTCCTAGGTGGCTCCAATGGTGTTTTCAGAGAGGTTATGGTCGAAGAAGACGGGTTTCAGTCGAAGAAATCAAGTAGGCTCGACAGAAATGATTTCTTCTTGGTTAAATAAAGATTTTGCGTATAGGGCTGCGTCGCGTACCACGACATCTGACAAAAAGCACCGTCGTATAGCGCGACGATTAAAATAATCATTCGGTTCCCGAAACACGCTGCGTACCGCGATGGTGGAAGATGATCGGTCGTCGCGTACCGCGACGAATTTCGGAGAATTCAAATTATCCCGCCTGGGCTTCGTGTACCGCGAAGACCCATTTGTTTGCCCATAGCGTACCGCGATGGGTCTCGGTTGAGCCCAATAAGCCCAATTTCATAGTTTTGAACCGATTTTCGCGTTTCTACCGATTACGATCATCGTTTCTCTACTTGTAAGCATTGCTCTACCTAATTTAGGTTCCCTAGAACTTAAGTGTAGTGAAAGTGTACTATGGTTTGATCCGTTCACCAACGTTCGTCATTCAAGACACGTGCGAGTGTTGTGCGATAATTACTCAAATTATCGGTATGTTTAGACTGTTGTGCCACGTGTCACACTAAATACCAATTATTCTAGTGTCACGTATGAAATAATAATACACATTATTATTGAAATAAAATAAATGCTGACCTGGAAATTGTGAGGTGTCACAGTTATACAATAAAGTATGAACACGAAACAAGCTCGTGAATATTAAAAATATGTGAGCAAAGTAGATAGGGTTTTAAAAGTAGGACCTCAAAGTACAGGGGCCCTAAGTGAATGTAACATCCGGTTTTCCCAACAATGTAAAGATGCTTATCATATAATATGTTGTGCTTCCGTTTGCCTTAAACCAATGTTATTATACAGTAAGTTTAGCAAAACCCTAAAACGAACTAATTAAATAAGAGAATACACTTATATAAGCCGAGCAAATAAGTTATCTTTAAGCATAACAAGAATGTAGAGATAAAAATGATCAAAATGAGTGTAAGCGAAATTTCGAAACAAATCTCCGAATGAAAGTTACGACAGGCCGAAGTTCCGAGCGGGCATCGTAAATCTGAGCATTTTCATGACATGATTAGAAAGGTATTGGATAACCGTGAACCTAGGCAAAAACGGTGAGTAAAACTATTTCAAATTGGTTGAGTCAGCCCTGCATGTGATAATGCATATATATACAGGTTATATAGCACAATAAATTTTATATCCTTCCTCAAGCGGTGATAATTACTATAAATACTATTTACATTTTATTATGAAGAATATATTACTTTTTTTTTATTTTTTTTAAATAGGTTTTTGGTGATAACTTGCTCATAACAGGAGCGATGGTTGTCACCTCACACCACTCGTCCATACCCATCGTCCATGATATGGGTGAGTGCATGGTGTGAGGTGGCACTCATCGTTCTTACCATGGTCGAGAGGTGTGAGGTGTCATGATTAACCGTTCAAATGAGCATGTTAATGATGATTAGGGAACACATCGCCCCTACCATGGGTGAGACTAACTTGTTGAAGAAAATAAAAAACTAACCAGCCCTCTTGTGATCAAACTTACCACCAAAAACCTACTTTAGAAAAAAAGATATGTTTTGTTTTGTTATTTTTTGCATTTAGTTTTAGGGTTTTTTTTTCTGGTTGTAGGTTTATCATCACGTTTATCTTTGATTTCAGTTTTATAATTACTCGTTTTTACGAAAGATGAGTTCACGTTTTCTTTTGGGGTTTTTTTACGCTCATTCTTATAATAGAGTATGCGTTTGACGTTTTCAAATTAGATTTTAATATTCAGGATGTTGTCACCATTACCGTACATGAAACTATCATTATTAATTTTTTGGTTGTTTTTGACTTTTTATGTTCATGTAAGTTTTTCCTTTTTATAAATTGGTTCGCCTAGAATGGCGAAGATGTTTAACCGTATCAAGCGGGTCGGGTATAGTTCTCAAAAATGGCCAACCAAACTCTATCTAGCTGTATAAATACTAAAGGACCCTAGAGTTTAGTCTAATGGTATCTCTTGACTTCTCTAGTAAGAGGTTTTGGTTTGGAGTGTCAGTTATATAATATACTAGGTTAGTTCCCGTGTATTACACGAATTAAATAAAAAAATATAACGAATAATTATCAATGAAAATTTAGAAAAAAATTAAGATGATTTTTAATATAAAATACGACTACAATTGCGTATTATTTAATATTTGAAGTATTATAAGAATATTATGATGTCTTTAAACAACTTTTTTAATTTTTTTCTTTAAACATTGTGTTCAAATAATTGTTTTTAAAAAAATTATAATTTGTAATATTTTTTTTTTAAAAAAAAGTATATTTTTAATATTAATATCTTTTAATGTATTAAAATAATTATTCTAAAAATGCATAAAAGTGTATTTAATATTTAATATTATTATTTAATGTTAGATATATTTAATAAGAGAGAGAAGCGGGAAATGAATGTTGAGATGTTCTAAAATCATGCCATGTGGCTCTAAAATCCTTTATTTATTAGTATAAATAGATATTACTGATTTGAGCCAGAGAGTTTTCCTAGTCCTGTGCAAGTGGGTCAGGCTATCACGCTCTATTATTCGGGCGAAAGGTGATCTTGAGTGACCGGACGTTTGCTATTAAAATAAATAAATATAAAAAAAAGTTTTATAAATGCCAGATTCAAGATACATACATATTTGCATAAATAGTTTCTCTCTGCTCGTACACACAAATCTTAGATCTCTATCTCAAAGCATATAGAAAATGAATAAAAATGGTGATTCAAAACATGAAATCAAGCTAGATCAAGCCTAGCAGGTCAAGATATGCACTTGATTAATGGCCTTCTTCCCTACCAATTTCATGCTAATCCAAGCTTCTAATGAAGATGACAATCATACCCCTTATTTTCTTTCTCCAATTCTCCAACCTTGCAGCACTTCTCAAGACTTTGATGGTAATTTCTCACCCTCTCTATCACTGTTGCAAAACTCGGCCTCTAAGGCCGAGTACTCGCTCCAAGGAGTTGTTACGAGTCCGAGTACTTTCTGAGTATTACCCGATTACTCTCTGCCTAGGCAGAGTAATCGAAACTACTCGCTCCAAGAGCTATTCCGACAAGCGCATAGCGACTTTTGCAACCTTGCTCTCAATACATATCTACAAATTTTCATAATATTACTGCTACGATACTATAATTAACAAAGCCTTACAAGAATCTTGAATCTCTTGCACTGTTAAGTTGTACTGTACAACTGATGCTGGACACGTGGACAAAGGTCTGATAATAGTATGATACCTGATGCCTTTGATGGCAACACCCAAATGGGTTTTTGGCAAAGTTCAGAACTTTATGCCTTCACAGCTTCAGTTCACCAATCTTGATGTACAAGTGCATGAATAGTTGAATACTGATTGATCTTGATGCATGATTGAGTTGTATGGTACAACTCACGAATGCACTAGGGCTAAATACTTTATATTTATTCAACTATTCAAGTACTGGGTTCTTGATAAAGCTTGAATCTTTACATCAATATCATATCTTAATTTGGTGAAAAACATATTTTGAATACTTTTCATTCCATCACATGTCTTCAAGTTTGAATGTGGCTTTTAATTAAAAAAGTTTTTAATGTGTTGGTGGGAACCTGCTGTTTAGTGACGGATTTAGAAATTTTTGTTACGGAGGTCAAAAAATGGGTTGGTAAAAATAGGCCTAGGTAAAAAGCGAGTCGGGTTAGTTGAAACCACAAAACAAATGTATCAAAAATATTTAACAACAAAACAAATGTATCAAAAGTATTTAGAAAAAAAAAACTGTTGTTGAAATTATCAATTTCAAAGTTATTTTACAAGTTACTATTCGTATAACATATATGAAAAAAACACAATTTTCATTATACGCTTCCAATTGTTACCTTCTGTAATCAAGTTTGTGTCCTTTAAATCAGATTTATGCTTCTTTTATGTTTCAAAATTAAGTCAAATTATTTAATAACAATGTGTTTTAAAATTCAAATGTGGAATGCTACGAGGGGCCTATCACCCTCCCCTTTCCCTTCCCCTTCCCCTCCCTAAGCTATGACTCCGCCAATGGTCATGTGAAGCAGATTACCAAAAACAAATGTTGTTATTAGGGTTCAAAGTTCACAAACATGGCACACTACAGATGGGTTTTCGATCAGTTTTGATTAATATTTATACAGGAGTTGGCTCATTCATGGAGCAAAGATCATTGATGTCGAATTATGCGACGGATGTATGCGATCAAGAAACCAACGGCGGTGAGGATGAGGCATCGGATGATGGTGGTGAGAGAAAGAAAAGGCTAAATATAGAACAAGTGAAGACACTTGAAAGAAGCTTTGAGTTGGAGAGTAAACTTGACCCAGATAGGAAAATGCAGCTGGCAAGGGCACTAGGGCTGCAACCAAGACAGATTGCCATTTGGTTCCAAAATAGAAGGGCAAGATGGAAAACAAAGCAATTGGAAAAAGATTATGATGTGCTCAAGAAACAGTTTGAAGTTGTCAAAGCTCAAAATGATTCCCTTTTGTCTCAAAATCACAAACTTCGGGTTCAGGTAATCCTGCGCTTGTTGAACGGTCATGTTATTCTTACACTTAACCCTCACTTGTTGAACGGTCCTCCAATTCTTACACTTAACCCTTAAGTTTCAAATCGCTATCTTACCGCCATCAAAATGGTAGCAAAATTTTTTTATTAATATTTTTTTAATATTAGTTAATAATTTATTAAAATTAATGATACGTTAAGAATATGGTCTCATATTGTTTAAATTTTGTAATTACTTGTACACTTACAATTTGTGTTTTTATGATACTCATAAATATTACAAGTGTGTAAATGTATTTTTAAGTGTATGTTTTGCTAAAATTTAAAATATTTAATGCTCTATATTTTTTTTCCTGTCGAAAATCGACGACCTTGAATACGTTTCATTTTTCACTAGTTTTTATTTTACATGTTTGGATTAAGGTCAATGTTCTTCGTTAATTTAGTTTGTCAATTAATTCACACCTTATGTTAGCAACAATTTTTATATTATTCCTATTAAATTGTTCCAAATTAATCTTCTTTTGCCTAAATTAAGCATACTAACTTAAAAACTCATGTATTAGATAAGTTGAATAATTAAAAAATATAACTTATATATTAATATAAAATAATAATAAATATTTACTAAATATAAAATTATATTATAAGATAAGTTATATTTGAAATATTCTTATAATTTATTATTTATTAATTGTTAATAAATTAGTAAAATATTAGAATAAGAATATTTATATTTATTAATAGTTAATTATATAATTTAATTAATTGCTAAAAGTTATAAAAATCTATTAAAAAAGAGAGACAGGAAATAAATTTTAGAATTTATCAGAAAGCGACACGTGTCTTCTAAAAATATTCTAGTATATTTTGTTGATTCACACCAGCCGCCTTCAATTCGGATATATATTTTTATTTGAACATCATATTGCCACAAAATAAACAGCCAAAAACTTAGCAATTTGATATTATGTCTTGAATTTATTCAAAATGTTCGCAAATTTACAGATAATGGCACTCAAGAACAAAGAGAAAACCGAATCAATCAACCTCAACATCAAAGAAACCGAAGGGTGTTGCAGCAACAAAAGTGAAAACAGTTCTGATCAGATCAAACATGAAGACATTTCAAGAACATTACATCACCATCACCAGCAACCAATCACAAATCTCTCTCAATCCGCCATTGTTGATCATACATCTCATCAGATCTTCCATAACTCATCATTAAGACCAGAATATCATCATCATCATCATCATCATCTGCATGTCCAGAAACTTGATCAACCTGTCAACAATAAAGATGAAAGCTTGTGCAACATGTTTGTTGGGATTGAAGATCAAACGGGGTTTTGGCCATGGTTAGAACAACCATCACAATTCAATTGAGTGATAAATAAATTGAACTGTTGATTTGGTCGATTTTAGATTCTTGTTAATTAATTGGGATTTGTTCTTGAAGTTTAAGTTCTAATTTTCAGTACTTGGATTAATAATGTGTAAATTTGAAGAAGGATAAAAAAGGAAGATTATTTTCTTAAATCTTAATATTTTGAATTTAAGATTTGATGGATATTTATTTAGAAAACTAAAATCTACAAGGCATATTAATTGTTTATAATTTTGAATTTAATATATATATATATATATATATATATATATATATATATATATATAGGGTAAAGATCCTATAATAACCCTCTCTTATTGCATAACCCGAAATAACCCTGCAAGATGAACTCGAATCTTTGGTTTTTTTTATTCAAAATCTTAGTTTTACTTGTACCCTCTCTTATTTACAGTGATGTAATGCAAATTACATTGATGTAGGATCACAAACGAAAAAGAATTTGCTCAAACACATAAAAGAACATATTCTTGTACATGTAAAACTAAGATTTTGAAAAAAAAAAACCAAAGATTCGGGTTCATCTTGCAGGGTTATTTCGGGTTATGCAATAAGAGAGGGTTATTATAGGATGCGGATCCTATATATATATATATATATATATATATATACACTTTATAATAAACAAGTAAAAATTTTGCAACTTATCATCTTCTCACACCACTATTGTCACTTGTTACATTCTTAGATCATTATTGACGCTTGTTAATTTCTTAGCATTTCACTTAATTATCTCTCCTATTGAATAACTGTATTATCTCTCTCTTATTAAATAAATGTTTTTCTCTTATTAAACAATTATAATACTAATAACCAATATATTATTCATCTTTTCATAATAAAACACAATTAAATTCTTTTTATAAAATATGTCAAATTTTCTAAAAAAAATTAAAGCAAGAAATACTTTTTTTTTCAAAATAAAAAAATTTATATAAAAAAAGTTATCATATAAAATGATTTTTATAAATAATATATACTATAAAGTGAGTTTTTAAAAAATGAGATTTTTATAAACAAATGACGTTTTTTAATTTATTTAAAAACTGAAGTAATAAAAATGAAAGAGAAAATTACACTTTTCGTCCGTTATGTTTAAGACTATTTTTAAATTAGGTTGTTTAACTTTAAATTAACGTGAGTTATTTAAAAGATATCAATTGTAACACATCATAAGATCATGTACCATTTGTATAGTGATTAAAGTTTTTAATTATTTTTTTGTTAATTAAAGTATTTATTAATCTGCCAAAATATCGTTTTATAATTTCTAAATTTTCATTAATAATTATTTAGTATTTTATATTAAATCCGTGTAAATATTGGGTTAATAACCTAGTATACTAATAAATAAAAATAATATTGAACATATGTCATTATTTGGTAACTTATTTCATTTGTTTTTATGTTTCTATCATATTTATTAAAAGATATATGCTGAAAATCACAATTAGTTTAAATTTAATACAAAAAAATATTTTTCTATCATCAATATATATCATATTTTATTCATATTTAATACTAAAATATACCTAATAAACAAATAATTTGTCATGTAACATATAATTGAGTAAATTCTATGAGCTCAAAATTACTATAACCGTTCGAAACTTTTCCTCCTTATTTTTATAAACTATTTATTGTTTTTTTGTATTAATATTTACTGTACAAATATTACATTGATTTAACTCTGTATATTACACGAGTTCTAACCTAACATATAGTGTTGTTCAAAAAAGCTCGAGGCTTGCTCAAAGCTCACTAGAAAAAACTTCGGCTTGAAAAAAAAACTAGATTTGAGAAGAGTTCGGCTCGAAAAAAGCTCGTTTAAACTTAAATAAAAAAAAGTTTTGAATAAACAAATCAATTTTAATGTATTATAAAACTTTGATAGTTGAAATAAAGAAAATAAAATTTTGTTGTTTAAATTTTTATGGGTTAAGTTTATTAAAACGTTTAGGACTAAAATAAAAGAACAAAATGTTTGCTATTCTATCGTTAAAATGCTAAAATTATTATTGTAAAAATAAATAAATAAATAAATAAATAAATAAAGGTTACTATTTAGACTTCTGTATCACAATATAGGAACAATTATATATATCTTGATATAAACTTTATGAATAAATATATATCCGGTTTAAAAATATAATTATATATATCTTATTACCTAATCATTTTAAACTGCGTATATTCAATGACCTAAAGTTTAAATTATGTATATCTATTTATTTAAATTAAGAAAGAAAATTATAATAGAAAAGATAGGTAATTTTACTTTTAAATTAATGTATAAGCAATTAGAGTTGTAAATACGTAGATATACGTAACTGTTAATAAATTAAAAGAAAGAAAGATTTATTATTTATCTAATTTTCTTCTCATATAGTCCGTAGGAGTTCAAATAACCCTTGTAATCATAACAATATTACTACATAAAACGGCGATTCCAAGTATTTAAAAAACGTTTTGTGTGTGTGTTTATTTTCTAAATTAAAAACTCAATCGATGAGCACATAAATATGAAATTACACAACTGAATTGAATTAAAAATATACAAAATTAAATGATTATAATCCGTTATTGCTTAATATGAAATGATAGAACGTGGCTACACTATTTTATCAATTAATAACCTCGTTTTTGAATTTTTATCATGTGTATGATAAAATATAATTTTATTACATAATATAATTTGGCCTTTTTCCAGAAAAAGAGATACTAACCTTTTGGCATCTATAACAAGTAATACGAGGACGTGGCCTGTGTTACATCTATCATTTTATTTGTTAATAAATATAATTGATAAAATTAAAAATATATCATTTACGACAGGAAAAAATGCAAATCAAGCTTTTTTAAAGGTTAAATACACCTTATTATGAAGCAATTTGTAGGATGCTTCATATAAGTGCACTTTAAAAATTAAATAAACTTTTTAGACAGTTTATTAGGTATAATAAACTGCCTCAAGGAATAATCAGATAATATTTTATAGGACGGTTTTTATAATATTTGAGACTTTTAATAAAGTATTTAAATTGAAAACAAGCACGGTCCCAAGTTCCATAAACATCCATGGTTTGTGTGTGAAAATAATGAAGTGGGGTAACAAGTACCAAGCCCACATTTCAGGAGAATAAGAAGACAAGTTAGAAAAAAACAATGTGGAGTTGGAAATGGTCACTTTCACTAGTGGCATTTTTGACATGAAACATGGGACACAACCCTTTTCTATTTTTATTTTTTTTTCACACGTTTGTACCAAGCCTACAAACGTAACGGTGCATTTTCAATGGCATTAGAGCGGAGGCTCCACCCAACCCTCCTGACGGGTCAAGTTGGTTGAAGTCGAAGACTTGTCAACCAACCGTTATAGGGAAAAACCGGGCATGAAGCTTTAACCTTGCCTCGTAAAACCCTTTTAGCTCGGACACAAAGCCGGGTGATAGCCCGGGTTGCGCGTCATTGCCATGTCTCACAATATTTGACAATAATGGGAATTGAACCCACAACCTCCAATAGAAAGTATGGACATTTTACCACTAGACCAAATCTTTAGAACTTACCACTTTACTACACTCGAAAATCTATTTGGAGGGAGGGGAATAAGATTGAAACCAGTTATGATTCAACTAGTAATTAATTAAAATATATATTAAATGATACATGTTCATTAAAATATAAAAAAACTGTTAAAGTTCAGATTATCATTGATGAATCATACTTTGTTCAACGTCAAAATGTTGTTTAAAACAACAAAATTGCTATTGAATAATTTTTTTTCTTATGAAATGCTTGAAACCAGTCTCAAAGTAGAAAAAGCTTTAAGAACATAATTTTTATTCTAACATCTGACAAACAACTCAAAACAACTAACACGCAAAGAAAAGAGTAAAATGCTATAAACAAGTGCACATTAGTTTTGTCATCATCTTTTTCACACTCTTTGAAAAAAACTGATAAAAAAGTATAATGAGTTGCTTCCAAAACCATTTATCATAAATCATCAATTATTTACGAAACTAATGTTCCTTAATCAATAGTAGTTGCATCAATTGCTATTTTGCCTACAGCTTTTCGATTTTAATCTATTGATGAGAACAATTGACAGTTAAGCAAAGACTACTCGTACTTTAAGGAGGTTTGAATCTTTATACTTCGCTTTCAAGACAAAAAAAATGTTGTTCTTGTGTTAAATAGACAATTCAAATCCGCTAAAAATCCAAATTGTTTAACCAAATCTTCATGTATTGATAAACAAACTAACATAGTTAAGGTTTGTGAACTTTTTTAAAAACAAATCATTGCAAATATAAGAAATCCATTGGGTATTCAAATGCATTAGATGGTAAAAGCCTTTGAATCCACCTCTTCAAAATTTGCAAAGACATACTCTTAACATGTGCACTTTAAAACTTTAAGAACAAATTCACCTCCAAAGTTAATTAGTTTTGTGCTCATCTAGATGTTTTCAAAACTCCACAACACACATGATATTCACAACATAGTTCTTTAATATTTCTTTTACATAATTATAAACCATCAACTATTTCTTCTTTTCATCAACTATTCCTCAAACTTTTGAAATTCAAGCTCTAGCAAAATATCAACTAGTGAATTTAGTATAATTGATGAATCTAATTCACTTAACATCACTTGTTCATCATACATCATTTGGATTACCCAAATCTCCTGAGAAAAAAACCCAAAGACCAATGTGGTTTGGGTTCCAAAACCTAACTAATTTGTTAATATGTGCATCCTATGGTAGGGGTATTCATAAAGGAAGATTATTAGTGATTCGGTTTATTCGAATCAAGTTTATTTGGATTTGAAATTTTATACCTTGACGTGAAACCCAACCCGAATTGGATCGAGTCTCATCAAAACAAATGGCTCGAATAAGGATTCGGATCGAATTTCGGATAAACTTGAATATTAACCTAGTTGGGTTGAGCCGGTTCAAATATCCATATTTTATTAGTTTATTATTCTATAATCGAGTTAATTGGATACCTGGAAAACATTTAATTAATAAAACCTTGTATCCAAATCCGACCAGATTGTTAGAAAACCTATTTCGGATTAAGATGTATCCGATCCAAACAACCAGTTCACCAATGTTTGACCATCACTTATGCCTAGGTATGTTTAAAAAAATCTGTATCAGAAATATCCGAAAAAAACCGGAAATTCGGATTCGGATACCTGTTTTGAAAATTTTCGGATAATTCAGATATCAGATATCCGATATCCAAAATAGTTTTTTCGAATAATTTTTTGGATATTTTCGGGTAATTCGGATCATTTTTCGGATATTCGGATCATTTTTCAGATGTTTCAAATAATTTTTGGATATTTTGGATATCTAAAATATATTTTTTCAAAATTTTCAACTTTTTTCCACGTCCAGATATTCGAAATTTCGGATTCGAATATTAAAAATCACTACCCAAAATTTTCGGATATCCGAATCACCAGATATCCGAATATGAGAAGACAATCAAACTAAATTCCATATACAAAAACATAATAAAAACATGATGCATCTAAATTTGACTTCATAGATGTTTTGGATTGTCTTTTTATGGGACGGTCAATATTTTAACACACACACTCACATCTACTTATTTTAATAAATCAAATATTTACATTGTGTATTACATCTATGTTTAATGTTGTGTGTGTGTATAGATCATTATTTTTATATAATTTTTTTATTTTTTTAATTTTTTTAATATTAAAAAGGTATAACTAATATTATTATTTTTAATATAATCATATAAATTGAAAAAGATGTACTAAAGTTATTTTAATTATGTAAATTTATAAAAACATAATTATCAAATCACAAATTTTTATTCTAAAATACGTGTAATATGCACGATTCTATAACCTAGTTATTCTAATAAATCAAAGTTTCTATGTACACATTGTGTGTTCATAGAAGACCTCAATTTTGATTTCTCGCATTTCTGTTTTATTTAATACACCTTATATTAATAAATGATATTAAATATACCTGTTATACATTTTTAAATGAAGAAAAAGAATTTTTAATACTATAAAAATATATTAATATTAAAAAAGTACATTTTTTAAAGACCAAATTATAATAAAATATACAATTTCTAGAAATAATATTTAAAACAATATGTTTAAAGAAACAAACTTTGAAAAAAATAGTGTCTAAAAATAACATATTTATTTTATTACCAAAAGTATCAAATTATACGGAATTTTGTTATATTTTATATTAAAAAATCTTCTTTCATTTTCTAACTTTCATCAAAAGTTATTTATAATATTTTTTATTTAATCCGTGTAATATATAATAGCTAGTGTGTATATAATTATATACACACACTACTACAAAAAATTAAGGTGAAGAGTTGTTTTACCGAGCCTTAAAGTAGGTCCAATGGTCCATGCTAACCACAACATTAATTGAAAACTTGAAATCTGGGTGTTACTATGTTTTAATTTCTAACTTTACAGATTTTCTGCTTGACTTTATGCCGATTCTCATCTTTCACAACTCAGGTTTAATATTTTGTTTTAATCTTTATTAACATTTTTGAAACATGTATTGTTAATTACTTCCCGAATAGGAGATGTTGGGTTCAAGTCTCGTCCGGAGCAAAAATAATGCTCTAGGTTCGAGTCTGTCAATCAAAAAATCTTTTATATATTTTTATTATTATCAAACCTAATTAAAAAAATGAGGTAAACAACTTTAAAATATGATGCTAGATTTTGTATTTCGTTATACGTTACTAAAATGATTGAACCGGTCCTCAGGGTAATGCAATAAAAAATATCAATGTCATGTTTTTTTTTTTTTTTGTAAAATATAACTGGTATTTAATGAATATTTGACAAAGGAAGCAATATAATTTCTAAAAGACAAAAGAAAGTATTAGTTTTGAATTATATAAAAAAGTACATCTTTATATACATAAATAAATGTAATTTGACACGTGTGAATTCTTTAAAATATATACATGCTAGTTTTTTTTGTCTATAAACTATTATATTTCTCTCATTAAAAAATAATATTAAAAACTAATTATATTAATTATATATTTTTCCAATTAAAAAACATATATCATAAAATATTAAAAAAAAGGTCTTCTATAAAACCACACTATAGAAAAACCATATATTGTAAAATATTTAATTTTATAAAATATTATTTTTTTTATAGAAGAACAAACTTTTTAAAATACCAAATATTTTAAAACTAGTTATTTTATTATATAAAAGGTTTATAAAATTTAATTTTAAGAAAGAAAATCTTTATAAACAAAAATAACTATAAACCGATGTTTTGAAATAAGGACATATTTATAAAAAAAAATAATTTTTAATAATGTTTATAAAACGAACTTTTTAAAACATGAAAATTGAAAAAATAATATTATTTTTTAAATTACTTAATGATACATATTCCCAATCGTATTTTATTTAAAATTTTGTTTTATATTTTTTAAAATGTTGTTACTAAATATTTAATATTTTCTTTACCTAATCATTTAATACACGAGTGTTATGTCACACCCAACTAAAGTCAACATACATCTAGACGTGAGTTTAATTGTTTATAATAGGTAATGGTGTTATGTTAAAGTTATAATTCAAATCTAACATGCATCAAATAAGAATTAATTACATCAAAATGTTTAATTTATTACTAGGTCAACTAAGACCGATCATATGTCTTCTCTAAGTTTTCTTAGCTTTTTACACATGTAAAATAAATTTTTGTCAATTATTTGCATAGTTGGTAAGATCATATAGTTAGTTTAATTATACATAGGAAAAGATGCAAATGATAGTTTAACTAGGTAGTGTATCATAAGCATACATAAATACAAGTATGATAAGTAAGAATGAATAACTCAATAGTTTCTAAACAAGTATATATACAAAGGGTAATACAAGATATATAACTATATCTTGTAATTTGTTCGGTCTATTTGGATTCGAAAATTTAGGGACCCTCTCCCGACCCGACCCGAAAAACCCGATTAACTTTGACTTTTACATCCGAACAACTCGAATAAACAAGGTTTTGGATATCTATTATCAGATCTGATCCGACCTAGAAAAATGGATATCCGACCTAAATATATCCGAACAATCTAAATAAGAATTCGGATCGGTTTTTTTGGGTTTCAAATTTCAGATTTTTTCGGATTTCGGTTTCTTTGAACACCCCTATCTTGTATAACCTTGTATTAACACTTGTGTTTTAACAAGTTTTTTAAGCATAGTTTTCATCTTTTTAACATAAGAACAAAAGGCAATACAAATGTAGTATCTAACCAAATTTAAAAAACTAGTTGATCATATCCTAACATATAATTACACAAATTTTATTTAGTAATACTATTCAAGATACTTTTGTGCTAAAGAACAAAATAAAATTATTTGTGGCATAGGTTGTTCTACTTCAAAGCAACATCTTATATTAAACAATTCAACATTTATTAATAAAATCAAAACTAAATGGGGTCACCTTCCTCTTTATGCTGTCATTGTCACATCTCAATTGAAAAGACGTCTAGGGTTTTTATTTACAAGGCCGATGCTATATTTTTTTTAACGGCAAGGTCGTGTGAGTCTACTGGTTCTAGACATGTCATCAAGTCGAGTTAGTATTTTGTTTGATACTAACTCTTCCATGTTAACCATACATTCACAATTCATGTCATGTGGTATCGTACGGATAGTATTTTGCTTAATACACTTGCTATTGTATAATATTGAATAATAAGGCGATCATATGAGTAGCTGGTTCTTTAAAAAAATATCATTATATTATTTTTCAAAAGAAATGCAAATTTTTTGATACGATGTTATATTCTTTGATACACGTTTAAATTATTTGATGTGACATAAAATTATATATGAAGTTAGTATATAAATCGTTATATGTTAATTTATTTTATCGTTTATTTTTATATTCCTATTTTATTTGTTATAGTAAAAAGTGATCATTCTCCTTATAAACTTGACTTGCACCTAACTTATTGAAAAAAAACATACAAACATAGGAATATTAAAAAAAACAAATATGCAATATTCGGTTAAAGTCGGTTAATTACTTGCCTTAACCATAACCAAATGATTCGGTTAATGGGTTTGCTTAACCATAATCGTCGGTTAAATTCGATTTCGGTTAAAATCAGTTATGGTTCAAACGGTTATCGGTTATTTTTTGTTTATGGTTAAACCATGCTCACCCATATTTTTGAGTGTTACGGAAATCTCAAGCATGACTCTTGTTTGGTGTGAAATTATATTTTCAATCATTACACGTTTAGAAGATCACATGTTACATCCTATATATACGGTGTATCAGGGGCGGCCCGGGGGAGGGGCAAACCCGACCTCCGTCCCGGGCCCAATTTTTCGAGGGGCACATTTTTATATATGTATTTATATATATATTAGGTTATAAACCCGAGTATTACACGGGTTTGAGTAACAAATAACTCAGTTAAATATATTTATGGGCCCATTTCGTTTCTCAAAAGCCCTTTATCCTAACCGGCTCCATGGACGCTCACGATCAAGAAGAAATTGAAATTCAAAATCCCAAGAAATTGGGCCCATGGATTTACAGTTTACTGATTATTGAATGACTGATTTAGGTAAAATACGGAAGTTAATCCCGAACGTATTAACTTATGACATTTCGTTTAGGTTTCGGGCGTTGCCCCGAACCCCACAAGGGGGCGCTGCCCCCTTGACCCCCGCCCGCTGACTGGCCAGCGGGACCGCCACCAGGGGCTCTGCCCCTTGGACCCCGCCAGGGGCGCTGCCCCTAGGACCCCGCAAGGGGGCGCGGCCCCCTTGACCCCCGCTTGGTCAGGAGCTTTGAATGCGTTAGGGGCCTTTTTTCCCCGACTCGTCCTGGGCACCCAATTTCTCAGGGCCGCCCCTGCGGTGTATTATTCTGCTTCTTTCGTTAGACGATATTTTAATATTATTTACTTAAACGTTGACTGGTTGTTATCAAATGATAAATGATTTAACATAAAAATTTAATTATACTAACTTTTACGAAATCTTACAGGCATGCTAAATTATTGGCATGCAAGGAATAAAACATTGCGTCAAAATACTTGAAAAAAACCTATATAATTCGTATTGTACTATACGGCCCGTACGTATTTTAATCACGTATGGTACTATATGGTCATGAGAAAACAAAATCAAATTGATTTGACAAGTAACAAGTCAATACAGATCGTATTATACCATATAACGACTCATATTTCATGCAATAATTAGGTGTCGGGGCAACAACCTAGAGTGTTTGTATAACCTTTCTCATATATAAAGGCATATGCATGAATATTTTCTGATTGAATACAAGCGTGAGATTCATAAAAATAGGGTGGAAACATTTTTAAATAATTGTTAGTAAGATTTGTCTTCATCCGTGTCCTCCAAACCATATTAAAGAGTATTTATGTGAATATATACTGAACTAGGTTAGTAACCGGTGTATTACACGGATTAAATAAAGAAATATAAAGAATAATTATCATTGAAAATTTAGAGAATATAAGATGATTTTTAAAATAAAATATTATTACAATTTCGTATATTTAATATGTTAAGTATTAAAATAATATATATTATTTCTTTAAACACTAACTTTTTCATAGTTTGTTTTTTTAATATTGTGTTATAAATAATTATTATTGAAAATTTTATAATTTATAATAATTTTTTAATAAAAATTGTGTTTTTAATATTAATATATTTTAATGTATTAAAAAATCTGTTTTATTTTAAAAATGTATAAAAAGTATATTTAATATTGTTATTTAATATTAAATATATTTGACAGAGCCGGCCCCGAGAATCAAAAAAAGTTCCGGGGCCTGGGGCGAGAAAAAAAATGGCCCTTTTAGGGCCAGTCCTGAAAATTGAGGTGCCCAGAACCGAACCGTATTTATAACTGAAAAAACCCGAACCAAATTCGGTTTGGTTCCTAACTGTATTCGAATTCTGAATTCGGTTCCTAACCGTATCTGAATTTCTGTTTTTTGGTTCAGTTGTTACAATTTTTTTTTTGAATTTGGTTTGTTTGATTAACCGATTAAACCAAATTCAGATTTAAATTTATTATCTTATTAATAATATATAAGGTTGAATTCGGTTTATTCATGTTTAACCAGTTTATTCGACTTAAATCAGTTTATTCAGATGTTTATTCAATTTTTAACTGGCTTATTTGGTTTTTAATCGGCTTATTCGGTTTGCTCATTTTCAACTGAAACCAAACTGAACCACTTCTTAAATCCGGTTCGGTTATTGGATAGGGAAAGAAATTGAAAACCAATTAAATTATACCGAATAAACAATTAACTGAACAAATAAACACCTTTAGTTTAAAGAGAATGAAAGTAATTTCTTATACCATAAAAAAATTACTTTTTGTACCCTTTAAATCATATGCTTTTAAATGGTTATTTATACATTGTTTATACAATTTTTTTTTATATAATATATAAAAAAATTAAAATTTTGGGCCCCGTAAAATGTCGGGCCCGGGGCGGTCGCCCACCTCGCCCCTTGTAAAGGCCGGCCTTGATATTTGGTAAGAGAGAGACGAGAAATAAATGTTGAGATGCTGTAGAAACATAACATTTGACACTAAAAACCTTTATTTATTAATATAGGTAGGTATTTTCAATTATAAATTAAAAAATCTATTTTTAGAATTATGATTTGTACCCAACTTTGTCTTTTTTCCAAGGGTGACGTTAATTAAATTATACGAGAAAGATCAACTTCACTAACTGTGATATTTATATATATTTATTTTGTTAATGAAATATATACAAGATTTTATTCGTTTCGGATCACGTGCGCAAATTAATAAAAGGATCTTGAATGGCTGGAAGCCTTGCAATTTGAATTTATTTTTTATGTTTATAATTTTTTATATGGACACATATGGTTATATTATTTATAAAGTTGGATCAGTTGGTGTTATTTAGTGGCCACGTGCATTGCATGTGGTATGCATTGACATGACTAGCATTATTTTTATTTTTTTATTAAAAACTAGGTTATAAACTCGTGTATTACACTTGTTTGTAGATAAAAATTATGTGATTTTATAATTTCTTCATAATCTTATATAATTATAATAACTTTATTACATATTTTGGGATTTAATGCATTTATCTTATCATATTAATTTAAAAAAATTAAGAAAGTTGTTGTAAATTGAATAATTTTGTAATTAGTTGTTAATTAAATTCATATATAATGTATAATAAATGGAAAATTAGATAATATTTATTATTATTAATTATAATATTAATTTAGTGTATTTATGTAAACAACATTAATTGTGAGTATTTATAATTAAAAATAAACATTTTTTTGAAATTTCCTAAAATCATTTATTAGGATAGGAAGATTATTAATATGATTTTATATATGCAAGCGTGTAACAAAATTTATGGATGATCATAAAAAGTAAAAAATGAAGGTTAAAAATTTAAGAAATCACATGAATAAATACCATGTCTATGTGAATTGTGATAGAATTAAAAAGCGAGTTTAAGATAAAGCTTTAGCATAAGCTTTATCTACACCAACTAGTAAACGACTTATATACCCAATGTTTCAAAATCAGACCAGACGTCGAATCGGGCATTTTACTGGTTACTGGTCTGACCGGTTGGACCGTATTAAAGAACCGAATAACATGATAAATATATAAAAAATTTCAAAAAAAATATATAATTATAAACACATTTAAACAAACATAATTAATGTTCAAACAAAAATAATCATGTTAAAAAAAATATATAAGGTTTGATTTTAATGTTTAATTTTTTGGATTTTAGTTAAAAAAAAACTTGAAATCCGATACAACCAGTGAACCGGTTCCCGGTTGGACCGGTGAACCGGCTTAACCGACCGATTCCCTTGAGGCCGGCCGGTCCGGTCCAGTTCTGAAAACACTGGATCTATCATTTGGATGGATGCGGGTTCGATTCTGGGCTACACCTTTAAAAGAGTTCTTTAAATTTAGGAGACGTTTTTAAAGCAACTTGTTTATTCCACTGAAATAGAAATGAGATTTTGTTTTCGTCTCACTATTTTCAAACCTTACCGATATAAGAGATTTTACTTGGTATGTTTATTCATTTGTTTATAAGCTTGAAGTTAAATGAGCTAACTCAACTCAACTTGAAATTTTTAAAAACCTAAAATTTGAGCTTGAGTTTGCTCAAATAAAGCCCGAGTTAACTTAAGGCTAGTCAGCTTACAATTTTTTTGAACTTGGAAATCTCTATATATATTCACATTTAGATAGATATAACAAAAAAATAATAATAATTTTCACACAAATGGGACTGTTTTTTTAACACACCACGGAAATTTCGATTTTTTGTATTTTTTATTTTTGAACAGTAACATGTAGAATATCTAGGATAAAATTTACTACACTTTGATAATTTAGGATAATGTTATTTTCCATAAGACTTGAGTCCACGACCTTTTGAAGTTGTCTTAGCAAACTATTTAAATGATCCTCCACATGTGCATATATTTTTCATTTGCATGCATGCGAATATACTTAAATCAAATTTAGTTACATGAGTTACATGTGATTTGCCATTTATTATCTTATGATTACACAATCTTGATATTCATTACATTTATATATATAAAGGTCTAGATTGATCGAGTACATGGTTCCCATGTTCTTTAATGTTCAATCACACATATATCCATACACACGCACATGTGTGTGGGCTCAAAATAGAACCATAAAACGTACAACTAGGAATAAATATAAATATTTTTTGGCATGTGATATGTACATGGCCGTCTTTAAGATATTAGGTGTCATGTGCGAATGCTAAAAATGGGTTCTTATGTGTGTGTAGTAATTAGTTTGTAACTAAATATGAAGTGAGTTAATTTGTTTTTTGATCTGAATTTTAAATTGTAATGAGTTATTGGGTCAAATGTTTAAGTAAAAAGTTTTTCTTTTAGCTTTTATAAAATACGTAACTGGGTTAAATATATTTAAAAAATTGGAATGTAAATTATATGTGTTTATTGTAAAATAAATTAATATATATATATAAGATATACAAACTTTTGTAAAAAAAAATAGAAAATTGGGGCCCCTTAAAAAAAGAGTCATGTGCGGTCGCATCTTTCGCACTTGCTATAAGACCCTACTGGATATGTAGCGATGAAATTGAGCATATTTCAGGATCTAGTGTGAACAATTGGACATGTTTAGAGAACTGAAGAAGTGAACTATATGATTTGTGGGAAAAAAGTTGGATTCCTAATTTGATGGAGGAAAAATGGCTTATATGCTACTTTTTTTTTTTTTGAATGTTTTGGTAAAACGATACTTAAGAACTGATTTCAACCTCCCCTCAAATTTGGCGCTCAGGGGCGTATGTCCAAACCCATTTAGGAGGAACCTTATAACTGGGTAAACCTCCTGACTTTGTCTCAGTAAATATGTCTTAGTTTGGATTCAAACTCAAAACCTCTTATAGGAAAGTTAAGGTGGTAACCATTAGGCTGCTTAATTATTCTCACGAAAATCTAGCAATATCTGATTCTCAGATGGATTGGTTTTGTAGTTTTCTTATAATTGCTTTAAGATGAACTAATCCCATCTTGTTGATATGGGTATGCATTTGCAGTTTAGGAACCTTTGTATGATTGAATGAATTAATAGCAAATGTTTTTATTTTTTTGTTTATTTTGTGTAAAAAATTAAAGTATAGCATGTTTATGTTGTGTGTATGCTATTTGAATAGATGCCATTTGAATGTACGAAGTAGGTATGTATGTATGCAGTTTTAATTTAAGAATTTGTTATGATTAACATCATAGAGTTTTCTACACTAATTTAAAAGTATATTAGTGATTATTCTTAATTAGTTTTTTTCAGAATAAGATTTTTTTTTAAATCCTCTCGTGTGTGTGTATAACTTGTATCCTATAATAACATAAACTTTGAGATTTAAACCTTAAACCTATTTTTAATCATTTATTAAAATCTTGAAATTTTTTTATTATTTAATTTAAAATTAAAAAATCAACTTTAATCAAATTTAAAATTTATATACGTTTTCCAATTCCCCTGGAGAAGCCGAGAAGTGGAGAGTGGACATGAATACATGATTGTTCTTGGTCCAACTTGTCCAAGATTATAAAATTAGATTATAAAACATAGCCCATTTACTAAATGGGCCGAGCCAATTTCCTTAAGCCGTTTTCATTTTTCAATTCAATTTGTATTTTTAAATTAATTGATAATTCATATATAGTAAATAGGTTGGTATTCTACATTACATGGTTTGAAAATAAATAATAATCGGTAATAAAAATTTAAACAATATAAAATATTTTATTCATATAAGATACAATTGAAATTATGTATAAGTTAATATTTTAATTAATAATATAATAATATTATTTTTTAGAAAAAACATGGTTTTAAATCTAGCAAAGCTTAAATAACATAACTGCATATAATACCTTCTTCTAAGCCGATGAGAAGAGCCACGAATTCGTTGAAGAAGCACCTTCTTTACTGTGCATGAAGCAACCTAACAGATCTCGTTGTTGGATCTAGTATCACATAACGTAAAACATGTCATGATAAATGTGTTTAAACTAGAAGTAAAACCACATGACATTTATAACAAACGGTAATTATGATTGTACTATCGTTACCGATGACAAAGAATCATCAAGCTTCTTTATCCTCGAGTGATGATAGCCGGTTAATTGGTTTTCTTAAATTGGTTGTTTTAATGCTAATGTTGAAGATCATAAGACACAAAGAAAATTAGTTTAGTTTGTGTTTTAGTGAGGTAATGTGTGGCCAAAATTGGTTGTTGCTTGTCAAGTGGTTCATAATTTGTTACCTAAAGGATTTGTTAAAATTTGTCATCACTATTTTGTATCTATGCTATTGGTCATTTAGTTAGCAACCAACTAGTGGGTTCAGAGAATAAATAAATTTAAGAATATATATCATTGCTCGAAAATATAATTTTGTCAAGTGACCAATCATATTTCAGCAATTTTTTACAATTTATATCAACATTAACGCATACGCAGATCTTAGTTAGGATAGAGAGTTGCTTCGAAGGAGTCACCGGCTCAAACTTATATCAACATGTATTACCGACTATATAGGTTAAAAACATAGGATTAGAACACTAAAATAACTTGAATGACTTAACTGGGACAAAAATAAGTTTGAGTGACTTCATTGGAATAAAATGAAAGCTTGGTTATATTTCTATGAAGTTTTCCCATAATTAAATTGGTTAATTGGTGAATGGTGAGCTTCAAGTTACTTGTCTTTAATTAGTGATGGAAGGCCATTGGAAGCTTTGAAGGGAATCTATTCAAGTGTTTTTCAGTTATCATGATATTTGGTATGCAACTTTATAGAAAGCTTAGGATTTGCCATTTTTTTAATTATGCTTACCCTTGGCATGTTGCTCTTGTTAAAAGCTTCCTATCATATACCTTGTACCCCTTTGTTTCATCCAAGAATAAAACTGTCTTTTTGCAACAAATATAAGGGTGTGGTGCTAGCAATGATAGTGATTTAGGTGGTGTTTGTTTTTTCAGAGGTAAAACGTCTGCGGTCTGCGGACCACATCTGCAAACCTCTTTTGCAGAAGAGGTGGACCAAACCCCTGCAAGAAGAGCTTTTGGGGGTGTTTGTTTTTCAATATTTCACAACCTCTTCTCATTTTCAAAATTTTCCCAACCTCTTCCCAACCCTACCCACGAGTCCACGACCGTCACCATCGTCGAACAAAATTCAGGTCGCGATCATCACGAGCTGAGTACCAACTTCTTCCCCAACACTACCCAACCACCACCGCTGTCACCTTCGCGATCATCACAATCGCGATTTTGGAGGACGAAGGGTTTTGGAGGCGGGGGTAGGTCGAAGGGATGCGATTGAGGAGGGCGGCAGTAGGTCGCGAGCGGTAGGGGTGGAGGTAGGTCGCGATCCTAGGGTTTTGGAGGACGAAGGGTTTGGAGGCGGCGGTAGGTCGCGAGCCTAGGTGGAGGCGGCGGAGGCGAAGGATGAAGAGGACGAAGGGTTTGGTTCGCGAAGTGAAGGAGAAGACATGGCGGCGACTGTGGAGGCGGCGGCGACGGTGGAGGCCGACGGAGGTGAAGGAGCTTGGTTCATCAGATGTGAAGCGTGGGTGAGGCCGATGGAGGTGAAGGCTGCAGAGGTTAGAAGAGCTCAAAAAGAGCTTGGTCCACGTCTGCGCCAAGAAGAGGCCGCGCAGACGTTTTTTAATGAAATGTCTGCGAGAAAACAAACGGTCTGCGAACCTCTAACCTCTTCCCGCGTCTGCGTGGCGCAGACATAAGAGGTTAGAAGAGGTTTTTTAAAAAAAAACAAACACCCCCTTATTGAAAAAAATGGTATTATTACCATTACTTGTAGGTTGGGACATGCATGAGGTATGAAAGATAAGTAGGTCTAGCACATGAGTTAGGTCTTTCTTGAAGTAAGTCCAAACTAAGGATACACCATGAAGATCCCTCTATGTTTGAAGTGAGGGTTCAAATCTTGAAACAGGTTATTATGTAGATTTAAAATATAACTAATAGGGTGTGTATGCCATTTTAAAAAACTATTATTCTATTTAGAAAGTGTGTATCCATACCATAGTTTTCCTTTAAACTCTCAGCTTCATGGGTGGTTCGGGGAGGAGCAAACCCGACCTTCGTTCTGGGCCTACTTTTTAAGGGGCACAAAAATTTATATATGTATATATAAAGATTCATTTAAATGAGAACTAATAAGGTGAAGAGAACTAAAAAGAAGTATTTATAAACACATTATTTAATGTGTATAAAAATCATTTTTTTTAAAGTATAGGAAGTTACTTTCATGTCCTTTAAACTAAATATGTTCATTGGTTCGGTTAACTGTTTATTCAGTCTGGTTTAATCGGTTTTCAAATTTTTTTCCTTGTCAAAAAACCGAACCGAATTCGAGAAGTGGTTCGGTTCTAATTTCGGTTAAAACCAAATAAACATATTGAAAGCCAAATAAACCTCTTAAAAGTCTAATAAACCGATCCAAATAAACTGAATTCAATCGAATAAACCAATTAAAACCAAATAAACCGATTAAAAACCGAAAAAATCGATTTGAATAAACCGAATTCAAAAGAGTAACCAAATTCAATCTTATATAATACCGATAAGATAATAAATTTGAATTTAAATTAAGTTTAATCGGTTAACCAAACAAACTAATTTTATAAAAAAAAATTGGAATTAAAAAGCGAAATTCGGGTATGGTTAGGCACCGAACCGAAAACCGAATTCGGAATTTGGATACAACTGGAACCAAAATGAAGCAGAATTTAGAATTCGCTTCGATTTTTCAGCTACATATGTTTTAATTTTTGGTATTAATTAAACGGTTTTAATTTTGGTTTTTTTGAACACCTCCACTTTAATATTTGAATTCACTAGAAAACCTTTTTTTACATCTCGTTCTGGGCACGTCAATTCTTAAGGCCGCCCTGGTTAACTTTGTTCTTCGATGAGTCACTTGGTTCATCCTTTGGACGTATGTGATTATTATGAAAGATGATAAGGTTATAGGTCCTTAATTTCTTGTTAAAAAGTGTTCTTTATGTACAATTCTATTGTAAACATATATAAGGCTATTGGGTATGCCCCATTACCCACTCACTCCACCTATGCGCCACGTAGGCGTCACGTAGGCACTCACCACAACCACTCACCCCACCATTTTGATGGAAATACCCCATTACCCACTCACCCCACGTCATCATTATTTTTTCTAAACTTTTATATATATACATGTGAGTGTGTGTGAGAGAGAGAGAGAGTGAAAGTTGTAAATTGTTATGTAAATTGTTACAATTGAAGCGCTGAAAGTGAAAGTTGTCATATGCTAGGGGGTGTTCAAATGAAATATAAAGAAGCTAAGAGGCTTGATTGTTTAATCACATCTATACTAATTACTTTACTATATTATAATACACACACCATATAACGTTTTTCTGACTTATTCACACCACATTTGTCACGTGATGTTTTTGTATGCTATTCACATGACATATTTGACAAATTTAAATATTAATTTTATTAAATAAAAACAAGTCAAACTTCTAAATTGAAAAACAAAAACTAATGTTCATTTTCTTTAAATAATAATGAAACTTTAGTCATTTTAAACTTTCAATTTTCGATCGATAATTCGAAATTCAAAATTTACAACTCTCCTTTGTATTGATTAAAAAATGTGTTTAAAAATTTTTTAAATGTAATTTTCTTTCCTTTTTTTTTAATATTAAAAATTTTACGTTATTTGTATATTTATTTTTTATCAGTGATTATTTTGTAATGTTTATTTTTTATACAACTTTGTTTAATATATTAGCCAATATTGCTTTATATTATATAATAAAAGAATAACAATATATCACATGTCATCTTTCTAGCATATCTACATCACATTTGTCACACGACATCTTTTAAGGTATTCACTTGGCAAATTTAACTAATTTAAATATTAATTTCATTTAATACAATCAAGTCCAGCTTATAAATTAAAAAAAACTAACATTCAATTTCTTTAAATATTAGAGAAAATAAATCATTTTAAACTTCTTTCTTCAATCAATAATGTCAAAATTTCCAAATCTCATTTATCTTTTTTAAAGAGATGTTTAGAGATTTATAAATGTCCTTTTTCTTTTCTTTTTTTTTTGAATTTTAAAAATTTTACGTTATTTGTATATATATATTTTATCGATGATTGTTTAGTCAAGTTTATTTTTATATATACATGTCGCATCCGGGCTAGGGTTAGACAGATTTGTTCTTGATCTAGTTAGATTTGTACTCACTTGATTATTATTAGTATTGAGCCATTGCTATTTATGTTTCTTGCCATCAATTGCCCCTTCAGTGTCACAAATTGATCATGGCAATTTCAAATGTCGATAAAGTTTTATTTTTCTTAAACTTTAAAGTAAATATATATATATTTTTTAAATTCTTTATGTCTAAATCTAAAAGTAGGCCAGGGTCATTTTCTCCTCAATTATATATTCTTTTCTTGCTATATTTTTCAGAACAACTTTAACCGATAGAATTGGTATATTCTTATATTAATCCCGTGATATGTTCCTTGTTATGCCTTGCGTGATACAAAATGAAATATGGTTTATAAAATGGCGACATGTTAAAGGAAGAAGAAAAAGATAATAAATATAATATTGATTAGATGAAGCCTAGGATTTATATCTTATTTATGAGCCTCAACAATTTCATTATACATTTATACCAAAACACTGATACAATGGGGTAAAATAGTAAAAATACATTATGTACTTATATAATTATGAGTAAATTGCGGAGATGATTTATGTACTTTGCTAGTATTTCACTATTTGTCTCTGTGTTTTATAAATTATCCAGATGATCACAAATTTTAAACATCTGTAACACATATATTTATTATGTGATGGTAATTTGGTGTAACATCTTAGGCAAATCCCACATCGGCAGTGAACAGGAGAGATTTTTGGGTCATAAGTAACGACCCGTCTCTTATATCACAAACACGTTTTGAGCTTAGCTGGCTGTGGAGCACTTGAAAGCTTCACAGTTAAGCGTACTCCGATTGCAGCATGGGTGTCCCCCCTGGGAAGTTTTCATCCGAGCAACCAAAAGCAAATCCATGAGCTCTGAGTGGGCAAAGTAGACAATATTGTTGGTAGACAGGGCCGGATGTTACAAAATGGTATCAAAGTCACTCATAATCTGTACGGGATGGTGGAGAAACCTCATCGAAGACGATGAGTCCCTAAGGGAGTGTGTGTAACATTTTAGGCAAATCTCACATCGTCTGTGAAAATGAGAGATTCTGGCTCATAAGTAACGATATGCCTCTTATATCTGCAACGTGTTTTAGGCTTAGCTGGCTATGGAGCACATTAAAACTCCACAAATAAGCGTGCTCGAGTTGCAGCAATCAAGGATAGGTGACCTCTCTGTTAAGTTTTCACCCGAGCAAATAAAAGCAAATATGTGAGCTCTAAGCAGGCAAAGCGGACAATATTGGTTATAGACGGGGGCGGATGTTACATTTGGTCAAGCATATGGAGTAACTGGTAACCTAAGGATCATATGTGTTACAAATGTTTAAATACTTATAACCATGACTAATTTTTGAAACCTACAAACCAAAAATAAAATAATAGCAAACCACATAAACCAGCATGTAACTGTTCAAAAAAAAAATCATCTTGTCAATTTATTCTATTTATCTTATTAAACTTTTTAAAACAAATCTTATTCTCCCGTGTGTTACTGTAGCTCTATAATCAGTTTTTCAAGCTCAAAAACCGAAACCGGTTAACATTCAAATAACCGATTTTTTAGTGAGTTGGACCAGTTATTAACCGGTTTGGTCTCTTGAAACCTCAAACCGGTCCTAAACCGCCGGTTCTTTCCAAAAACCTATAACCGATTGCAATAACCGGTTTCTAACCGGCAAACCGGTACCAGTTCAATTAACTGGTTTTTTTGTACATCTCTTGGTGTGTATACTTGTAAATGTTTTTTTAGAGTGCAAACACGTGAAAATCTGTTAAGATCCATCAAAACTTTGTATTTTTATTTTTTTATATCATTATTACACACATGCAAATTTTCATATTTTATGTGTGTGCCTGAATTCATATGCCTTAAGAAGCTAACATATGATTTTTGTAACTAACATATTTATGTAATTTGGTAACTACAAAAAATATCAATTACACATATGTGTTGTTTTTTAAAACATTTGAATTTGCACATACACATAAAATTAAAGACGAATGTGTTTTGCATGTATCATAATAATATCATTAAGAAACAAATATTTTAATTAATCTTAACGACATTTCGCATGTTAATTTGCATCTAAAAGATAGTTTACAAAAGATAAAAGTTTTTTTTTAAGTGATTACCTAACTAACTAACTAACTAAGCATTCAAACTCATAAAATTTATCTTATCAATTATCATTAGCAAGATTCAATCATTTATAACATGGCCAACTTAAAAGCTTTATGCTTAGTTGTAAATCAGCTTTTTGATATGTAATTTTTGATTTGTTGCTTCTCTTTATGAGCCATTTTTCAGTCCAATTGATTGTGTTCGTAGGAACCAACATAAATGGTGATGTCGACCCATGGGTCATGGTTCAAAGCATGCAGTGGAACTCATTGCGTCAGGTTGATATGGAGTGGTGATGGCTCATTGTCCTGAACCATCTTTCTTTATTGAAAGGTGTTAACTTTAAAGGGTACATGGGTGAACACGAACCCACATACCCATATCATTTGCACTGTTAATCTCACACTCTTGCAATGATATTGTAGGTCTTTTATTTTACAAAAAAAATAATAAAAATCCTCAAAATAAACATTTTTAAGTGAACTACCATAAAATAAACATGTATATTTAGCCTAAAATGGCAACCATCAAAGTCGAAAGGGTTGTGTTATTCACACACTCACGTACCCCACACCCCTTATACGTTTCGTATAGGTGTTATCAAAGTCGAGGCGTATAGGGGGTCCATCATTGGGTTTTAGAATTTTCCAGTGTCAATGATTGGACTCCTATGCGTGGCGTATAGACCTATACGCGTCGTGTAGGTCCTATACGCGTCGTGTAGGTCCTATATGCGGCTCTAAACGTGACCAATCATTGGTGTCAAAGTCGAGGCGTATAGGGGGTCAATCATTGGGTGTTAGAATTTGTCAGTGTCAATGATTGGACTTCTATGCATGGCATATAGACCTATACGTGTCGTATAGGTCCTATACGCCTATACGCGTCATATAGGTCCTATACGCGGCTCTAAACGTGACTAATCATTGGGTGTCAGTATCAATAATTGGACTCCTATACGAGGAGTTAGACCTATACGAGGAGCGTAGACTTATACACGGGGCTATACGCCACGTATAGACCTATACAAACCGTATATGATCGGTAAGGGTGTTGAATTAAAAAAGTGAGGTGTGTGAATAACCAGTCCCAATTCGAAAACACCTGCCATTGTATACAACTCAACTTCTGACACATATATTTGGTTGGAAGTGCTTGCCATTTTGTGACCAAAATATTTGGGAATCCGGCCTCATTCAAAGTTATGTTTATAACATATACACCCTATACGTTTTTTTTTAAATGTTTTTTTTTATTATTAAAAGGTTCGTAAAATGTTTAAAAACTATGCGCCTTAAATGTCAATAATTTTAGATGATACGCTAAAATGTCAATAATTTTAGGCGAGATGTCTACAATTTTAAGAGAGAGGCCAAAAATGTTAATAATTTTAGGCGAGACGTCTAAGATATCAATAGTTAAATGGCAAGACACCTAGAGTGTTGTTAATAATATAATGTATATTTTTTCATACTATAAAATATATTTTTAGTAACAAACTTTTTGAAAATAAAAATATAATTTTTAAAAAATGAAATACTATAATACAACAAAAAAAATTTATAATGAACAATATTTAAAACTGGTCTTTTAATAAATAAAAGTTCTATAAAAAATTAAGAACAAAAACTTTAAAAAATAATTAAAATAATATTAGCATTTTAAACAACGAAATTTTTAAGAAATTTTTTTTAAATAGCAGGCTAAAAAATATTATTATTATTTTATTACTCAAAGTACTTACTTACACATAATTTAGAGTATTTTTACCTTAAAAATATTATATTATAATTCTAATATCTTCATAATTAACCATTTAACATTTTTTTAAATATTCATTTAATACACTAATTAATGATCTACTTATATGTATATAGTTTTGAATTCTTTAAATTTGGAAAATTTATAAAATATTATGAGCGTTGATGTGGATAGGGACCCTCCACAATATCAATATGGGCATGGGCACATAACCCCAATTCCTTTCAAGTTTCAACTCTGTATGATTGTGGTGAGTTTTTGTTTTATTCTTCAGGCAACTTTGAATGGTCAGTTTGAATGTCACCAAGAAAGGAGTTGAAGTAAACAAGATGCAGATATGACTTGTGCAGTACAAGCATAAACATTGAAGTGTTATTTGTAAGGGTGTAAATGAACCAAGGCAGCTCGTGAAATACCCGGGATCGAATCGGTACCGATCCGAGCCTTAACGAGTCCGAGCCCGAGCTCGAGCCCAAAAGTGTGGCCTGTTTAGTTATCGAGCCCGAACTCGAGCTTTACATATCGAGCTCGAGCCGGCTCGCGAGCCTTAACGAGCTTTTTGTTTATATAATTTTAATTTATTATATTAAGTGTTGATTTATAAAATTAATTGTTTTTATATATATAAAATTATGATATATATATATATATATTTAAATCAAATATTTTATGTTCAATTTAGAAAATATAATTATAAATATAATTAAATTAGTAATTAAAGTAAGTAAATTAAATAAATAAAATCTAAACGAGCCGAGCTCGAGCCTAAAGTTTTTCTAACGAGCCGAGCTCGAGCTCGAGCCCTAATTTTTCTAAACGAGCCGAGCTCGAGCATTAACGAGCTCGGGATCGGCTCGGCTCGGCTCGTTACTCTTGTAAGGTTCATCACAGTAGGTTCTGTTAAGCGTGTTCTCTACTAAATCCACCCTAAGTAGTTTCACTTTCTATCTTCAAGAAAAGAAGGTTTATCCGACTCTTATAAATAAATAAATCTTACTATCTTAATAAACAAAAATATTGGTTTGCCACTTGTCATAATTTTATACTAATAGTGCCACTTGGCAACTTTTTATCATTTTATTAAATTCTCACTCTAGTTAAAGAAGTATATAACTCTCATATTTGATAATTATACTATTAATGATATTATTAACATTTAAAATACTAAAAAGTTTTATAATCAAATAAAAATAAAATTTTATTATAAAAACACTTTAAAAAAATTTTAAGATATAATTTTTTTCTAAGAATAAATATTTAGAAATAAATAATTTTAAATTGGTATTTATTAGAATTTTTTTCTAAAAATCATGTATTCTAAAAAATAGACTATAATACAGAGATTTTAAAGAATAGTTTATTATAAATAAATGACATTTTGTAGTATTAAATTTTTAAAAATTAATTTATTTTAAAAATAAAGATTTTGATCAATTGTTTATTAGTTAAAAAAATAGTGAACACCACAATTAGATGTCTCTCACTGACTGGTATCACGGTCAACATGAGGAGGTAATCACGTGATTTAGGGAAATTTTTTATTAGTTAAAGTATTTATTAATACATATTTTAAACATTTTATATTAATTTTTTTTATAATTTTTACATTTTTAAATTTTTAAGACTAATTGTTAAATATTTTATATTAAATCCGTGTAACACACGGGGTATAAGCACTTTAATTAGGTTAATGAACAAGTGGAATAGAAAACCTAGAATGTAAGTGGTTGTTTAGTTTATTAAATATTAAGTTTGTAAAAGATGTGAATCATTCAGATTATGTTTAAAACTTAAAGATTAAGAATAAAATAATTATTTATATGCAAATTAAAGATTAAGGAGACATAAAAGATAAAAGATAATGTATATATGGATTGTATCTTATGATAAGATAATTTTAATTTTATTGACTTAGCATTGTGGTTCACATTACATTCCCTCTTACTCAATTAGCAAGGTAGGTGTAGCAAGGTCGGTGCACCTACGCACGTGGACAGTAAATTTACTTTTTGGTTTCTTAGTTACACAAACCTATTAACATACCTTTCCAAGCTCTTTGCTACAACCTTTATATACAATCAAGTTTTTGTTATTTCCTTTGATGTGGGAGGAATGAACCAAATTATTTATGAAGATTGAAAGCTGTTAACTTGTGTTTTCAGCATGTTTGTTTTCCTTCATACAATCCTTTTATACACATAAATATTGGTCGTCTTTCTCCTATGTGGGAGGCTGGGAGCAAAACAAATTTCCTCTAAACAAACAGGCTTAAACTTTATTTTAGAAAAACGGTTGCTAACTTTTGGATTTTAACGACTTTGAAAATTTTAGGAAGATTGATTACGTTACTCGATCTAGAAAACAATCGTATCATATTATTTTATTTTTTTTACTACTATCCTATTTTATGTTAAATTAATTGATTTCCACCAAATATTTGGCCCGAACGATCCACGGTTTTTAGAATCAATAGACCTTCAAATGTTTCATTTGAAAAAATTGAAACCCTTTTTATTGAATGATCGTGAGTAGGGGTGTTTATGGTCCAATTCAAAACCGCGAAACCATCCAAACCGGTCAACGTTTTAGTTTCACGGTCGGTTTTTTATATCTAAAAGGAAGTCAATTAGGGTTCTTGGCAGAGAACTTCAATTGCCTTCTTCGCAAGGCGGTCATGAATGATCGGTAAGAAATATTTTCTTTAGCCAATCCAATGACCTTTATTGACTGAAAACATCATTTGAAGCTGATGTATGGGCGGCTTCAACCTCTGCCAAAGTATTCCAAGTTTCATTGAGCTTCCTAACTGACACTTCATAGCGACATTCTCTTTCTTATTCCGACTCGCATTTCTTCCAGTTTTTAAACTCGGACTCACAACTTATGTTTTTTTCTTCGTTTTTGTCTGCGTAACCAATTCATCACAATCTCATATGTTTCTTTGAGTATTATCATCATTTTATAATGCTCGATTTTTAGTCGTAATGACCCGCCGCAAAGCGCGGGTAACGTTCCTAGTTTTAATAAAAAAAATGAACGTAGAATAAAAAATCATCTTTTTATGTTGTTTAATTTGGATCATATTTTTTCTTTCAGGATCTAAAATGGATAATCAAGAATGGGTTTATAGGTTAATTTTCATATATATATATATATATATATATATATATATATATAGAATGGATAATTTGAAAACCACTTTTTATTGTGAAAACCTAGAAAACCCCATGTAAAACATACGTAACAAAATGTAAAAACAAAACCATGTAAAACATACGTAAAAAACGTAAAAAATTCCGTCAGATCTGACGCAGCGTTACGTATATTTTACAATGTAAAAAAATTTATAAAATATTTTTTTAAATATTTCTTCGGCTCTTTTTTGATTTTTTTATAAAAATGTGCCCAATAATATTATAAACCTGTAAAAAAATTCAAAAAAAATACATTTGTTTTACACGAGTTTTAAGGTTTTCACACTAAAATAATGATTTCATTTTATTAATCCCCTATATATATATATATATAAGGATAATTTGAAAACCATTTTTTCGTGAGAAAATCATGAAAACAATGCAAAAATCATGTAAAAAATGTATTTTTTGGAAACTTTTACATGTTTGTAATACTATTTGACAAATTTTTATAAAAGATCAAAAAATCACCAAATAGATATTTTAAAAAAGTATGTTTTATAATACCATGTAAAACATACGTAACAAAATGTAAAAAAATTTCGTTAGATTTGACGTAGCGTTACGTATGTTTTACATGAGTTTATAATTTTTTTTTTAATATTTACTCGACTTTTTTTTTTTTATTTTTTATATATATATAGTTTTGGATACAAAGGATAGTTTGCGTATAAAAAATGTGTGATAAAATATCATGAAAACACGGAAATTTGACCCAAAATATATACCACAGTTGCATTTTATATGATAACTTCGTGCGTACATGATAATTCTCACACAAGAAGAAATGATTATTGCATAATAATATCACATATCTTTTGTACATTTGTGCACAATTTTTATGTTCTATAATAACCTTCCAATATATAAATATATGTATTAAAAAAAAGAAAGAAAGTTGAGCATAGGATTCTTGAAACCCAACACATTCTCTTTAAAAGGATAATGGGAAACTTAACAAAAGATGACTACAAAGGAAAAGTGCCTTAATTTTAAGAAAAAACAAATGATTTGAAAATGAATATTCAGAAAAATAATTATTACCTATTATTACACAAAATACAAAATCATTCAATACATTTATATATATTAATGTAGGGTGAGGTTAATGTAAAAAGTGTTAGTTTTGTAAAATGTGTAAAATACAAAGTGTTGTTATAAATAAAAAGTGCTATTATAATATTAATAAAGTGTTATTATAATATTTAGTAGTTCTTTGTTAATAATAACACTTTTTATTTATAATAGCACTTTGTTTTTTACACTTTTTACAAAACTATCAATTTGTATTTAATCCTAACACTATTAATGTAAACGAATCCACATATTTATACATGTATCTCAAAACTAACTTTCTATATTATCTTTCTAAATAAGTAAAATTGTATGATAGAATGCTTTCTCATGATAAACTAAAGAGACAAACTTCAATTTTATTATCAAAATAAGATGTGTAAGGAACCAAAGTATCAACTAAAAATGAAGTTTGACACTTCCCTAATTCAACTGGTCGCTCATATATGCATGTATGTATGAAGATTTACATTTTTGAAAGAGTACCAAAAAAGAAATACATTAATACTCGGTTGGTTATTTTTGCTCAATCCATTTATCAAATATCACCCACTAAATAATAAATATATAACGTGTGTGTATGGTAAGACTCTATTGTTAATCCATCTTAATTACGGTAACCCAAATAACACCGACAAGATCAACCCAAATTAATGGTGTTTTTTATTATACATATACAAAACTATGCTCTTTTACGTGTATGTGTTAATTCATAAGCGTTCGAGATTTAAAATAAGTGTAAGTTTACATTACACTATCAACATTTATTTAACTTAATGGCAACTTACACTATAATAAGACCTTAAACGAAAAAGAATTTGCACAAATATATATAACATAACATAGTCTTGCATGTACATGTATAAAAAGATCATGAAAAAAAAATGAAAGATTTGGATTGATCGTAACAGAGTCATTTGGGTACCACAATCAAAGATGGTTATTATTTGATTTGAATCCTATACACACACAAACACAAATACATATATTTAAATTTACATTTCTGAAAAAGTACAAAAAAGACATATATGTTATAATGAGGTAAAAAGCTAAAAAGTTTAGTGTAATGTGAGATCCACAAGTCATTTGAGAATATGTCCCACAAGTATACATGTAGGAATCCCAAGCGAGACTAAATTTATATGTTACCCTACAGAAACTTTTTTTCTACTTTTTTTTAAACCCTAAAAGCCATCAATAATCTCACATATTAGTTTTGTATTACCATTGCCCATATATTTTTTTAAAGATTATGCTTTGTATTTTATGGTAACTAGTGGATAACTAGCCACGAGTTGAGACGACAACCAACATGATCTCGAATATCCAAATGCAGATAAAAAACGTCGAAACGGTTATCAATATGTCGTAAAACATTAAGGCGTACTATGTCATAAAACCATATTGTTAATCTACCATAAACCAGAAAACGCAATCAATTGTAAAAGGAGATGCAAAGGAAAAAAGTTAAAAACTCAGTACTAAACTAAGTTTTATCATAAATTTAGTTATCAAAAACATTTAGTTTTCACCCCAAATACAAGTATATAAAAAAGCATCATATTGCAAACCGGACTCGTTAGTCCTTCCAGTTAAAATAAGAATTATCGTTGTTGATTGTGTGATTACAAGTTAAATGAACAATTGCTTAGAACATATGTATTGGTTATTTGTAAAGGAGTTTGATCACATGTTATTTATATACATACTAGGTTTATATCCCGTGTATTACACGGGTTGAATAAAAATTAATAAATATTCAATAATATAAATTTAAAATTGTAAATTATTTTTTGATTTAAAATATGATCAACATTACATAGTAAATCTACTTATTATAATAAATGAGTATTTTTAGGTGACACATGTCGCGTTCTGATCCCGCCTCTCTCTCCGAATATATATTTATAATTTTTTAATGATTATGTTATATAATTAAATATTAAAAAACTTAAATCTTCTTATTCTAATATTTTGCTAATTTATTATAATTTATAAATTTTAAAAATATTTCAATTATACTTTATCTTAAAATATAATTTTATCATTTATTAAAAATTTATTATTATTTTATATTAATAAATTATATTTTTTAATTATCTAACCCGTGTAATACATGGGGTTTAGGCTAGTAAAATACTAATACTGTATTTTAAAAAATTCCTTTTTCAAAGTTTGGTTTTTAAACATTTTATTTTAAAAAAGTTGTTTTTAAAATATATCATTTTTTATGAAATTATAGGATGCTATCTATTATAAAGAAAAAAAATAGTTAATAATAATGACTAATAAATTATAAAAAGATTTTATGAGTTATAAATTATTGAAAAATATTAATATTTTATAATAATTTGATTTTTTAAACGTGTGCTTTTAACATAAATTTTTTTTTATTATATTAAAAAATCATTTTAAATTATAAAAGGTATATATAATATAATTAGTATTTTATACTATTATGTAATATATTTTTTTAATATTAAGAATTTTTTGATTAAAAAAGGTATAAAGAATATATTATTAATATTTATTAAAGTTGTGTATTTATTAGGAGAGAGAAGCGGGAAAATTAGTGTGAGGATGCTCTAGAATAGTGACAAGTGTCCCTTAATTATTTTGATTTATTAAGTACTAGGTTATTACCCGTGCGTTACACGGATTACATACAAAATATTAGATAGTTAGTAAAAAATTAAAAAATTATGAAACAATATTTTGATATAAAATGTTTATTTTGCGTATTGATAATTGATTTAAGTAGTAAAACAATAATTAAAATTTTTTGAAGCAATAGGAATATCATCTAACCTTCTTGGTTTTTAATAATTGAGATCTTTAAACTAGTTAACTTTAAAACTTAAGTTAATTTTCCGGCAAAAACTAATTATTTCAAATTAGTAAGATAGGATAATATTTCTGTAATTATTAAAGCTAAAAACCAAATTTGAAATTATCTTTAAACATACAAGAAAAAAATGTAACTTGTAGTATCATTCTTATGGTTTATTATCTTTATTTTTTTTTGAAAAATTAAATTATTTTTTTCTAAAAACTTATTTTTTTAAAAAAAAAATATTTTCTAAAAATAAATGATTTGAAATATTTTTACAATTTTTTTACAAAATATTTTTAATTTGTAAAAGATAAATAATATCATTAGTTATTATTATTATTATTATAAATATTTAATAAGAAAGAGAGAATTAAGTGAGTTTATAAAAAATTGACAAGTGGCAAAAGTAGTCTTATAATGTGACAAGTGGCAAATATAAATTTTTGTTTATTATAATAGTAAGATAATAGATAATAGATATGTGTGTGTGTGTCTGTTTAGTTAGTGTGGAGTAAAATAAATATGCATTAAGGAAGATATAACAAGTAAAAATATGGATAGTACGTACGTGATATGAGTAATTTTATTAGTTTATAATTAAAAAAATTAATTGAAAACAATGTCAGATGTTATTTATTGATAGATATTTTAGTATAATTAGATTAATTTGTTTTTGTTTTCTGTTATATACTTGATCTACATTTATTTTAATCATGTAAATTAAATTTCTACGCTATCTTACTCTAATCTACAAAATTCATTCTTCTATTATTTACCATTATGTAACTCAAATTTATTATGAACTTGGTTAAAATTGTGTATTACACAGCTTAAATGAAAAAATTCTAATATTATTTATTTTAAATAACATTATGTGTAATTTTTTAAAGACGTTTTTCTAAAAAAATAATATATGATATTAATGTAGTTGTTGATGATGACTACTAAGTCAAGTATCACTCGACAAAAAAATAACTTGATCATACATTTTAGGAGAAAAATCACTCTAGAAAAATCTCTTCCTTATGAAGAAACAATTGTTCTTATAAACATTCAAAGTTAAAGACTTCTAATGAGAAAAATCAAGAATCTACCGTAACTCCGTAAGACTAGCTAAAAACTCTTTAGTATAATGTATTAATTTATGCATTATGATAAACAAAACTTGTACATGACAGTTTTACCATGTTATTTTAAAAGTATTTTCTATTTTACATGTTTCTATTTTAAATGTTTAAATTTAAAAAAAAAATCAGAAACCATGTAAGACGTTATTTATTTCTAATTTTAATCATATCAATAAAGTTTCTTTGCTATCTCAATCTAATCTACAAAGTTCATCCTTCTATTATTTACCATTATGTAGCTTTAATCTGCTATGAACCAGCTTAAAACATATATATTACACATTTTAAATTAATAAAATTATAAAGGATTTATTTTAAATAGCATAATATACTTTTTAAAGACATTTGATTTATGACATTGTTGTCGATGACTACTAAGTCAAGCATCACTCGACAAAATATAACTTGACCACACGGTTTAATAGAAAACTCTCATCAAAAAACAATTACTCAAATATAAGACCTCTAAATAGAGCGTTAAAACATCAATATATATTAATATTATTTACGTAGAATATTTTGTAAACATATATAATAGTTAATTACCAATGAGGCATTGCCTTAATGGTATCCTATGATTCTTTCAAATTGGAGGTTTTGGGCTCAAAACCTTCCCGCGGCGAAATAGGTGTCTAAGGGGGGTCAGGGGGTTTTCTCAGTGAGGTTTCCTCCTGGGTGGTTGTGGTGGCTCATGGGAGGTCCAGATAACTAGACCTTGTTGACATGGCCTGGAAACAATGAGTTCACACGATTGATACATTCGTCGTTCAAAATATATATATATATATATATATATATATATATATATATATATATATAAAATAGTTATTTCGTGCACGGATGCATGACAAGTTAATAAACAGCAACACAAACGAATGCACGCTCAAAATCACGTGATTCACTGGAAGGGGTAATCGAATGCGCTTAAGATCACACTTGTGAGTATGTTTTACCGATCCGTATTCAATTAGGCTAGCTTGGCATTTTTAAACACAAAATTTTGGTAAACCAGTTAACAACAAAAGTTGAACCTATCTTAAACATATATACCCAAGTGCGGCTGTTATCATGTGCAAGAAGTACGACCGTATATGACTTGTTATTTTGATGGGTCCGAAATTTTGATTCTTTTATGTATCTATCTATTATAATACTAATAAATAAAATAATTGTGGATACTTGTTATCATTCTAGACTACATAATTCAAAAATAAAAATAACGATATTAATTGGCTTTTATAAGTGATTTTAAAAAAAAATTAGCATTTAATCTGACTGAATGATTTGAATAACAAAAATAACGTATATTGAAATATAAAAAATTTAAAACATAATTCATAATTAGTACATCGAATTTTTTGAAACATGTTTTGATGAATACATGTATTATATAATTATATTACATTTTATTCAACCTATTTAAATACGACTTATTTAAACTATACAATGTGCATCCTTTTTAGTTATATAATTTTTTGTTACTAGATATGTATACATAATTTTTTTTCTCAACCCGTGAAACACATAGGATTTTAACTTGGTCTTTTGTATATAAAGATTTGATCAACAATAATATTAAGAAAACACCAGGGATTTTAACCTAGTCTTTTATATATAAAGATTTGATCATCAATTTTGTACTAAAAAATATTAAGAAAGCATAAGGATTTTTTTTTAAATATGTGAAAGACATAATTTTATTACAACAAAAAAATTTGTATTGTTTATTTGCTTATTGTTAATTTTGTTAATAATCGTCAATTTATGATTTTTTATATATATACAGGGAACCATTTTAATGTTCGTAAAGGGTATCCAAACTCTCAGTGATTGTTCTGTATATACTTCCAATGCCTCACAACATATCTATTTGATAGACAACCTAATCCAAATAAATCACTATACTTACTTTAAATATAAGAGTAGCCTACTTAACTATCTGTTTCCACCACTTAAATTTTTATCTTGTGAAAGCAAGTTTTATATTGATCAAATATTAAGTTAGTGACTAGCAGATATTACTTTAAGGTGGAATAAAATAGGACATACAATTAATGAAACAAAATACGTTTGTTAGTCAAATATGAATGAAATATTCCATAAGTAATATATTTCAATATATTTTTTCTTGTAAAAATTTTATATTCATGACTCGACTCATTACGTGGCTTATAGCCACCTGAATAGCGTGTTACCCAACCTATGACTTCAACCATATCATGACCCCTGCTCGACTCATGATCAACTATGAACAAACCCATAATATAAATTTATTATAAATTTTAACTAGATATTGTTACGAATATTGGTAATTTTCTTTGCTTTTAGGCAATGATATTTTTGTTTTTATAATGAATTGTATATTCTTTAGTTTTTTGCTGCCTATTAAAAAGCATTAATAAATTTATTTTATGATGATAAGAAGATCATAACAGAACAATAAAATGATAAAAGAAAATGCGTTTCTTGTATTTTATTTATTTATTTATTTATTTATTTATTTAAGCTTTATGTTGATAAAAGATTAAAAAATTTTAATTGGTCGAAAGGCATGCACTTCTTTTTATTCGTCTCTTAATGATTATTTCCAACATTTTTCATGTCCATTTAGATTTTAGACTTGATGAAAATAGAAAAAAAAAAGTTAGGGGCCTCAAGGAGCGCCCTATACTCTAGACTCTACCTTGGGGCTTTCATTTTGTTTTAAATTCATTACTATTATTATATTTAAATAAGAGGAGTAAATTGTTGATATCATTAATATGATTTGATATTATTTTGTTTTGCTTCATGTGTTTCGTAAATTATCTATATGGTCTTGAATTTTTAAACATTTGTAAAGCATACAATATTTAGGCGGTGAATGTAATTTGATCAAACATGTAAATGTAATTTGAAAATCTAAGGACTATATGTATGTATACCAAAGGGTTTTGCCCTAGTGGTACACTTTGGCTTTTCAAATGGAATGTCACGGGTTCAAATCCCTCTCAAGACGAACTAGGGGTCCTTGGGAGGTCAGGGGTTTTCTGGTGCAGTTTCCTCCTAGAGTGGTGCTGAGGTCTCAACGGAGGTTATGGTAACTAGATCTTGGTGACTAGATCTTGGTGACATGGCTAATGCGTTAAAAAACAAAGGACTATATGTATTACAACTGTTTATAGATTTTGACCATATGAGTAATTTATAAAAACTAGAGAATAAGAACGAAATATTATTAAACCACATATACCATCTTAACAATTTACTCTAATGAAAATAATAAATTTCATAATACGACAAGAAAAAAGTTTAAAGCAGGTTTTCTTAAAGCAGGTATTTCAAGGATCATTAATGTATCCTTAAATACTTAATAACTACTCAAATATATATTTTCTTAACGACAAGTAAACTGTCTTGTCGTGCTACCTTCAGTTATCCAGGAGATTGATAGCTAAGATCAATTCCTCGATCTCCGGCCTTGAGACACGTGTGCCCCCAAATGCGCGGGAACCGGATAGAAGCCTTAAACCCTGGTTCGAACCCGAGATTAAAGCTCGAAAGTCGAAATAGGTTGAAATTCGAAAGGCGTTTGAAACTTAATTATCAAAAGCAGAAAAAACTCTATTTGATTTTGGCTTGGTTAAAAATGAACTAAGTGGCTCGGATCGGTTTGAAAAACGAACTGTTCACAAGCAAAGGTGAGCTCTTACAGTTTGTTTTTTTGATATACACATTAATTATTTTATATATAAACAAACAAACGCATTAATCTATGTATTCTAATAAATAAAAGTTATAAAGACGCGTTATATGTTTCTAAAACATTTTAACCTTGATTTTCATTCTTTATCTTCTATTAAATACATCTCATATTAAATAATTAATATATTAAATTAAATAAATATTTAAAATGTTTCTATAATAAATTATAAATATTAAATAGATTAAAATATATTAATATTAAAAACATACTTTTTTTAAAAAATCAATTATTATAAATTCTAAAATTTTCAAAAATAACTATTTAAACACAATGTTTAAAGAAAAAAAACTATAAATAAGCAAGTGTTTAATGAAAAAGTATTAGTATTTTTATACTTAAATTATTAAATCATACAAAATTGTAATCATATTTTATTTAAAAAATTATTTTATATTTTCTACACTTTAATTGATAATTATTTGTTATATTTCTTTATTCAACTAGTGTAATATACGAGTTACTAACCTAATATTAAAATATAGTAAAAGCATAAGACTTTCACATAATAAAAGTTGTCAAGATAAATTATTAAAAACCTGTGTAAATTTAAAATGCTTAAACTCTAACTATGATTCACATTTTTTCGAATTCTCTCTGAGTATATCCTTTTAAACTCTAAATTTATATTGTATTCAAGTAAATAAATTCAACTTGTGTGGTGGGAAATTTTATGATCAAAGACAGATAGACAGTAAAATTGTATAGTTGATCATGTCCATTTCCTACCTTCATTTTTCTAATCTTTCTATTTATTAGACGGTCCTATTTTTATTTGTTATTTTAAACATTTTCACATTTCTAAATTTTTCTGATTGGTTTTTATCATTTAGATTTTTCTTTAGTTTTTAGCTTGACAGGTTAAAATGACATCAAGACTTCATGAGTTAGGATATACATTTATAATGATTTAATAATGACGTGACATGTATTAATATGTTTCATATGACTAATATATATATGTCGCACCCCGAGAAATCCCGTCCCTTTCGGGGGCACGAGCATCGACAGTCCGTCAAGATCGCAGTCTCCGGTCACACAGTTGCGAGACCTACATGTCTGGTTACATACTTACATACGTACATCCAATAACTTGGATAAAACAGTTTAGTAAAATCAGAGTTGCGGATGCATAAGTTTAAACAGTTTTCAAATCATAAAGAGTAGTAGTGCGGAAGCGGTTTAAGTATGTAACATTACATAACAAAACAAATGTTATTCGCTATCAAATGGCCTAAGACACTAAAGCCGATGCATGAGACTTCATCCTAGCATCCTATCCTTGTGTGCGTGCCTTAGTTACCTGAGAAAACATGCGAGTAAAAGGGTCAACACAATGGGTGATGAGTGCACAGGTTTGTATCAGCAGGAAACATAAAAAATGTTTAAAGTAAGAGTTATGCAGATTTACATATCATTACAATGCAGTATCAATTGATAACTAGTCAATACAGTTATATTATATGCTGGTTGGTACCGAAGCTGACAATTGTGCCTCCCACAATGTCCATCACAAGACAATAGCAAAGTGTTGGTCAATATTGCACTGTTCCGACCTCCAGTCGGGTGTAGTGGGGCATGTCAGGCCCAAATGTACTATTCAAGATTACCACGCTAGGCGCTATGTGCTATTAACGGTCCGAGGAGTATCGCAAGGACTTTTAGTTGTGATTGGGGTCCACACATATACATATAGTGATAAAGCATGTCCATATGTAAATAAAATGAGTTGTTGTTCAAAAACAGTTGTAATGCAATGTTTTCTCCCCCAAAGGTAGAAAAGATAAAAAGGGGCCTTGAACTCACCTCGTGAAGCAGTTCCGGTTTTACGCTCGCTACTTGCGAAGGCTAGCACCTGCTAGTATGAACCTATAACCATATAGGTTGTGAGTATGAGTTTTGTGATGTGTTGTAATCCATACAACTCCATGTGTCGGTGTGCTAAACCAAGTGTGTGTGTGTTGACTTGTGCGGACTCTACGAATCGTTGGTGACACGTTTGTTGTGTTAAGTTGGTTTATGTGTCTTAATGCAAATAAGACATCAACATGCATCCTATGACTCTAGTCGTGATGTTTTCACATAAGTCATGTTTTAAGAATCATAACGTTTCTGTTTCGGGAAACTTTCTATATTTAGAAAGTTTCTATTTTTGGAACGTATAGTTATGAAATCTCATTTCATGAAATCAATACTTCTAGTATGTTTATAAAAACACGTTTAAACACTTAAAACGTATTGTTTGTGTATAAATAATCATTTATACCATTTTTGCCCAAATAAAGTTTCCTAAATTAGTAAGTACCGGTTTAAAAGCTCATTTTCCCAAATCAAAGTTTCCAATATGCTTAGAAATCATTTTTAGACATATTTCAATAATCTAAGTTCACCAAAACATCTAAAAACATCAAAACCCGTCTTTCGATTTACAAAAGTTTCCATATATAGCAAGTTTATCGAAAAATCGTATTTTCACAAAATCAAATACCCAAGTGTGTTTCTAAACACTTCAATATACATTTGACAACATCTAGACATGTCTAACATGTCTAGATCATCACAATCTACAACATGCTACATAAAAGTTTCCTTTTATGACAAGTTCTACAAAATCATCAAAATAACTTATCAAAACTCAATCTCATCAATCCTACATTCTAAAATCAGTAGATCTATATCAAATCACACAAAATCACCAACAATTTTCATGCACAATAGCCACTTGGAGTTGCATGTGGGTGGATGTTCATGCATGTGGGTTTTTACCCATTGCATGTTAGATCTAACTATGAATAAGCATGTAAAGCTACCTTAGAAGTTATAAAACACTGAGATGAAGTTGGAACAGGTGCTTGGCAGCTCTAAATCCTTCTGGAATGATTTCCTAAGAGGTTCAAGTGATGGTGACGAAGAAAACAAGCTTCCCAAGCTTCCTTCTTGCTCCAATGGCTTCCTAGGAGCTTCAAAGCTTCAACAATGGAGTCTTCTGGCCAAATGATGAAGAAAGGGGTGGTTTGCTCGAGATTTAGGTGCTCTGGCCGAAGAAATAGGATAGAAATGATTATGGTTAAGCTAGGTTGAGTGTTAAAGTGATTTTTAGCATCTGCAGCTACCAGGCGCATAGCCTAGCGTCGGTGCACGAGTCCGGCTTAGTGCCTGGATTAAAATAATAAGATTGGCTTCTAGTTCATCCGCGCGCATAGCCCCAAGTGGGAGTCGCATCCCGGGCGTAGTGCCTGGTGCCTGGCGTACCACCTAGACCCAAACCTTGGTTCGAGGCGTACCGCCTGGAACGCAGAATGAGCCCAATTGGCTAATTTTAATCGTTTCGACTCGTTTTTCGATTATTCCATGCTTATAACTCATCGTTTATCATTGTTTGAACTTTTATTATGTTCAATGGTTTGTTCACCAACGTTCGTAAGACTCGTGTGTGTTTCGATAATTCCTCGAATTATCGGTGATTGTTTGTGTTTGTGTTTGCCACACTTGATTTCCAAAACCAATATGCAATGTACGATTCGCTAGTTCCTCGAACTATCGTTTCGCAGTTGTGTGTGTTTGACTCATCTAATTAAACATAATTAAATGAAATGCAACAGGTATAAATATGAAATACGTATAGTGTAAGAGTTGCAATTTACCTGAAATTGCCTGGTGTCACAATATATGTGTGTATATATACTAGGTTAATTATTAACCTGTGTATCATACGTGTTAAATAAAAAATATTAATGAAAATGTAAACGATATAATATGCTTTTTAATAAAAAAAATATGATAATCATATAATTTAACATTTTAAGTAATACAATATTTATATTATTTATTTAAAAATTAATTTTTCAAAGTTTGTTTATTAATGAATATTTTTGTTTAAAATTGTCTTTGAAAATTTTATATTTTCTCATAATTTGAATATTTAAAAGTGTTTTTTTAATATTTATTTAATATGATATATTTAATATGAGAAAAAAACAGTAAATTAAAGTTAAGGTACTTAAAAAACATATGTTTCTAAAAACCTTAATTTATTAGAATAGTATATATTAAAAACATAACATAAGTAACAATTTTCGTGTTTAACCGCTTTAATTTTGATATTCTTTGAACAATATATATTAATTTAAAAGTAATTATAAGGAGTGTGCACAGGGTAAGGTAATTAGTAGTATCATTATTTAAAAAAAATCGCAGCACAGAAATTGAACAGGTAATTATTAGGAACCAAGTCATCTATGCAATTAATTTGGCGTAGTTTAAGAGGTAAGTAAACTTAGTCATTCAAGAAAAAAAAGTCATTTATGTCAAATTATCATCTAATTTCTTTTAATAAGCTGGATTTAAATAATTAAATTTATGATACATTGGTTCATAATTATCATAGAATGAGAAAGTGTGGATTTGGCTCAAGGAGGGTGAGGTGGCATAATTAAGGAGGGAATACAAAAGTTGATCATAGGATAAATGGGTGCCAAAAGATGGAGGCTGGATGACACCACCCATCTTTACTCATAATTTGATTAATAAATTGTCACTTTGTTTGTCAATGATTGATGTATGAATTTAGTTTATGCATTGTTAAGTATCTAATTCATGATGTTAACATGAAATTCACATCAGGCTAATCACTATATATGTTTCATCATCATCGTCATTATACTTGGTATATGTCACTACTAGCAAAGCTAAAATATTGTTTGTTATTGGAAGCAAGTGAATGAAGGAAGGACGAAGGAAACTTAGTGACAAAGTACTATCACATCAATTTGTGTTAGTTACTTCCTGAAATCGCAACGTATCATGATTCATCATGAACATTGTGGCTAAAGTACCCATGATCACGACCAGGTGTAGGATTTGTGTGTCATTTAATTTAATTTCTACCATTTATTAGAAATAAAATTATCTATGTTTGTTATAGTCATTTGATAAATTTTGTGTTCTCATGTGTTTGTTTGTTTTTTTTTGTTTCTAAGTGTTTGTATGTTTAAGACATACTGACTAATTAAGGTCATCGCATCTTAATTTATCGATGTTCAATCATTAAATATGTGACACCCGGCAATTTCAGGTAAATTGCAACTCTTACAACTTTGTATTTCACATTCATACTTGTTGCATTTCATTATGTTTAATTAGATGAGTTGAACACAAATGACTGCGAAACGATAGTTCGAGGAACTATCGAATCGTACATTGCACATTGGTTTTGGAAACCAAGTGTGAAAAACTCAAACACAAATGCAAAACGATAATTCGTGGAATTATTGGATTGTGCAATACATGTTGATTATGGTTAATCAAGCATGCAAACGGTTCGTAGCGAAGAACGCAAACTACCAAAGATAATTCGAGGAATTATCGATACACACACACGAGTCTCGCGAACGTTGGTGATCAAACAGTAATCAAACTTAGGTGTTATTATAGGATTATGTGCTAAACATGCATTAGATGTCTAGGATAAACGTTGGGAATCGAACATGAGCGAAATCGAATCGACGAAATCGAAAAACTGAAAAATAGATCCGTCGCGGTACGCTAAGGCCCCTTGGCGAAGGGCTTGGCGGTACGTGAAGCGAAGCGGGAGTCGGGACTCCCAAATTCCTCGACAGTACGCGAAGGCCATGCAGATCAAAAAAATTATAAAATCAACCCCAACCTCTTTCATTCGGTTTTCTTTCAATCCCATCGAGTCTCTCCATCTATTCTCGACCCAAACCCACTGAAATCAAGCATTCAAACCTCTGGAATCACTTTGAAAGCTACCCTTGGTGATTTGGAAGACATTGGAGCCCTTGAAGCTTGGAGAAGAAGCTAAGGAGCTTGGAACAACCATCAAACCAGTAGATTGTCATCATCAGGAGCTGTTCTATCTTGGATCTGTAGCTCTAAGGTAGTTTCCTATGTTTATCTATGGTTAGATCATACATGCATGATGTAAAAACATACATGCAAGTGTGTTTGAACACATGCAACTCCATGTGGCTATGGTACACAAATTTGTTGGTGATTGATGTGTCATTTGATTTAGATCTATTGATTTTAGAGTTTAGAAATGTTGGATTGAGAGTTTGAATGAGTTATTGTTGATTGATGATGATTTGTAGAACTTGCCATAAAAAGAAACTTTTATGTTGCATGTCATAGATTGGTGATGATCTAGACATGTTAGACATGTCTAGATGTTGTCAAATGTATATTGAGGTGTTTTGAAACATATTTGGGTAATTGATTTTATGAAAATGCGGTTTTGAGATAAACTTACCAGAAAAGGAAACTTTTGAAAATCAAAAGAGGGCTTTTGATGTTTTAAGATGTTTTGGTAAACTGTGGTTATTGAAACATGTTTAGAAATGGTTTTAACATGTTTGGAACTTTGATTTGGGAAAACGAGCTCTTAAACAGACACTTTCCAAAAATGGAAACACTTACAATCCTTACACGTCACCTAAGTGAACGTTGTACGAGTACAGTCATAGGATGCATGTAGGTGTTCTACTTGTATTTATGACACATAGGCAGGCTAAATGTAACCAACGTGTCACCAACGCTTCGTCAAGTCAACACCGTTCAACACACACACACACTCGGTTGAGCACACCGACACTTGGAGTTGTATGGGATACAACACACCACAAAACACATACTCACACTGTAACAACTGTGCCGAAAACGTCGCCAGAACAGTGAACGAATAGTAACGGCACAGTAACTCAGGTACAAACTATGCAAACTATTGATATACTATCGACAACGTAATGCTTAACAGTAAACTATTATGCTATTGTTTCTGAAATCTGATTAAACGTAACAGTTTAACAGTCAGAAACACATCAGACAACATTGAACAGTGATACTAGTGCTTATTGATGTGTTATCATGTGTAAACGTATGCGAGGTTAAACAAAACAAACGATAACGGTTATTGTTACGGAATGCTAAACCGATGAGTTATTCGTATAGGTGACGATCTGTACGAATGATTCTGATAGTTTAACGTTCTGAAATAATAACTTAACAGTAGAAAACAAGAATCAGAAAGCACAATCGTCGTCGTGTTCGTTCGAATGACGATTCGAACGAATACGCGCGATGGTGACGCGTTCTGACGAAACGAAAACGAAAGCGATGAAAGATACGAACGATCATAAACTTAAAGAAATAAAATAAATAATGTTTTACAATTTTGAAACTCATCAAAATAATTAATATAACCTAAGTTATTTAAATCCATTTAAATTACGCGTAATTTTCCGGAAACGTAACAAATTTACGAACGAGCAACGAAAACGAACCCGAATACCCTCGGGGTTTAAATACACTTAAATGAGTCAAAATTTCTCATTCTTCACTTCATCTCCTCCACCAAAACTCCCAAACCCGGTTTTGAAAACCCTAGCCTTTTACAATCTTCTTTCTTCCATAACTTTCTTATTTCTTCACCAAATTCTTCCATTTTTGAACCTACTTGTAGCCCTCAACCTCTACTACATGAAAGTACAACCGATCTAGAGCCAAATTCATCTGAAATTGAGGTAAGAAGCTGCAAACATTTCGAATGTTAGGGTTTTCGGCCCCTTTGTCACATTCTTAAACAAAACCGAATCTAAGCTCCTTCTCCTCAAACCTCATGACCACGACGACACACCCTCACCTATACTACCTTCGAACACCACCCAACAGCTCGAAATGAGAGGCAACTATAGCCTAAAGCCTGAAGTGGCCGAATGAGATGCCCAAATGCCGAATGAAGGAGGTCGAATGACCTAGAACCGATTGAGCCACCTTCGGTCAGCCTCATTCGAGCCTCATTCGACCAGGCCTCTTTCGTCACTCATACTCCCTCTCATTCGAGCTACCTTATTCGACCAAGAACCCAACACCTTCATTCGGCCATGCTAGACATCCGGCCAAAGCTTTCCATTCGCCACTTTCTTCTTGTTCAACAATGCTTCATTCGACTAAGATACACCATGGCTAAACCAGTAGCCACATGCGGCTGATAACCCTAGTCTATCAAGGAAACACCAACAGAAAACTCATGTGGCCAGCATGCAATTAACAGGCCCAATGACTTACATGGTATCATTAACTAGGCCCAAAAGAAATTCCCATAGCCCAACATGACCATAAGGTCTTCTCATTCATTTAGGGCCACTGTCACAGTCCAACATCCTTCTGTAGGCCCAAAGGAAGTTTATTCAAACCGACAGCATACCCATCAGCTCAGCCCAAATAGCAATAAGCGGCCCAACAACATCCTTTTGGGCCCAGAATGTCCCTTCAACCCAAAATAATTAGCCAACCCATTAGCTCTATTTTGGCCATGCTAAATGTGCCTGGCCAACTGATGTTTAAACCAACAGCCTACTTCAGGCCCAACAGTGGCTTGCGGCCCACTCCTTTGGCCACCTAGTTAGCCTACATGACATCCGGTCCAAAGGAAGGTCCAATATGGACGAGGTCCACCTAATTCTTGGCCCAATAGTTTGTTTCCTTGTCCCAGTTTTGATGCAATGGACCTAAGGCCATTGATTCTACTAAATTCCCTTAACAGCCAAGAAAATAGTTGAAGTCCTTAGATAGGCAACTGGATTGGCCAAGGCCCTTCTATTACGACCCAATCTTAATATTTCTGGCCCACACTTGATTCAGCCCAAATGAACCAGGCCCAGTGGGGCCCAAGGTCTAACTTACTTCAATCTTTGATGACATCCATGGGGCCCAACAATTCAGCCCGAGGCCCACGGAAATTAATCCAAGGCCTACTTTTAAGGCACAATTCCTAACTTTTGTGGCCAATGTATAAAGACTTGGCCAATAACTTAATTCTGCCCAATTAGGATTCCTACAACCCATCTCAACTTCAGGCCCATCAATTTTTTCCGGGGGCCCACATCTAGCCCAACATTGCCCTCGCGGCCCAATGAAGGCCCACAAGGCCACTTGATTACTAGGCTTGTAACACTTGGCCGGGCCATTGTATTTCAACAGCCTATATCATTGTCCACACATTCCAATTAGGGCTAACACCTACACTATACCATACAAAACCTTAAAAATTTATACTCATTAATTATGAACCACGTGAAATCAATACAGGACCGTGAAAACAATATCAATTACAACAAAGAGGGCGTGCATCTTGTTTGAGACTAAGTCAACTACCACAACCACCAGGTGAGTTCATTGTCCCTTTCAAACTATTTTGGTTTTTAAATCGGGACTGAGAAGCATGTTATACTTTTTAAAACAAATGTTTTAAATCTAACAAAATGCTTTTATACTATTTGATTATGCCAAGTGCTAAAGGCATAAGACATTATTTAAACTAAAATGCTACTTGATTATGCCAAGTGCTAAAGGCATAAGACACTATTTAAACTAAATGCTACTTGATTATGCCAAGTGCTAAAGGCATAAGAACTATTCAAACAAAATGCTAATTGATTATGCAAGTGCTAAAGGCATAAGCTACTTGCTAATACTAAAGCTATGTGTAAATACCAAGTGCTAAGGGTATTTGCTATCTGTTGATGCTATTGTGGATGCTAATACTATGAGATTATGCAACAAACTAATACTATGAGTCATACTAAATACTAAGACTATGGGTTAAACTAAATGCTAATACTATGGGTTTATGCTACAAACTAACACTAAGGGTTATGCTTAATATGAATGCTATGAGACTATGCTACTTGTTAATACTACGGGTTTATGCTACAAACTAACACTACGGGTTTATGCTTACTAATGAATGCTATGAGACTATGCTACTTGTTATACTACGGGTTTATGCTACAAACTAACACTACGGGTTATGCTTAATATGAATGCTATGAGACTATGCTACTTGTTAATGCTATGGGTTTATGCGAGAGACTAATGTAAACACTAAACGCTAATGATGCTATGATGCTATGGGGATACTAAATATAAACATACATGCATACATACATATTGAATACTTGAAACTATGGATACTATAAACTCTTGAATGCTATGTGATTGCCATGCTCAAACAACGGTTTGGCCTCTCAGTGCTTGCCTTACCGGTTGTAAAGCTAGTTCTTGTGCACAAGTTACGTAAATGCTGGACTCTTTGTATGCTAAACTATTGGCTATGGAAGAACAATAGTTGGTCTCTCAGTGCTTGCCTTCAGGTGTTCTTCCTAGTCGGGACTGTAAGAACAATAGTTGGTCTCTCAGTGCTTGCTTCATGTGTTCTTCACAGTCGGGACTAGAAGGCATCGACTATGGTCTCTCAGTGCTTGCCATAGGGTGTCCTTCATGGTCTCAATCGAGGAAATGGACTGATGGCCTCTCAGTGCTTGCCATGCAGTGTTTCCCACAAACTATTTACTCAGGTGATCAGTGACTAGGACGATTTTGGTGAACCTTCGTTGACTTTGTGTCATCCTGGGAATCCCTTATCTCCCCCTAAGTTGCAAATAAATCCTGGGGCCGGTATGGATTGCTACTGAATTCTTGCGAGCATTCAGTTGTCTATTCCGGTAACATTCAAACAAACTCACGATGCTATGGGTAACTTACAAACAAATGCTTAAACTATTCTGGGGAAAACAAAATCGAATGGTAGGTAAATGCTTAATTATCATTAACAGCAATGTCCTATGCGACTTAGTATGTGGTGGGACGGCGTCTGGGCGGGTCGTCGTAGGCTCAACCCAGGGGTATGCCCTATATATAAGCATACCGAGTTGGATGATACAGGTGGTGTTAATGAGATTGAGGTTGTTACCTAGGGGATGCATGAATGCTTTGAATCAATATCATAAACTTTTAAACACGATGCTTGTTAAACTTTTTGAAGCTATTACATACGAAGGCTATGGACTTATAAACTTTGAAACAGTAAACTAAAGCTATGATGAAGGATGAATCGAATGGTAGGTAAAATGCTTAATTATCATTAACAGCAATGTCCTATGCGACTTAGTATGTGGTGTGGGACGGCGCCTGGGCGGGTCGTAGGCTCGACCCAGGGGTATGCCCTATATATAAGCATACCGAGTTGGATGATACATGTGTCGTTAATGAGGTTAAGGTTTTACCTAGGAGGTTTGCAAAAGCTATTTTACAACTACTAAACCTACATGAAACTCACCAACCATTGTGTTGACTTGATTTTCTTACATGCTTTCTCAGGTGATGCACAGGATTAAGCTAAAGGTCAGGATTGCATACTAGGTTGCCAGATAGCAGACTTAGTACTTTTGAGAGACACATGTTTCGTTAACATTTGTAACTTAACCTTGTAAACTTTAATTCTATGCTATATTATGCTTTAGTTATTCTCATGTTGATGCTATGTACACAATCTGATCATCACAATTATCACTAACGATATCGCGCCCCGGGAACCTTCCGCCCGACGGGGACTCCGATCCAACCCCGCCGGCCCGGGGTGTGACACCTATGGAGTCTAATTTATTGTTTATCAAGTTTGAACTTGGTTGATTTCTTTATACACCTATGGAGTCTAATTTATTGTTTATTGTTTATCTTATTTTATTTTTTAGAACAACAATCAAACACAAACACACATATACGCTCATCTAGTCAAATTCTTAATTTTATATCATGGCATATTGGCATGTTTATAGCAAGACTTAACCATTCACCTTAAGAATAGATGTGTGTTGATTTTATTAAATCAACTTTTACATCAATTAATCAATGATTAAGTTTTTTGTTAAGTTTAGCATTACACTTTTGTAATATCTATCTATTTGTTATTTGACACTCCACTTTAGGGGTGTTCATCGGATCGGATAACGGTTTATTCGGATTTGAAAATTTTAAGATCTTATCCGAATTCGAAAATTTTATATCCGATCCGAATCTATCCGAAAAACCCGATTAAACTTATTTTTTCATCCGAATAATCCAAACAACCCGAATAAATATCCGATCCGAATAAAGAGGATTTTGAATATCCGATATCCGATCCGAATTCGGAAAACGGGTATCCGATCCGAATCTATCCGAATCTTTAATTCAGATCGTTTTTTCGAGTTTCGGATACGATTCGGATTTCGGATTTTTTAACACACCTACTCTACTTGTCATCTATAATTAGGTAAATAGGATCATTAAGCTCTTTGTATTGGAACATTTCCACATCCATCAATGATAGTCTCCCTCGCATAATCATCATATTGATTTCACTTACAAGGGCAATTACGAGCTAAAGGGGAAACCCAATTTCTTTGTTAGCAAAATCAAATCAAATCAAATCAAGCTCCTACCATGAATGTAATGTCACTTGTGATAACAAAACTGAAAAGTTAAAAATATCACTTGCAACATGTTTGCATTATTGTTATTATTTACAAATAGTCAGGCAAAGGTAGGTTATTGTGATCGTAGTCCTCAGGACAATAGTGACTTTCAACGTATATGAGAGCATATATGAATGGTATTTTTAAGTTAATATTGGTTTTTAGACTAGTGATAAAATTAGTTATAAAGGACAATAGAACAAGAATACACATTAATTATCTGTTTATCTATTGTTTACTCAAGTTATCACTAGTTTATCGGTTATTCAAGTTATATTATGTGCATCTCTAATGTCATTCACGATTTTCATTGTATTGTTTTTAATCATGTGATAAGCATCACAGAAACCAACGATTAAATCGTTCAAAAATTCATGCCTGATGCTATAAAACTTAAACATACAAATACAGTAACATCATTAGAAAAACAAAATGGCACAACAAACAATAAATACATACATACATACATAGGGATTGGAAATAATTATAACGCACTATTATTGTGTTAACTCATATATCTCAGCCAAAATCAAGCCAAATTTTGGATTTTTTTTCAACATCATTGTAACACATTAAAACATTTATTCTTTTATGAGTTTGTGCAAATTCATCACCGTTTAAACGATAACAACGTTGCAAGTTTTTTTGTTACAATACTGTAATTGTTTTATACTTAAAACTTAACGATGTTATCGTTTAAACGTTGATTAATTTACACAAACTCATAAAAGAAGAAAGTGTTCTAAATGTGTTACAATGATGTTAAAAAATCTAAGATTTGACTTGATCTTGGATATATATATATTTACTCTTCAGATGTGTATTGGATTTTTTACTGTGTTAGATTTTTGTTTTTTTGTAATGTATTTTTGTATAGATTTTGTTTTTGTACTGTTTTTTAATGATTATTGTAATGATTTTTATTTTTTGTACAGAATTTTTTGTTTTTTTATTAGATTTTGTTTCTGCACTGAATTTTGGTTTTTTTTACTGGATTTCTGTTTTTATGTTTTTTAAACATATCATATGTCAAACTTATATTGGTTTATAAAATTCTCTTCTTAACCGTTATATACATATACACATACATATATTAAACTTAGCAAATGCTCATGGTATTATTTATAAGATTTCATTAGGTGTAAAGTTTGAAAAGAAAAAAAAAGAGTATGAATATGTATCTTTAGATTTTATTCAAATTTTACATTTACAAAAATCACACATGAATGGTGAAGTAAAACTAAAATTTAAACCCCCCCGCACCAGTCGTCGTCACCACCACCACAACCACCGTCATCACCACCGGATCCGTAAAAATCAATTTACTACACCATCAATAATGGCGAATTTACTGATTTCCAATTGATTCTCACCTTTTTCTCTCTCTAATTCGTGGGTTTCAGCGTCAATTTTTCAAACTCTTACTCATGCCCGCGCTCTCAAGCCCACCACCACCCACACCCGATTCACTGCTATAATTTCATCATCTTCCAGTTTTAGTTTCAGTATCTACAGTTTCGATTGTATTCAGTTGCACTATACTTTCAGATCAACACCAAACTTTTTCAGATCTACGGAGATTCATCTCGCGATATATGATGCAAAAAAGGTATGATTTTGATTAATCTTTTGTTTGATTTCACTTCTTCTTCTTGTTTTTCAATCACTTTGTTGGTTTCAGGGTTTCTGGTTTCAAGTTTTCATGTTTTTTTTTGGGATTCTGTTTGTGCGATTTTTAGGGCTTGAAGGCTGTCGATGTTTGATTCAATCGAAAAGTTCAAATCCGATGCAAAAGATTAATCCGATGAAACTTGGAAGCATGGTGATTTGATCTATGTGTGTTCTGTTTGAATTGAACGGCAGTCCGTAAAGTTTTTTGCTGGAAAAGGGGAATTGGGGCTTTTTTTGCTCATCTTTTATTTTACTTTTATATATCAAAAGAGATTGTTTACTTTAGCATTGCGAGAGATAGGGTTTTTAGGTGAATTAGAGATTGGTGTTGTTGGTGAAAAGATGCAGAATATGAAGAAGAAAGCTTGTGATAGTACTAGCAGTTGTAATAATAATAACAGCAATAATAAAACAATGATAATAATGGTGATGGTGGTGAAGTTCAGAACAGAAAGAGAGAAAGAGAGGCATATAGTTTTCTTGGTCTCAAGAGGTTAGTTTGGATTCATTGAATGAAGTTTTTTTTTATATGTTTTGCAATCTGTATTGTGGAATTATGATCCTTAAGTTTGATTTGCTTGTTATCTTTCAGAAGATGATATATTGAGGGAAACAAATTGGTATCCACGGAACTGATAAGTATGATTCGTTCTTCAAATCGCATAATGATACTTGAAATTTTTTGAGGATTCCCTTGAAAGTTATTTGAATACACACACATATATGTGTTATGTGTGTGTGTATTTATTTATGATTGAATTAATAAGATTGTTGATGGATGTCATGTGCAGTTGGGCTATTGTTGCTTCCAAATTTAAGGATAAAAGTACAAGGCAATGCAGAAGAAGGTAAAAATAAAGCTTTGAATAAAAAGAAAAGTAACAGGAGATAACATAACATGTAGTTGTAGTTATTCCCTTCTATTTTTCAAGATTCAAATCTTTTTTTTTCTTTTATGAAACTATTTACTAATTCATAATTTGGTTGTTTGTTGAGAATATAGATGGTTCACTTATTTGAATTCTGATTTCAAGAAAGGAGGTTGGTCACAAGAAGAAGACATGCTTCTATGTGAGGTAGAGTTGTAAAAGTATCTTTTTATGTACTTCAAATGTTATGATTCTTTCAAACATGAAATTATCATCTTCATGACATTAAACTACGGTTGCAAGGTATTTTTTGTAGCACCAGTTATGAGAAATACTGATATAAGAAGATGGTTTGCAGGCTCAGAAGATTTTTGGCAACAGATGGACTGAAATAGCAAAAGTGGTTTCGGGCAGGTAAATAATGGTCTCCTACTTATTTGACTACCCAGTTCTGTACTGAAAAGATAAAAAAATTAATAAACTTGTAAACTTTCCCCTGTTTAAAAAAGAACGGATAATGCGTTAAGAATCGGTTCTCCACTTTGTGTAAAAAGAGAGCAAAGAATGAAGCGTTGGGCAAAAGAGAATGACAAATGCTACATCACAATAAACAACAAAAGGACTAGATTACATAAAGTTCAAGATTCAGAAACGGTTCTAGAAACTTCGATGTCTCCTTCCAAGATAAGGTATTTTTTATGCAGGTTTCCGGTCCATGTAAAAAAACTCAGGATCATATACTAACGTTAAGGCTTCTATTCTTATTTAGGAGGAAACATATCCCTGATACAATCGAAGACTCTCATCAACTTAGACCTCCATTTACTGTAATTTTAAAGAAATGCCATAACATCAACACATTTACACTCAGCCTCAGCCCAAAAGTGTCTGAAGTGTCGAAAGATGGTAATCGAACATACTTCAATAAATTTCACAGTAACAACAACTGAAGTTACTGAAAAATATAATAATTCAGTTTCAGAAAAGAAAACTAATGATTAATGTTTTTAATAGGAACATTTCTCAAGAAGATGATCCAAAGATTATTGCTTTGCTACAACAAGCAGAAACTGCTTAGTTCACTGGCACTCAAAGTTAATACTGAAAAAACAAAATGAAAGCTATGAAGATGCTTGCAAGGTTGTGAAAGGATTTCTAACTATTTTTTTTTGGTTTTCTGTTAAAAAAAATGTCAAGCTATTTATTGAATGAATCATCTTAAGTTCAGGCTGTTCAAGATTTTCTAAAAACAATCAAAAGGAAGTGATGCTATGGAATCCAATGTTTCTGATATGGACGCAAGAAGTTGTGATGAGGGCAGCAACCAGTCTTGGAGGTAGTAGATAATATTGTGGAATACTTGAAGGTTAATATTTTTGTCTAATAAAACATTTAAATTTTTAAATTACAATTGTTCAGGCAACTAGATTTATATCAAGGATCTCCAGATGGTTCTGAGTACAGTACCGGGTCAACAATTCTTTCCCAATGGTTTTGAAAAAATGGAAACCAGTCAAGATAATACAATGGATGTTAAAATAATATAATAACCAACTCAACAATAAACCAAGGTACAATACTTATATTTGTCATCCTTTTGGTCTCTGGATGATACCTGTAAACTTTTTTTTTTCCCTTGTATTTTTTTACAGATATTTTAGGTCTTGTGATGTTATTTGATAATGATGTTGGTGCCATATGTCCTTTGCCAAATTCAGAGTTCAATCACCAATTCAAGTAACTCCCTGTTTAAATCAATGGCTGCAGGGGATTCCAAGCCACAATTTCAGAAAGTGTTAAGTTTATTTAACATTTTTTTGAATGTGTATTCATTATTCAAAGCCCGGCATACCTTTTAAACAATATTTTTTGAGTCTAAGGGCCTATTTTTGCAAAGATAAAGTCTAGGGATTAATCTTAGAATTTAGTGGAAGCTGATAGTGATTTTTGACATTTGCATAACAATCATGATTGGGTTGAAGGTTTGGGAATGAGAGGAGAATAGGAATGATAGGTGTTTAGTTTTAGGGTATGGGTTGAAAGATTAAAGTCTGTGAGAATTGAAAACTGGAATCAGGTAGTTTCTTTTTTCTTTTTTCCTTTTTGCAAGTTAAGACATTTAATACTTCAAACCACAGTTTGAAAGAATCTAAAATTTCTAAAATCGAAAAGCTAATTGTTTGAACCGGACACTAACAGCAAGAGCTCGTGAAGGGTTATATTTGTCCCAATGTGTTTTTAGGAAAACCTTGGAA